>JBBPBQ010000003.1:28241302-28306163 GCA_037974755.1 Cicer yamashitae
TTTGTTTTTCTTTTGTTTTTTTTTTTTTGAATAAAATTAATATAACATAATATAAGAAAATATAATAACTATTGTAAAACTAAACTACTTTGAAGTGATCACAAACATCAGTCAGGTATGAAGGTAAGATTTAGGTTTTTCTTGATGAAGTCAAACCTATCTTCAGGTAGTGGTTTGGTGAATATGTCACCCATTAGTGTTCAGTGTCTACAAATTGAATGTTCAGTACCCTTTTTTTGAACAAATTGAACAAAGTCCCATCTATTGTTATCGCAATAGATGGGAATGTTGGATTCTAGGATGTTGTAGTCTTCAAGTTGATGTTTCATCCAAAGTAGTTGAGAACTGCAGCCAGCTGCTGAAATGTACTCAGCCTCTGCTGTTGACATTGCAATGGTGTTTTGTCTCTTACTTGACCAAGATATTAAGTTGTCACCTAAAAATGTGCAGTTGCCACTGGTGCTCTTTCTTTCAAGTTTATCTCCATCATAATCAGAACAAGGTAATGTTTAAGTTTGTACTTATGAGATTTCTTGTAGAACAAGGTAAGGTTTGTAGTGCCTTTTAGGTATCTAAGGATTCTCTTAACAGCAGTTAAATGTGATTCCCTAGGATCAGCTTGAAATCTTGCACCTACACATACACTAAACATGATGTCAGGTCTGGAAGCGGTAAGGTAAAGTAGGGATCCTATCATTCCTCTATAGATTTTTTGGTCAACTTTTTCGCTTGAATCATCTTTTTCAAGTGAACAAGTAGGGTGCATTGGTGTAGCCATAGGTTTGCAATCACTCATCTTAAACTTCCTAAGAAGCTCTTTTGTATATTTGGTTTGATGAATGTATATACCTTTTTGACTTTGCTGAATTTGTATCCCTAAGAAGAACTTAAGTTCTCCCATCATACTCATTTGAAATTCAAGTTGCATCAGTTTAGAAAATTCTTGACAAAGAGTGCCATTAGTAGATCTAAAAATAATGTCATCAACATAAATTGGAATAATAAGAATGTGATCTCCTATTGATTTTCTAAAAAGTGTATTGTCTACTTGTCCTCTTTCAAAGTTATTTTTAAGCAAGAAGTTACTAAGTCTATCATACCACGCCCTAGGTGCTTGTTTTAGACCATACAAGGATTTCCTAAGTTTAAAAACATGATTTGGAAATTCAGAACTTTCAAAACCTGGGGGTTGTTTAACATACACTTCTTCACTTATATAACCATTTAGAAAAGCACTTTTAACATCCATTTGAAATAATGTAATGTTATTATTTGCAGCAAAAGAAAGTAGGATACGAATAGCTTCTAACCTGGCCACTGGAGCAAATGTCTCAGTGTAATCAATGCCCTCTTACTGACAGTAGCCTTGTGCGACAAGTCTTGCCTTATTTCTGACCACTTCACCTTTTTCATTTAGTTTGTTTCTGAAAACCCACTTGGTTCCAATAATGTTCTTCTCTGGTCTAGGTACGAGATCCCAAACATCATTCCTCTCAAATTCATTTAACTCTTCTTGCATTGCAAGAATCCATCCATCATCTGTCAATGCTTCATCAATAGAGGTAGGCTCAATTGATGAGAGTAAGCCAAACAAACTGGTGTCTTTAATTGATGATCTGGTCCTCAAAGGATCACTTTCACTTCCAATGATTAGAGTTTCAGGGTGAGATGATTGGTACTTCCATCCAAATCTTTCTTCTGACTTACTTGACTATTTTTGACTTGATCAGATGCAACATTTGAAGATTTGTCATATTCTTCTGATTTTCTTGTATCCTCTGATTTTTCAAGTTCTTCTGGTTTGTCTACATCTGCTTCCTTTGGTTCTGATAAACCTGCACTATCATCATCTTGCTTTGACTTTTCAAGGTCAAGCTATTTGTCATCAAATTTAACATGTATGGATTCTTCCACAATATGAGTTTCCCTATTAAACACTCTATAAGCCTTTGATCATTCAGAGTATCCAATGAAGATACACTTTTGAGATCTAGAATCAAATTTACCAAGTTTATCCTTAGTGTTTAACATGTAACACGTACAACCAAATTGTTTAAAATAAGAGATGTTAGACTTTTTACCTTTCCATAATTCATATGGTGTTTTATTCAATATAGATCTAATATAGACTCTGCTTTGAATATAACATGCAGTATTAATTGCTTCAGCCCAAAAGTATTTTGCAACATTCATATCATTTAACATGGTTCTGGCCATTTCTTGGAGTGTTCTGTTCTTTCTTTCTACAACTCCATTTTGTTGGGGTGTTCTAGGAGAGGAGAAGTTGTGAGAGATTCCATTCTCATCCCAAAAACTTTTAAAATACTTGTTTTTCAAATTCTCCTCCATGATCACTTCTAATTGTTACAATCTTAAGACCTTTTTCATTCATTATTTGTTTGCAAAATGTGATAAACACTTTGTGGGATTCATCCTTACTTCTTAAAAATTTTACCCATGTCCATCTAGTATAATCATCTACTATAACAAAACCATATTTCTTTCCACTTAAAGATGCTGTTTTCACTGGCCCAAAGAGATCTATATGCAAAAGCTCAAGGGGCTTTGAGGTAGAGACTGAGTTCTTAGGGATAAATGAGCTTTTAGTTTGTTTTCCTTTTTGACAAGCTTCACACAATATTTCAGTTTTGTAACTAAGCTTAGGTAGGCCTCTGACTAGTTGGAGTTTATTCAGTTTTGAAATTAATCTAAGGTTTGTATGACCTAATCTTTTGTGCCAAATTAGTTTCTCTTCATTTACTTACATAAGACAATTAACCTCTTGTTTCTCTAGACTAAACAGATTTATCTTATAAATGTTGTTTTGCTTATGACCTGTGAAGAGTACAGATCCATCCTTCTGACTAATTGCCTTGCATGTTTTTCGATTGAACATAATATCATAATTATTATCACTTAACTGACTAATACTTAATAAATTATACTTAACACCTTTAACTAACAAGATATCTTTAATAGAAGGAGACATACCTTTACCAACTGTACCTTGACCAATGATCTGGCCTTTTTGCTTTCCTCAAAAGTCACTGTGCCTCATTTGCTCAAAGTTAGTTCTTGGAACATAGACTTTTCTCCCGCCATATGTCGCGAGCATCCACTGTCCACGTACCATGATTGGTGTTTTAACTTGATTGCTGAGGACATCTCACTTTCTTCATCTGTTGATTCACCTTCAAAGTCAGAATCTGTGTTGGATCCAGAGGTAGAGTTGGTATGAGCCATCATACCCAAATCTACTTGTTCATCGTAAGAGGATTCCTCATATATATCCCATGTAGCCATCATACTCTTCTTCTTGGGTCTGGAATCTTTCCTTTGGTGTTTCTCTTTCTCCATATTTGGACATTCTGACTTGATATGTCCAGGTTCATTGCATCCATAGCAGATGATGCTTTTCTTGTCATATTTATCATCATTTCCTCTGTTAGATTGCTTGGAATATCTTTGGGGAAATTTCTTCTTTCTCCTGTGCCACATCTTTCGAACTTTTCTGGTTATGAAAGCAATCTCCTCTTCTTCTGAGTTCAGATTCTGATTATCTGAATCACTATCCTTTGAATCTGATGTTGCCTTTAGAACCTTCTTCTGCTTAGATTTCAAGGCCAGAGTCTTGTTCTTCTTCTTGGGCTCATCTTCTTCAAGCTCAATTTCATGTGATCTGAGAGAGCTAATTAATTCTTCCAGCTTTAGAGTATTCAGATCTTTTGCTTCCTGAATGGCAGTTATCTTAGGTCTACACTTACTTGTCAAACTCCTATGAATTTTCTTCACATGATCAACAGTAGTATAACTCTTCTCAAGTACCTTTAATCCTGAGACCAGGGTCTGGAATCTGGAAAACATTGTTTCAATGTCTTCATATTCTTCCATCTTGAACAACTCATACTTTTTGACTAGGAGGTTGGCCTTTGCTTCTTGAACTTGCTTGCTTCCTTCATATGTTAGAATCAGACTATCATAAATACTATTTGCTGTCTCTTTGTTGGTGCACTTGTCAAACTCCTTGAAGGTGATTGCATTTATCATGAATGTTATGGACTTATGATGCATCTTGTACATCTTCTTCTGATCAGCATTCATCTCCTTTCTTGGAATTTCAACACCATCTTTATTCTTTGGAGCAATATAACCATCTTCCACCAAGTCCCAAAGTTCATGATCTTGTGAAATATAGAAACTTCTCAGCCTGTCTTTCCAATACTCAAAACGTTCTCCATCAAACAGAGGTGGTCTGTTGATATTCCCTCCAGCAGCTTCTTCACTGAATCAAGACATATTGAACCGTTGGATCTCTTCTCAAACACTGTAAAGTGCTCAGCCTTGAGACCGAGCTCTGATGCCAATTGAAGGTGCGAACACGAGAAGAGGGGTTGAATTGTGTTTGCACAAAGTTGATAACATTTTGATAATTGATAAATAATTAAAAATTTGTTTGGTTTTGGTGACTTACTTGGAGTAGAAGCAATCAGATTTAGAAGCAGCAAGCAATGAAAGCATAAATAATTTGACGCGTAGAATTATCCTGGTTCACTAATCCACTAATTCAAAAACCTTGAATTACAAAGCACCTAACCCTCCAAGCCAGTCTTCCCAAACAACTTGACAACCCCAAACTTTTGAGGAACTAACAACCTTGACCCTACAAGCCAAGTCTTTTCCTAACAATTTGACAACCTCAGATTGAAGAAGGAACTAAACCACTATCGGGTTGGATACAAGAGATTGAAACTTGAGTAGTTGCTTCTAACAAAGCTGATAATAATAATAACTTTCACACTTTAAGAAAAGAACACTCAAAAGATATTTCTAACTTGAACAAGTGTTTCTCTCTTTGAACTCTAAGATGAATTGAGATCTTTGAGCTTGAGTTACTCTTTTATGCTTTTCGATGCTTTTCTCCTTCAGCCTTGAGTGTCTATTTATAGTAAAAATTTGGGCTTCAATTTAGTCCTTATTTAATTCTGAATTGTATCTTGTTTATATTGAGTTTGTAAATTCTTCAAATTGATTTTGTTCTTATTTTGTGTAGATTGACTTTATAAATTCTTCAGAATGATTCTGTTCCTATTTTGTGTAGATTGACTTTGTAAATTCTTCAAATTAAATATTCTTCAAATCTTCATTAAATGTTGATCAAATATTCTTCAAATCTTCATTAAGATGTTGATCAAATATTCTTCAAATCTTCATTAAATGTAGATCAAATATTCTTCAAATCTTCATTAAAAGTTGATCAAATATTCATCGAATCTTCAATTAAATGTTGATCAAATATTCTTCAAATCTTCTTCAAATATTCTTCAAATCTTCTTCAAATCTTGACCATATTTTCTTTTCAACTTGGTCAAAGATTTTCTTCAATTATAAATTTGAATCAAATCTTATTTTAGATTTTTATCAATTATAATTTTGAATCAAATCTTATTTAAGATTTTCTTCAATTATAAATTTGAATCAAATCTTATTTTAGATTTTCATCAATTATAATTTTGAATCAAATCTTATTTAAGATTTTCTTCAATTATAAATTTGAATCAAATCTTATTTTAGATTTTCATCAATTATAATTTTGAATCAAATCTTATTTAAGATTTTCTTCAATTATAAATTTGAATCAAATCTTATTTTAGATTTTCTTCAAAAACGTGAATAATCTTTCATACTCCTTGAAGTCAAATATTTTATTCTCATAAAATACTTTTGTTAACATCAAAACTCTATATATAAAACCAACTTGGTTCCAACAGATTAAAGCCTTCTGAATGAGGGGACTAGATGTAGCCAAGTAAGTGGTGAACAAGGTTAAATCTATGTGTCAAATTATTTATGCTTTCATTGCTTGCAACCTCTCAATTTGATTGCTTCTTATCTAAGTAAATCATAAAAAACCAATCAACCTTCACCAAATTAACAAAAAGTTATCAACTTTGGCAAACCTAATTAATCCCCTATTTCTCTTGTTTGCACCTTCTAGCATCATCAATATATGTGAAGTCTTAACCAGACATTCACGATTCGAGCTTCTGTTCTTGAATCACAACCGTAAGTCCATCTAAAATCTCTCGTAGTTTAAATAGAGAATCATCTTAAGTTAAAATCAATATTCGATATTTAAAATTCAAACCTAATCTACACAATTTACCTTCAAATACATTATAGGGGTTTTCCCACAATATTCACTAAAAGGTTTCTTTTAAAATTTCATTTAAGACTTTAACAATTACAATAAACCTTAAACCAAAATCATAACCTATATGTACACAAGAAAAATTTTGAACTCCCAAACCCTAACACCCACATTTTGGTTCAACCACTACTAGTAAGGGAGGGAGGGCGGATTTTTCTTAAAAATATTCTTTCATCCTTTGTACTAAATACATAATTTAAACCTTTTCAACAATCAAAATACAAAAATTTAGAGATCAAAATTTTCAACATAATTTTTTTTTATCAAAAATTCATAGTGTTCCAAATTTAATATTTCCTTGTCAATCTACTATCGTTGTTAGAACCATGTTAGTTCGAAAAACAATGATCCCTAACTTTTTTGATGATAAAAAAAATATTTTGTGGGAACAATTTATTATTCTAATAATTTTTTTTTAAGTTTGAAGACCATTGTCATAAACTTTAAAATCTTTACACTACTTCCTTTCATGAAAAGATAATCTAAAAAAGGAAATTAAGGCAATGCTCTGAAATATATGTTAAGATATAATTTACTCTAACAAATGCGCTCTCCATGCACCTCTCCTGAATCTATTGATAAGGTTCACTCTATTGATTCTGTGTCTAATAACCTTGGTATTCAAATTTAACGCTTGATAAAGTCAACCATCTGTAAAGCCAACACTAATATAAAGTCTACACTCGAACATTATCCGGTCATCATAGTAGATTGATCCTATGATTGTAGAAGTGCGAAAGATCCTCTGATTGTGTCATCCTCTGATCATCCTGTGATTTCTATCAAATTACGTTGAATCAATAACGAAAATGGATTTAAAAAAACTTTTAATGTTGACTCAAAATATATGAAGATTTAATGTGAGTTATTATTTCGCATGTTGATGTCATGCAATCACAACAACAGTCAGAAACTTAATTGACTAAAAGCTTCTTTATAAGAGGATTTGTGATCATCAATGAAACTACAAAAAAAAAAAAAAAACACAAATACAAGAGGAAAAATCTTGTCTTCACAGATACAAACTTGTGAAAAACTCTTGTATTATTTATAGGTGCTAAGAAACCTAAACTACCTTATGAGAGCAATTTGTTTAAAAACTATTATGTGAGAGTTTGTTAGAAACCCAATCTAAAATTGTTGTGACTTGGCTCGATAGTGGTTGTTTCCCTCAATTTATTGACCATACTAAGTTAGAAGGTTGAGAAGACTTGAACACAATCAGTTTGATTAAAGGTGTTAAATGGAATATGATACTATTGGTGAATAATGAATTAAATCCTTCTGTGTGAATCAATTAGATATAGTTACAGTTTGATGTGAATCAAACCGCCTTTCCTTGCATTTTTCACTACAATTGGCATGAGAGCTCGGTGTCAAGGTTGCGCACTTAACCGTGTTTGAGTGAAGATCTTTTTATTATGACTAACTTTAGGACAAATGGAAATTTTAGCATGCCTCATTTGTTTGATTGGAAGAGATTTGAACACATGAACAACCGTTTGAGAAGTTTCTATATCTTACATGATCCTGAACTTTGGGACATAGTCGAAGACGACTATGAAGCTCCTAAAGATGCTGCTAGTGTTGAAATATACAAAAAAGATCTCAACGCAGATCAAAAGAAACGATACAAGATGCATCATAAAGCCATAAATTTTATGATCAGTGTTATCACCTTCAAAGAGTTCCAAATATGCATAAATAAAGAAACACCAAAAATCGTCTTCGATGCCATGGTCCTCAACTATGAAGGATATAAACAAGTGGAGGATGCTAAAGAAAATCTACTTGTCAGGAAGTAAGATGTTTTCTAGATGGAAGAATATGAAGACATTGAGAAAATATTTTCTCCAAAATGGTGATACTACATCTAATCATGTCAAGAAAATCCTTTGAAGTTTGCCTAAGTTGAGACCAAAAGTAATTGCAACTCAAAAGGCTAAAGGGAAGAACGATAAACACAAGAAAATATGGGTTTGAATTGTGTTTTATTTTAACAAACATTTTAACAAAATTAAAACAAAGTGATAAAAAAGAGCAGATAACGCAGAAACATAAAACAACATAACTAATTTTTCCTAGTTTGCCGACAACATGGTAGCTACATCCAGTCCGTTCAAACAAAAGGATTTAATCCACTAATTCACAAGCTAAATCACTCTTCCACTAACCACCAGCTATTCACACTAACTATGTTCAAGTATTCTCAACCTTCTAGCTTAGTATAGTCAAGTTGTTGTAAAATGGAACCAGTACTAGGCTAGGTTACAAAAGAGTAAGTTTAAGGGTTTTCTGAATACGCTCACAATAGTGTGTTTACAATGTTGTATTACTAGAAACTGTTTCTCTGAACTTAGACAAAACAAAGGATAGAGAGTAAGAGTGCAGAGACCACTGTATTATGCTTATTGCAGTGCATTGTTGTTGTATCGACCAATGAGCGTTACTTGTCCTCTTATAAATAAAATTTAGGGTTTTTGGCCATTGTATTGATTGCAAGAAATCAACATGTGTCATGAAGTTTCATTTCAAATTTTTAGAGAGTGATTTGCTGTTTAACCTTGTCAAGAAATAGTCCTTGTAATTGGTTCTGCGTATCTTGATATGGAGAAAGAGAGAACAGATGTTATCATGATCAAAGTATGTCACATAGACTGTAAGATAAATAACAGATTCAAAGGATTGACTTTTTCAAAAAGTTGATTTTTAAAAAAATTGATTTTTCACCAGAGCATTAATTTTTAAATAGATTTAGACGATCAAATGATTATGCGATTATTAGAGATAGAGAATCAGTTTCGTATTTAAATGCAAAGTGATCAGATGCTTGTTATTATCATCAGAGGTAAACTAATCAGATCATTGCGGCGTTAACAAAATCACTAGAGGAGCATGTTAGAGCGTGTTCATTAGACTTAGAATATGGAAATCAGAGCGGAGTGTTGAGGTTCCTTTAACTTATTCCAAACATCAAATGATGTAGCCTAAATTCATTCAAAAATAAACCTAATCTAGGAACTGCACACTTAAATAGAACACAAGTGCTTTAAATTGTTTACACAAAATAATTTTGTTATCATCAAAACAAGTAAGGGTCATAGTTCTTCAACCCAACCTGGTTCTAACATAAAAATTTTAACAAATTTCCTCTAGAAGAACTGATGAGTTCACCTTGTATTGCAAACGTGGTTTTAGCTAAAATCCTCTAGTTGATGTTTTGATGGTAACAAAAATAAACAAATAAGAACAATTATCCACTAACTGTATTTGCTAAGTGTGTAGAGTAAGTTTGAAGAAAAATATGTTTATTAATAATCTAAGTGTTTCTACAACAAAATATTATCACCTAATAAACAAGTAATTATGTTTACTAATAGATCTAGTCATAATATCTGAATAAAAAGTATTGAAATATGTATTTGACAATCCACAGTCAGAGTCAAAGCTGTAAAGATAAAGGAAATTAAAGCCAAAAGGTATTTTGTGGGAACAATTTAATGCACTAACAAATTAATTGAGTGTGTAAAAAATAAATTAGAAGAAAACAAAAGGATTAGAGAAAGTGCCTAGGATTAGAGGAATCACCTCGAATCAGAGGTAGCGCATGCATCAGAGATAGCGAACCCATTAGAGGAAGTGAGCAAATTAAGAGGAAATAAAATAAAAGGACTGACCAGAGGAAAGGAACAACATGCACCCTCCGTTGTCTCCAAAGGAGATTCCTCTAAGCATATGTCTCTAATTCTAAGTATCTGAGTCTAAGGATCTGAGTCTGATAATCAGCCTCCAAGGTTTTGCCTCTTAAGATGAGACTCTGAACTCAAGAACAACATGTTCTAATAAGTTGCCTCAAAGAAAGCAGCTCAAAGCAAGCATCTGAATATAATATGCAACACTACCTCAATCTCTACTCAGTTGCCTTTCTAGTAATTCAACACTAGAAGATGATTGAGCCTGACTCTGAACTTCATACTACTTATGTCTTTGATAAATAGACTCTGCCTTCAACACAAGCAAGCATCAGACTATGAGAAAAGTCAACGACTCTGAGGAAAGTCAATGCCTCTAATGAAAAGTCAACACAACATGAAAAGGTCAATATAACATGAAAAAGTCAATGCAACATGAAAATGTCAACAAAACATGGAAAAAGTCAATAGCCTTAACTTTCATAAAAGACATGACTTTGGAAGTTCACTTTGAACACACACGAGTCAGAAACAAAATCTGATAAAGGCTCATTGCTTCTGATTTTGATATTGAAGATTCAAATTTCCAAGCAATTAATTTTGTCCCAATTTGAAAGGATTAAAGTGCCCAGTCGATTACAATCTTAATTTCTCCGAATTGAATATCTCATCAAATAGCCGAATTGAATATCTCATCAAATAGAGACAGCCCAATTCAAATTCACGACAACGGATTAGTGCAAATCAAAGATAGACTATTCGGAGAATTCCAACAATGATAAAGAAACGAAATTATGAATTAATGCTTAGCTCAAAATTACATTCAGCAAACGAATCATGAATTGAAGCTTAGATATGATTTGAACTCCAACAGCGGTCAACATTGATCCATAATTTAATTCCAACAACTGTCTACAATGATTAGAAAACTAAAAGCTAAGATCAAGATCGAATTCAAGGCAATGGCCATCTATGAATCTTGACACTAGTAAAAAACAACGATCATCAGAATTTGGTTGCAACAAGAAAATAGAAAATAACTTGAATGGATTTTTTAGAAAGTTGGAACAGGAACAAAGGAATATGAGGAACATTAGAAGAAGAAGAAGAAATTGAAGTGATTTGAAAACAAGAATTGACATCTATAAAGATTTACGAAGATTTAAAAACCAATACGAGAAAGAGCTGAATATCAATCATCAATCGTCAAATACTTAGATTTTATTAAGCACTCAATTGTAACTTCATTCTAGTTGTGCTAAGTCTATGAGCAATATTGTAAACATCCTTTAGTGAGAGTATACCTTGAAACATAAACTAAACAATTGTGTAACCTGACCCGATAGTGGCTATACATCCTCAACGACTTGTGGTTTTCAAGTTGGATGTTGATAAGACATAACCAGTGAAGTTAAGTGGTTGTAATCAATTTTGAATTATTGCATTAAATCTTTCTGGGTGAAGGGGCTAGACGTAGCAAACATCATTAATACAAAGCAAGCAAACATCATTCATGCAACTCTTTCATATCATTAGTAACTAAATGTTGGTGTAAGGGGTTAGTTCATCCCACAACAAAAATTAAACCAAATAATAAGTTAAGAGCCATAAAATAGAAATATAAAATCTCTTTGTAATAGAATGTTTACAGAAATTGATTTTTTGAATAATTCGATGAATCAAGTCATAAAATGTACCTAAATAATTCAAGTAGCAACTCACCTAGAAAACATAATTAGATCAAAATAAAAATAACAATAAATGTGTGCAAGTTATGCATGCTCCTGAAAGTATATAATCCGAATATAACCAACCAATGGGGAAATTAAACCAACCACTAAGGTATCCGCAAATATGCATATGATATGTCATGAAAATGATGCTCAAGGAACATGTCACCGTCCACTTAGGTAACTAAAAAGATAAAATGTTCAAAATACAAATCACCAGCCACTTAGGCAACCACAAAGAAAAAAGGTTCATAACACAAATAACCAGCCACTTAGGCAACCACAATGTGAACAATGTTCAAAACAAAAATCATTAAGCACTTTGTCAACCATACAAGGAAAAATGTTCAAAACACAAATCAACAGCCACTTTGGCAACCACAAAGATAAAATATTCAAGATTAAATTTTAATCACATATGACATCAAATTTATATTCTCATGAATGCTCAAAATCAAGAATCAGAATATAGAACATGTTAGTACAGATTTGCACCTAAGAGGGGGGGGGGGGTGAATTAGGTATTTAGGAGTTTTTCTTGTTTTCAGAATTTAAGTGATCGATTTTTGTGTTTAAGGATAGTAATTGAAAGAGTAAATAGCAGTAAACAAATAAACACAGCAGAATTATCCTGGTTCCCCTTATAACCAAGGGTACATCCAGTCCTCTTCCACACCCCAAGAGATTTTCTTCACTATTGTCAGAATATGTACAAGTCCTCACCCTAGGACCTTTGCTACAATCTTCTAACAAACCTTCTAGGATAGCACACTACTATCTTAGATAAAAATACTTAAAGAAAGTACTACTTTCATTTTACAAACACTGTGATTTTGATAAGAGTATAGGAATAAGAAAGAGGTAGAATGATAACAATCCAAGATTGCTTCAAGTACTTTGAGAACCTCAGTTAAGGATATGAAAATGATATGCTAGTACTTGAATTTATGAAAAATGACTTTTAGAAAAAATTCAGAAAAGTTGATCAAAGTCTTTAAAGTTGTGTGGTAGGATTGTTGTTGTTGAATCTGAAATTATGATCTATTTATACTCCATAAACATCTCTTCAGATTCGTGGCCATTGATCCAAGAAGTTTGAGGAACAATTGCAATGATTTAGAGTCGATTCAGAACTGAAAAATTGCATTGCTTCTAGTTGTATTCGAATACATGATGGCTGTATTCGAATACACCTCTTTGTAACGTTCAAATTTATTCAAATTTAACACTGTGTAGTCGAATACACATGGATGTAGTCGAATACAGATTGGTCAATTTTGCCACTGACTTGTTGGTTGTATTCGAATACATTAGGATGTAGTCGAATACAGATTGGTCAATTTTGCCACTGACTTATTGGTTGTATTAGAATACATTAGGATGTAGTCGAATACAGATGAAAGGTTTTTGCTACTGACTTAGCAATTTTTCATCTGTATTCGAATACACCTATGTTGTATTCGAATACACTTTTTTATTTTGTATAAAATATTAATTCTAATACTTTGTAATTGTAATTTTTGACTTTCGAAAATGCTTTTTATGCATATGCAAGGATGTGAGGTTCTCATTGTATTTGAGCTATGGTTTGCATCATTTACCTTTACATAAAAATATCTATTTATTAATTTATCAAATAGGATTTTTGTAGACTTCTTCTTTTTGAGCTTGTTGCGTTGATCATCATCGCCATTGTTCTTTTGTATCATCAAAAACATGTATTTTACATTCTCCCCCTTTTTGATTATGACAAAACCTTTTGTTGTTGTAGAGAGATTGCATCATATTTGAAATACTCCCCCGTAATGTATGCGTACTTCCTTGTTAATGGTGGGTTGGATGAACAAATGAATACATATGTGGAGGAGCTACATTCATGTGTATAGACAACAAAGTACCATATTTTTCTCCCCCTTTTGACATGATCAAAAAGAAGAAGACAAATAATATCCAGAAAAAGCCAAGGAATAAAATGGAAAATACATAATAAGCCAAATATCGTCACATAAGAAACAAGCAAGCAGATAATGTCATAGAAGCCAAAAATACAAAATCAAAACGTAACGGAAAGTTTCATGGAAATCATCAGAACAAAAACATTAAAAGAAGCAGAACCTAGAAAATGAAATGCCAACTATTCCTAGTAAACTAAATGCGGATCAGTGACGTCTAGGCGGAAGATGGAAATGATCAATTTTGTCGGATAAGATACATATCTCGTGAATCATGCTGCTATGGTTGGTTGCGATGGTGGATTCGATAGCTTGAAAACGAGCATCAACAGAGGTGGTGAAGCCGGAGAGGCAGGTCTGGAGAGAGTCAAGTTTCGCCATAACCATGCGATGAGATATGTGATCATCATCAGATGCGGTATCTTCGTCGTCATCATCGTCAGGGGCAGCATCAGGCGCAGTGGCAGGAATGCCGTCTGAATCGGTTCGTGCTAAACAATTTTCATGCTATGAAGGACACTTAAATCCAGTAGATTGTCCTTAGTAATGGTATACAAAACTTCCTCAGAGAAGTCCACCCCGAAGTGGTCGAGAATGCGAGTGACCTCCTTAGCGTAAGGCAAACCAACAGCCTCTCTAGATGTAAACATCACTGATTTAACGAAATAAGCCGAGTTGAGGGGAAGGCCTTCGAACATGTAGTACATAATATAGAGTTCAAACTCTAAAATCTGGGAGTAGTTACCAGCTTTGGAGACCAAAATGTAACTTATGAAATAATGGAGCAAACGATAATCAACAGTGAGATTACCAACGCCATATCGTTGCATCGCAAATTTTGAACCTACTTGAATTTGCTTCTGTTCCATAGTTTGTTTGTTAAAACGACAAAGAGCCACATAAGCATCATATTTAGGAATACCAGACCATTTACATAAGTTAGTTGGACTAGTCTTCTGTCCTTCACAGGGAATATTCAAAATTTTACCAATAATACGTGAGTCGAGTTCAATATTTTTTCCCTTGACGCGAGATTTCAGTAGTTTTCCATCCCTAGTCAAATTCAGTAAAAGACCCTAACTAAATCGGGATAGATATGACCTTTGTAACTGATAAACTCTTCAATATGTTGAGCTTTAAGTAAAGCAGGAAATTGAAATGCAAAAAAAGAGTCTAAAGTACTGAATTTGGGTATGATAAGCCGTTTATCGGAGTAGAGTGTGCGAAATCGACCAATTTCGTCCGGTGTGTGTAAGAGGCGTGACAAATCCGTGATATTGGTGCTCTTGGTTCTTTTCTTGGAGGGACCCACGCATGCATGCTTAGTTCTTGGCCCTCGTTTGCGTGCGTCCATGACGATTGAAGAGGATTTGGACATTTTGTTGAGAGAAATTGGGGTTTTAGGGTTTGGGTTCGTGAAATCTGAATGAACGAAGGATATGAACAGAATGTGATCGTGTTTTGAAGTTAATAAAGATGGGGTAGTTAGTTGTAAGGGAAGAAAGTTTGAAAATTTGGGAAGGATGCCCTGCGAGGACGGCTGTATTTGAATACCTAATATGAAACTTCGTTGCAAACTGAAAACAGCTTTATATATGACTGAAAATCGCGAATGTGTAGTCGATTACACTTTGAGTGTATCCGAATACAGAAAAATCTGGAAATGTGTATTCGATTACCCAGACTCTATATTCAACTACAGCTTCAAATTTTTAGAGACAGAAACGAATTTATCATTCAGAGAATAATTTAAACTTAATTCTAACATGCTATCAAGAGGAACCTTATAACCTTTGAGTAATGATGATAAAGTACCTTGTATTTAAAGATCATTTTCACTTAAGATGCTGAGTTCTCTTCGTATTTTGTAAAAGGAGTCCTTAGGAAGTGGTTTAGTGAAGATGTCCGCCAATTGATTATGAGTATCCACAAAGGTTACTTCAACATTTCCTTTAAGCACATGATCGCGCAAAAAATGATGTCGTATATCAATATGTTTATTCCGAGAGTGCATGATTGGATTCTTTGAAATATTGATCGCACTAGTGTTGTCGCATCGTAACGGAATGCATCCGAGATCAAGTCCATAATCATATAGTTGTTGCTTGAGCCACATAATTTGTGCACAACAGCTTCCTGCTGCTATGTATTCGGCTTCAGCAGTACTGAGTGCAACACATGCTTGCTTTTTACATGACCATGATACGAGTGCATTTCCCAAGACATGACAAGTGCCACTTGTGCTTTTACGGTCGATTTTACATCCTGCATAATCTGAATCAGAATATCCAACGAGACTACAGATACTACCTTTCGGATACCATAGTCCTACGTTGATTCCTTTCAAATATTTCATGATTCTTTTGACTGCTACAAGATGTGATTCTTTAGGATCCGCCTGAAATCTTGCACACAAACAAACACTAAACATAATATCTAGCCGACTGGCCGTTAGATATAATAGAGATCCAATCATACCTTGATATTTTGAAATGTTTATTGATATACAGGATTCATCTTTATCAACATATGTTCCGGAACCCATGGGAGTAGCACTTTCCTTGCAATTTTCCATTTCAAATCTTTTTAGCAGTTCCTTGCAATATTTTGCTTGATTGATGAAGATGCCATGCTTGAGTTGTTTGATGTGAAGGCCAAGAAAATAGTTTAATTTTCCCATCATGGACATTTCAAATTCACCTTGCATCATCAATGAGAATTCTTCACATATGTCATTGTTTGTTGATCCGAATATGATATCGTCAACATAGATTTGGACCAGCAAGGTGTGACCATTGTTTCTTTTAATAAATAATGTCTTGTCAACTTTGCCTTTTTCAAATCCTCTTTCACACAGGAAAGCACTCAATCTGTCGTACCAAGCTCTTGGTGCTTGTTTTAGACCATAGAGAGCTTTTCTTAGTTTGAAGACATGTGTAGGATTCTTGAAGTCCTCAAAGCTGGGTGCCTGTTTGACATATACTTCTTCATTGATGTATCCATTGAGAAAGGCACTTTTCACATCCATCTGAAATAATTCAAAGTTCATAGAACAAGCATAAGCAAGTAGTAAACGTATTGCTTCTAACCTTGCGACAGGGGCAAATGTTTCGTCAAAATCAATTCCTTCTTCTTGATTATATCCTTGGGCGACCAACCTTGCCTTGTTGCGAACAACTATACCGTTTTCGTCAAGTTTATTTTTAAACACCCATTTTGTACCAATTAAGTGTTTATTTCTCGGATTAGGAACAAGTTCCCATACTTCGCTTCTTTCGAATTGGTTAAGTTCTTCTTGCATAGCAAGTATCCATTAATCATCTTTTAGTGCTTCACCAATTTTGGAGGGTTCAATTTGAGAAACAAATGCCATGTTTAAGCACGCATCTTGTAGTTTAAGTCTTGTTGTAACTCCTTTGTTGATATCACCAATAATGTTATCAATTGGGTGATCTCGATGGGTTCTCCATTCCTTTGGAAGTTTATCATTTTCCTTTTCAATGTTGACTTCACTTTCTTGACTTGGTTGATCGATTTGATGTTCTTTATTTGTATCACTACTTTCAATGTCATCATCATCATAAGAAATAGCTTTGTCCTCTTTCAAGGGGTTAGTTTCATCAAAAGTTACATGTATTTATTCTTCTACGATTAAAGTTCTTTTATTGAAAATTCTAAATGCTTTACTAGATAATGCATAGCCAATAAAAATACCTTCATTTGCTTTTTCATCGAATTTTCCAAGGTTGTCTTTTTCGTTGTTTAGCACAAAGCACTTGCATCCAAAGATGTGGAGGTGAGAGATATTGGGCTTCTTCCTTTGTAGAGTTCATAAGGAGTTTTCTTAAGAATCGGCCAAATGTTTACTCTGTTAGTAACATAGCATGCCGTGTTTACGGCATCTGCCCAAAAGTACTTTGGTAGACTTGAATCGCTTAGCATAGTTCTTGCGAGTTCTACCAGGGATCTGTTCTTTCTCTCAACAACCCCATTTTGTTGAGGTGTTCTAGGGGCGGAAAAATTGTGGAAAATTCCATTTTCTTCACAGAATTCTTCAAACAAGGTATTTTGAAATTCTCTTCCACGATCACTTCTAATTGATACAATTTTGGATGATTGTTCATTTTGGACTAGCTTGGCATAATTTTTAAATGCTTTAAAAGCTTCGTTTTTACTTTCCAAAAATAAGGTCCATGTGAACCTTGAGTAATCATCAACAATCACTAGTCCATATTAATTTCCACCAAGACTTTTGGTTCTTGATGGACCAAACAAATCCATATGTATTAATTGAAGTGGTCTTGTAGTTGATATAACATTTATAGGTTTGAAAGAAGTTTTTGTTTGTTTACCTTTTTGACAAGCGTCACATAATTTATCCTTTACAAATTTCATTTTTGGTAATCCAACAACAAGATCATGCTTGACTAGTTTGTTTAAATGATCCATGTGGATATGTGGAATTCTTTTATGCCATAGCCATGCATCATTGTTGTCGCTTACCAAAAGACATTTCATTTTCAAGGATAAATCGTCAAGATTAAGTATAAAAATATTTTTGAAACGCTTACCGATAAATTGAATTTCACTTGTTGCTGCATTTTGAATGATGCACTCATCTTTGTTGAAGACTATCTTGTGTCCTTTGTCACATAGCTGGCTAATGCTTATGAGATTATGCTTTAGGCCTTCAACATATAGGACATCTTCAATTGAAGGGGAAGGGGCTGTTCCAACTTTTCCAATACCTAAGATTTTTCCTTTGTTATTATCTCCATAGACTACATATCCTTTTGATTCAAGGGTCAAGGCTGAAAATTTTGTTATGTCACCCGTCATGTGTTTAGAGCACCCACTATCTAAGTACCACATATTTGAGGTACTTTGTGTGCATACCTACAAAATTGAAATCGAATTTTATTAGGTACCCAATGTGCTTTGGGTCCTTGATGGTTAGTACCTTTCTTAACCCACACGCAATGCCCTTTAGGAATGCTAATGTTTCTTACATGACAGGCATTAGGTGTGTGACCATGAAGACCACAATAGGAGCAAGTAGGAATAAATTTATTTTTAATAGCATATGTATGAAATTTATTTTGAGTAATTTTCTCCAAATAAGAATGACCTTTTTCTAAAATTGTAATATTTCCTTGATTGGATTGAGTACTTGATTTGACAAAAATGGTCTTATTTGAGCTTGGTTTGTCAAATTTAGAGAATCCAAAACCACTTTTATCGTTTGAGTATCTTTGCATGTTTAGAACATTCTCCAATCCTATATGTCCTTTTTCATATCGTTCAATTATTCTATTTAATTGAACAATTTTGAATGAAAGGCAATCACATTTATTGCATGTAAAATTCTGCTTTGATTTTTCAGCATCCTTTTCCATAATGTCAACTTTTTCTTGAAGACTTGAGATTTGTCTCTTTTGTGTTGACACTAGTTTAAATAGATTTTTACATTTAGTAAGGAGTTCCTTTATGGCGTTTTGAGCATCATTGTATTCTATAATTAATTCACTATTAGTTTTATTACAATGAAGAGAGTTTATGTTACTAACCTCTTCGTCATCTGATTGATGTGATGCCATTAGTGCAACATTAGCACATTCCTCACTTTCTGTTTCTGATGATGAACTTACTTCGTTATCTTCCTAAGCTATGTATTCTTTCTTGAAGTCTTTTCTTTTACTGGCATTTTTCTTGATAAGGTTTGGGCAGTCTGCTTTGATATGTCCTTGTTTTCGGCATTCAAAGCACGCGAAATATTGGTTTGAGGTAGAGCTATCTTTTTTTCTGAAATTCTTCTTTTTGAAATTTCTGTCATTTTTAAGAAACTTACCGAATTTCTTAACAAGGAAATTAATGTTTTCGTCTTAACAAGGAAATTAATCCTTTGATTCGGTCTTTAGAGCAATGTTTTTGTTCTTCTTTTCTTGAGTTTCATTTTGCTCCAATCTTCCAAGTTCAGTTTCGTGTTCTTGGAGTTTGCCAAATAATGCAGAAAGTGACATCTTGGATAAGCTTTTCTTTTCTGATTTTGCTGTCACCTTTGGTTGCCAAGCCCTTGTTAGTGATCTTAATACTTTCAGATTTAGTTCATCATTGGAGAAAATCTTTCCAAGAACCGTCAAGTGATTTGTTAAGTGGGAAAATCTTTTCTGCATGTCTAAGATAGATTCTCCAGGCTGCATATGGAATAATTCATATTCTTGAGAAAGTGTATTAAGTTTAGATCGTTTTACCTCTATGGTGCCTTCATGGGTTACTTCCAATGTGTCCCATATTTCTTTGGCTGTTTTACAATGGGATACGCGGAAAAATTCATCCATTCCTAGTGCTGATTTTAGAATGTTTTTAACCTTTTTATCGAACAACACTTTTCTTTTATCGTCATCGGTCCATGAATTCTTTATCTTAATTTCTTCTTTGTCATTGTTGACTGTTGTTGGGATGTAAGGACCATTTTCAACATCATCCCATATATCGTCTCCTTGTGCTTCAAGATACGCTTGTATACGTATCTTCCAAAAATCATAATGCTCACCAACGAATCATGGTGGTTTGTTACTGCTGCCACCGTCTCTGAAAACCGGTTGTGCGGAAGCCATGAGTTATTGATCGAGGAGTAAGTTACCTTGAACCTGCTCTGATGCCAATTGTTAGTACAGATGTGCACCTAAGAGGGGGGGGGGGTGAATTAGGTATTTAGGAGTTTTTCTTGTTTTCATAATTTAAGTGATCGATTTTTGTGATTAAGGATAGTAAGTGAAAAAGTAAATAGCAGTAAAGAAATGAACACAGCAGAATTATCCTGGATCCCCTTATAACCAAGGGTATATCCAGTCCTCTTGCACACCACAAGAGATTTTCTTCACTATTGTCAGAATATGTACAAGTCCTCACCCTAGGACCTTTGCTACAATCTTCTAACAAACCTTCTAGGATAGCACACTACTATCTTAGATAAAAATACTTAAAGAAAGTACTACTTTCTTTTTACAAACACTGTGATTTTGATAAGAGTATAGGAATAAGAAAGAGGTAAAATGATAACAATCCAAGATTGCTTCAAGTACTTTGAGAACCTCAGTTAAGGATATGAAAATGATATGCTAGTACTTGAATTTATGAAAAATGAATTTTGAGAAAAAATTCAGAAAAGTTGATCAAAGTCTTTAAAGTTGTGTGGTAGGATTGTTGTTGTTGAATCTGAAATTATGATGTATTTATAGTCCATAAACATCTCTACAGATTCGTGGCCATTGATCCAAGAGGTTTGAGGAACAATTGCAATGATTTCGATTCGATTCAGAACTGAAAAATTGCATTGCTTCTAGTTGTATTCGAATACATGATGGTTGTATTCGAATACACCTCTTTGTAACGTTCAAATTTATTCAAATTTAACACTGTGTAGTCGAATACACATGGATGTAGTCGAATACAGATTGGTCAATTTTGCCACTGACTTGTTGGTTGTATTCGAATACATCAGGATGTAGTCGAATACAGATTGGTCAATTTTGCCACTGATTTGTTGGTTGTATTCGAATACATTAGGATGTAGTCGAATACAGATGAAAGGTTTTTGCTACTGACTTAGCAATTTTTCATCTGTACTCGAATGCACCTATGTTGTATTCGAATACACTTTTGTATTTTGTCAAAAATATTAATTCTAATACTTTGTAAATGTAATTTTTGACTTTCGAAAATTCTTTTTATGCATATGCAAGGATGTGAGGTTCTCATTGTATTTGAGCTATGGTTTGCATCATTTACCTTTACATAAAAACATCTATTTATTAATTTATCAAATAGGATTTTTGTAGTCTTCTTCTTTTTGAGCTTGTTGCGTTGACCATCATCGCCATTGTTCTTTTGTATCGTCAAAAACATGTATTTTACAGAACACATATACACATGAATAAGTGTCTCCAAATCAAAACTTTCATTTTTTTATACTATAAAATTGGATTAGCTACGTGTTATTGATAGACATTAAGATTTAAAACACGAAGAACAAATACTAATAAAAACTTTATTCCTTCTACTAAAACATTTCTCATATCATCATAATTAAAAATATAAATTTTTCATCAATTTCCTCAAGACACATATATTGTTTATAAAAGTCAAAATCTTAAAACTAAAATACTAAAAAGGTCAAGACATTATATAAAATACATCATAAAAAAACATATTATGATATCGTAATAAAAATCAGAAATTTATAATTAAGTACACTAAGACACATAGGAATCGAAACTTTACATTAAACATTTTCACAACGAGCATATTTATCATATTATAATAATAAAAATAGAACTTTATAATTAAATTCCTCAATACAAACATATTACTCAACATAAAAATCAAAACATTATAGTTAAATACAAACATAAAATCAACTTTTTCTTTTAAGACATCAAGACATCATATCAATATCTTACAAATCACTAATTTAATATCTAACTGAACTTTGTATGGGGAAAAGACCTTACTTAGACGCTTTACTTCCTAGCAACGCGTTCTAAGCCCTGTGAATCAAAGAACAAGACAAAGGTCCAAACTTTACTTGAGATGATATTAAAAGAAGAAAGAAAATTGGAATTCAACTTGGCAATGATGATGATGATAATGATGGTGTGAAAAAACAAGGAGACTATGTTTCTCTCTTATTTTTCTTTCGTTTGTGATGGAAAATTTGGGAACTTAAGAAAAAACAAAAATAGATGTTGGAACATAATAGGAAGGCACTGATGTGTACACACCCATTCTTTTTGTAGATTATTAAAATAAAATTATAATCTTGGTTTAAGAGAGAGGGAGGCGTGAAATATAACAAAGGAGGAGTGTTTTTTTCTTTTGTCTTCTCTTAATTGCACAAAAAAGTTAAAACCCATAATTAAATTTGTAACCTTCATTTCAAAAATGAATTAAAGGTGGTAAGGAGGAGAACGAAGTGAGGCCATGGTGTCAAGAATGAGGGGAATGAGGGAATGTACCGTCTCTCCTCTCTTAATTGGTTGAGACATGGACATAAAGTCTATATAATGCCAAGACAACACCATGACTTGTCATAAAATTTTGTCATGAAAGAGACAAAAAATGGATGAACGAAAAATATTTTCAAGCAAGAACACTCGTACATGAGGGTCGGGTCTCACTAACTCTACTATCTCCTAGGCCGAATACTTATTTGGTCCAAAATAAAACTATCAAACAATATAAAGTCTATAAATTCTAATTTAATTAAATAATTCAAGTAATATCATTGCAAGTCATGCATAACAAAATAAAAACAACATATCTAACACACCAATTTCATGATTATCGAAACTAATCAAATAAAGAAAATAAACAATAGTCCATTTAGGAAATAATCATGCCATAAATCGTTCTCATGTAATTGTCATGCCAAAACAATTAAATAAAAAGAAAGATTATAATTATTATGGTTAAATATAGAGTGACCAAATTTAATTTAATTTCTTTTACACGTAGAGTAAATTATTAATTAAATAATAAATCATGAACATTACTAAAAAGACACATATATAATATATATAAAAATATTGAGGTATTACATGAAGTGAGTTGATTTGGTCAGTGTATTCACCGTCACCTAGATGGAATCATATCCTGACTAGGTACGGGGCAATTCTACCTCAAAGTCCATGAAAATAGAATCCCACTTATATTTCAAGTTATGGATGACTTTTAATTGGATAATCTTTGTCATTCAAGTAATTTGAATGCCAATAAAGAAAAAGAACAAAAATGGATGATATATTAAGTAAAAAATTATTTAGTGATTTTTTGAACATTATCATTAAATGGTGTTGTTTGTAATGTTTTTTCACTTATCAACTCTTTTATACAATATCGCAATTTTAAAGATTACAAAATAATTTTACATAACTTTAAAAAACAAATGTTGTCTTGTCTTTCTTTTGACTTGCGATCACAATGTAGTCCCCCTAGGCCATACTTAATTAGCACATATACATTATTAGGAAGCCCAATGGCTCCTCGCTGAATGTCATATCAAAATCGACATTAGCAAAACTACCTTGTGATGGTACATATATGAGACTAAGCCCCATGGTTGTTAGAGCTTTCGATGGGAGTCGAAGAGAAGTAATGGGAGAAATTGAACTCGCAGTTCAAATAGGCCCGATCACATTTGAAATCACGTTTCACGTGATGGATATTGTACCCACCTATAGTTGCTTGTTGGGAAGGCCATGGATCCATTCTGCTGACGTAGTGCCATCAACCTTACATCAAAAGCTGGTGAGGAGAAGAAGACTTTTTGGTGAGTAAGTTGTCCACCACACCTTATGTTGAGACGACAGAATAAGCTCTAGAGACTGACTTCCAAACACTAGAAATCGTGGACACCGCTTACGTCGAGATGACACCTATAGAACCACATATGTCAAACACTGCTATTATGATGGCTAAGTTCATGTTAAGCAGAGGACACCATCCATGGCATGAGTTGGGGAAGGATGAAGAAGGGCTCAAAGAACTAGTGGAACTCCCTGAGAATAGAGATAAGTGGGGTTTAGGCTACAAACCTACCAGGGCTGGCAAACGAAGATTGGCCAAAGAGAAAAAAGAAAAAAAGATTAGCTCGGATTGAAAATCGAGAGCCAAGAATCGAAAGGATTCCCATTTTTGACATGTTCGCTGAGGATTCTAATTGGATTCGTCTGTGTGGTTTAGGAGCAGAAATCAAGAATTGCAAAATAGTTAAGTCGCTTATAATATTTAATGCAATTCCCATGTAGTTATAAAAGCATTATTACTGTTACTAAGACCTTAAGATGCTTCATTATATTTAAGATGGACAAAATTTTGTTTTCCCAATACTTTGAAGTTCAATAAATGCATTCTCATTTTGTTTTCTTATTGTTCTTTCTTGCCGCTCTCATATTGTATTATTCATTCGCCAAAATTGGTCTTTTTTATTTTTTTTCCCTTATCTTAATCTTGAATCCTGCAGATTTGGGAATAATTCATTAACAGATGATTGTACTAAGATCTCGCCGCATAATTTTGACCATTTGTTAGTCAGACAGAAAAAGAAAATGAAGAAGATTATGAACCTCCTCTAGAGTTGTTAAGAGCTATAGAACGGGAAACCAAGGCTATTATGCCCTATGAGGAACCAATAGAAATCATTAATCTAGGGACAAAAGAAAGAAAGAAATAAATTAAAGTCAGCACCATCTTAAAGAAAGAAGTGTATCACGAACTAATCGAACTCCTACATGAATACAAAGATATTTTTGCCTGGTCATATCAGGATATACCTGGATTGGATACTAGCAATTTAACGCCCCAGATTTTTAGTCCAAAACGTTACATAAAAAAAAATACTTATTGTTTAGAAAAGTTTACGATTTTTTTTTTTTGAATACTTAGCATTTATTCATTTAAATAATTAGTAACAAGCACGTTATTTAATATAATTAAGAAAATATTTATTCAAAATTTAAAACAAAATAAAGGCAATTATTCCTAAAGGAGGGAACCACTTCCGTATTTCTACAATTCTAGTACATATTAAAAGTTTGTGAACAAACGATTAAAAAGAAATTATAAATATTGGACAATTCTATTATTACAAAATTGTCTTGAAAAATCCATGTTTATCCCACGTTCGCCACACGTCAATACTCATTAACTAATCTTGAATCTCCTTGAACTCATTAGTACCTAAAATGTTGTTGTAAGGGTTAGTTTTTTCCATCATCCACATCAAACCAAAGCTAAACATATAGAAGAATAACACAAAACATATAAAAGTAAAAACTTCCAATTTAAAAGAAAAAATGCGCACACCTGTAAATTTTATATCAAAACATATGCATAATGCATGCTCCTAAAACTATATGATCCGCATATAAACCTACCACTAAGGCAACTTCCACACAGAAAGGCCACTCATAGCAATGGGGAAAACAAACCAGCCACTAAGGCAACTCCCACGAAGATGCATATATCATGACATTATGATATAGTATCAAGAGATATATTCCCACACAGCCCACTAAGAATCATGTCATATGCATTCAAAATTACTTTTTAAAATCATCACTTATTCACATATCACTAAGAACACATACCACACATCCTTTTCATGATTATCACATATTCATAGACAAATAATCATAAAAATGATGACTTTCACCACATACACATAAAAATAAAAACTTTATATCATATAGGCCATAAAAATTATACTTCCACATGTATAACAAGAAAATTCAAACTCCAACTCATATACATAATAAAAGTTAAAACTTTATCACATATAAGGTAAAAATTCAACTTTATTTCATATTCATCGTAAAACTACAATTTTATCACACATAACATAAAATTTCCTACTTTACTCCATAGAAGTCATATATTACAATTCAATGTCAACAAAATTGGGGTTTTATTATTTTAATCCATTAGTCTACATTTATTCATTTTAAAATAGAAGTAATTCACGATTATTTATTTCATGTCATCCAACCAACGACCTAACTCTAATTTGTGTGGGGAAAAGCCCTTACCTTGGCCGCTTTTCATCCTAGTACAAAGCTTTAAGCCCCACGGAGTTGTTCACAAGGAAAAGAAGTTCCAAGCTTGGATACACGAAGAAAATGAGGTGTGAAGGTGATGGTGGCTAGGGTTTCGAAATTCTTTTTTGTTTGTTATTAGTGAGTATACAGAAATTGTTGACTTAGGGAAATTTAAAGTGGAAATTGTTGGTTAGATAATGTTGGGCCTAAATGAAGAATAAGAAGGATAAAATGTCACTTTTTTTTTTATTTAACCTTGACCATAAAAACCAAGCCACAAACACATAGCCCAAATTTATACTCATTCAAGTGGGTTGGGTCACACTAAGCCTCACACCCTTAGCCCAAATTCTTCTTGCACTAGGAAAACACATCTGCATATAATACATCTCTACTTAAATATATATATATATATATATATATATATATATATATATCAATTACAAAAGTCGAACAAGGCAAATAATTATCACACATAATTTAATATTGAATAATATTGATAGGTTCTAATTATTTTTAAATAATAATTTAGAGGATGTTACAAGCATAGTGGAGCATAAGTTGCCCTTAAAACTCGATTTTTCTCCGGTCAAACAAAAATTAAGCCGAATGAAGCTCGATATGTCATTAAAAATCAAGGAAGAAGTACAAAAACAATTTCACACAGGGTTCCTCGCTGTGGCAAATTATCCCCAATGGATAGCCAATATGGTACTGGTGCCGAAAAAGGATGGCAAAGTTCGAATGTGTGTCGACTATACGGACCTTAACAAAGCCAGTCCTAAAGATGATTCCCATTAGCTCACATCGATATTCTAGTTGACAATACTGCTCGCCATTCACTCTTTTCTTTTATGGATGGTTTCTCTGGGTATAATCAAATTAAGATAATAGCTGAAGATATGAAGAAAAAAAACAACTTTCAAAACTTCTTGGGGAACATTTTGTTACAAAGTAACGTCTTTTGGTCTGAAGATGCTGGGGCAACCTACCAAAGAGCTATGGTAACCCCGTTCCATGACATGATACATAAAGACGTAGAAGTTTATGTAGACGACGTGATTGCTAAGTCACAAACAGAAGAAAAACATGTTATTGATCTAAGGAAACTCTTCGAAAGACTTAGAAAGTTTAAGCTAAAGCTTAATCCTTCAGAAAGGAATAGAGGTTTACCCTGATAAGATTCGGGCCATTTCAGAAATGCCTCCCACAAGTACAGAAAGAGAAGTTTGTGGTTTCCTTGGGAGACTAAATTATATTTCAAGATTTATATCACAACTAACTGCCATTTGTGAACCGATCTTTAAACTTTTACGGAAAAATCAAATAGTTGTGTGGAACGAAAAATGTCAAAACACATTTGAGAAAATCCGATAGTATTTGAAAAAGCCTCCAATTCTAGTCCCACCAGTTCTGGGCCGACCCTTGATTATGTATCTTACAGTCCTCAACGGGGCCATGGGATGCGTGTTGGGGAAACACGATGAAACAGGAAAAAAGGAGCATGCCATTTACTATCTAAGTAAAAAATTTACAAATGTTGAAACGAGATATACAATGTTAGAATGTACTTGTTGTGCCTTAGCCTGGGCGGCCCGTCGCTTGAGGCAATAAATGTTTTGCCATACGACTTACTTGAGGCAAAATGGATCCAATCAAGTACATTTTGGAAAAACCTGTTCTCACAAGGCGAATTGCTCGTTGGCAGGTGATGTTATTAGAATATGATATTACCTATGTTACTCAGAAAGCCATCAAAGGGAATGCCTTAGCAGATTATCCAGCTAATCAACATGTGGATGATTATAATTCAATGCAATGCGAATTCCCAGACGAAAGCATCATGGTTTTGTCTGAAGAATGCGATAATGGAAAATGGACCTGGCTGTTCGTAAGGCCTCAAACATAATGGGGCATGGGATTGGGGTTGTCTTAATATCTCCCAAAAAACAGTTCATTACCTATCACAGCGCGCTTGTGTTTTGATTGTACCAATAATATGGCAGAATATGAAACTTGTGTCATGGGAATTTTGGCGGCTTTGGAATGAAAAGCGAAAGTTATGGAAGTATATGGAGATTCAGCTCTAGTCATTAATCAGCTTAACGAAGAATGGGAAACTCTAGATAAGAAGTTAATACCTTATTTTACCTACATAAAAGAATTGTCTTTATAATTTGACAAAATCACTTTTCACCATGTCCCTCGAGAAAACAATCAATTGGCTGATACTTAGGCTACTTTATCCTCGATGTTCCAAATAAGTTGAAACGATGAAATCCCATCCATTAAAATGGAGAGTCGATATCATCCTGCCTACTGCCACGTAATGGAAGAAGAAGCTGACAGGAAATCGAGGTATCACGACATCAAACATTATCTTATAAATAGAGAATATCCTCCCGGAATATCGGAGAATGAGAAAAGAATTCTAATATGGTTAACCACGATCTTTTTATTATTACTTGTTTGTGTGCTTGCCAATTTTAGAGAATTGATATCTTTTAACAATATAAAGAAATGGTGTGTCTTAAAACCTTAAGCCAACACCAAACCTTGAATAGGAATTAGGGATAAGATGAGTTTTGACACTAAGGGAGTAGTAAATTAATTTGTGAAGGTGTAACGAATTTGGAGCAAAAATTATTGCGTAGGAACCTTATAACGACATTCATAACGGTAAGGGCATCACTCCATTCACTTTCCTACTTGAATTATGTGATATAAATGTACTGTGACGTTGTGTATTGGTTCTATTTGTGTGTTATCTTCAAAGTAAATGTTATATGATACGTTGTTATAAGGGTTGTGCTTGACATGTTGTGGTTAATTCTGAAGGTGCAAATATGTTGTCGTTAATAAGTTAATCTCGCATAATATTGGGAATTTTCTACAAAAGTGTCTACATTCATGCATTCATAGTTAGATGGTGCGTCCATAATTGGTTGGAGTCCATAGTTATATGGGGCATCCATAATTGGTTGGAGCCCATAGTTGTGGTGCGTTCATAATTGGTTGCAGTCCACAGATTTTGAGTTACTAGTATTGCTTGAAAGGACCCATGAAGCCCTTGAGGGGGAGGTGATATTCCGAAATTATGCGTTGACATATAGTCTAAAAAATAGGATTTGTGCATTTTGGTTGATTTGTATCCCTGGTGCATTATGATTTTTAACTGTTAAATGAAGTATATGATTTATTTATATTTTTGCTATAACAATTATATATGCATGTTTATTTTCTCTGTGTTTGTTATTTGAAGATGACCCTTACATTTGACAGAAATTCATGTATAGTGTTTCTTGAGCAAATAATGTTGCAGCTAACCTAGTAGGAGAAATGCGAGGAGGTACAATAGCATGCAGTTGGAGGCTCCGGGATACTTTTGTATTGGTGTTAGACTTGTTGGGAGAGTTTTCCACAAGCGTCCAAAGTTATGACCAACTAGGATTCATTTTTGGGTAGTCAAACGTCAAAAGTTTTGGCTTTAGGAGTTTCTTTTGTTTTACGCATTAACTTTAGCTTTTGTAATTGCGAATACTCTGATTCATTATTTTTGAAAATACAATCCAACAAGTTATTAATTGGTTTTAAAGTAAATGAGTATTTAAGATAATCTAATAAAATAAAATAAACGAATTTGTGTCTTTTCGTTTAGAATTTCGTTAGTTAATGTCTCGAAAAAACGGGATGTTACAAAAATCAACTTGGTTTCAATAGAAATTCCTATTTTTGCTGGTTTATTCATTTTCTACTTCACGAGTCTTGCTAGATTCTCAAAGCTAGAGAGGTTGAATCCCACATGAAAGGTTGTTGGGCAGATCTGATGGTGTTAAGTAAACTAATGTTTTTGGGGATTCTGAAAAAGAATGAGAAATGAAGGATTTGAGGGAGATGATGAATAGTAACATTGGGGTTATCCTTTAAATTGGTTACAGGGAAAAATTAGAGCATGATTGAGTAAATTCCCCAGAAAGAATAAAAAATGAGGGGAAATAAGGAAATTATCCTTTTTGCCCCATAGGCATTCCCCATATTACCTTTTTGTTCACTCCTATTTTTAATTAAAATTCCTTAATCCTAAATTAATATGTTAACATTTCTATAATCCTTATTTTAATAGATATTAATTAAACGGGTAGTTATAAATTGTCTTTACATGAGTGACACCTATTCTAAAAAGATAATAGAGTCCTTCATTTGATAGGTTAGTTTGTGTAAAGAAGAATTGTAGGACTCCCTGTAAGAAAATTAAATGAGAAGAAAGATGTTTCAATATTCAAAGATTGAGGGAAACCAAGGAGACTATATGCAAACTATTAAAGAGGATTTAAATGGTTTGTCAATAGAAGCACACAAATATAAGCTTTAAAGACCAATGACTTAAGTTGAGTAAAGTAAAATAGATTAGAGGTGAAAGTAGGAGACCATACCACGAGTCACATGGTTTAAACACCTAGGGTTAATTGTTCAAAATAGAGGAGAATTAAAGGGAGTTATAAATTGCCATCTTAGAGAAGAAGTATAGTCGTTAAAATGGAGTGTTTATGTCCTTGAGGGTAAGAAGGGTAAGGATAGAAATCTGAAAGAGTAATGGACATAACAGAAAGTATTCATTCAAAAGAGTAAGAAATAGTGTGACTGATGACTCTTCATCATATGCATAATTTTCATTGTTTTTAGTCTTATTTATCTTTTATTCATTATTTTATTTGAGTTATTTGATATATTTTGCTCATTTTAGTTCTTTGATTTAATGAAATACTTATGTTTTTATTTCCTTGATTAAGTAGATATTCTTCGTAGTTTTGCGTTGTTTCTTTGTTTTAGTGCAGTGCTGAATTTTGGTGAGAAATCAACATGACCTATGTGGATTATTTCAGGCATATCTGGAGTTGTGGATTCCAAATTAGAGTCAAATGAAGTGCAAATGAAAGCTAAGATCCATATCTACAACTTTTATGAAGACAACAAAACCAAATTCGAACTCAAAATAGAAGCGAAATGCACTAAAGAAGTTGTCCGCTGGAAGCGCACCCGAAGCACCAGATAGAAGATGCTGCGCGCTGGAAGCGCGTCTAAAGCGCATTTCGCACCGATGCCATTGATCGTTGTGCCCCTAAAGCGCGCGACGCGTAGAAGAACATATTAAAACTCGTTTTTCTGACTTTTGAGGCATCTTTATGGCTATTGGGAAGTGGGGAGACTTGTGCCCTAGCAGAGAAACTCAAAGACGGCTGTTTCTAACATCATTGGAGCAGTTTTATATAGAATCATTCATGAATCATTCATGTAATTCTTCTTTAATCCCTATCTTTTGTATCTCTCTCATGAGTAACTAAACCCTATTTGTTAGGAATGAGTGTAACAAGATGAAACCCTGATTTTTCTGATTTGATTTCTAGTAATATGAATGAGTTTATTGAATTATTTTTCTCATCTCTATGCTTAATGCTTTTTATTGCTTGATCAACATTAAAATTTTCTACGATTCGTATTTTGAAACGGAAGTGGACTTTACGAATGCTTGGGATGAGAAATTCATGAATTTGTAATCTAGGGATAGATGCAGGTCATGAAACCAATTAAATTAGTTCCAAAGGCTATAGTTTAAACAAGAGAATTCCTGTACGGTAAGGCTTAATTCTAATCTTAAATCCACAAAGGAATTAGGGGTTACTTTGGAATTAAAGGTTATGTCACTAAGACATTAGGACAAGAATAATAAAGAGAATTTGGTAATAATTCAATAAAGGAATTCAGTTACTAGGATCAAATTAGACACCAAAGTTGGAGTCGAAGTGAAACTCATCCCTGACATCTTTCTTATTATAAAGGATCAATTTTATTACTGTTGTTAATTTTAAATATTATTTCAATCAATTCGGAAACTTTTTGTTCAATTTTAGTAATTAAATATAATTCGATAGTAAAACGCAATCCTTGAGTTCGACATTCTGTACTACCGTTTTATTATTACTTGCAACGATTCAGTACACTTGCTAAAATGCTATCAAGTTTTTGGCGCCATTGCAGGGGATTGCCATATCACTATTGAGTATAATTTATTTACTTAATTGAAATTTTTTGTTCTACTATAAAATTTTTGTTTTTATTTTAATGATTTGTTTTTCTTTATTTTAAAACCGTTTATTACTCATATTTTGTCTAACCTTGTATGTGAGGCTAGTCCTCAGCTGAACTTCTCTTTGATCCAGAAATCCTAAAAGGGAAAGACAATTAGTAGTGGAAGAAGAGGATTTGGGGGATTTTTTCATATTTGCAGAAATGGCTGATCCACCACCACCTGAACGTACCCTCGGCGAGTATGGGAATCGAAATAGAACTATGCTTGATTGGCTATCCATAACACACCGATTACAGTTAACAAGTTTGAAGTGAGCCCCGCTCTATCCGAGAGTTGAAGGAGATTCATTATTCCGGTAAACATAACGAAGACACCAATAGACACCTCACAAACTTCTTTGAAGTATGTGAAACAGTGAAAGTGGATGGTTGTTTTGAAGAAGGCAAGAGATTGAGATTATTTCCATTGTCATTGAAAGATGATGTTAAGAAGTGGCTTAACTCCTTTCATTCCAGTAGCATCACCATGTGGGATGACCATGAAGATATGTTCTTAGAACAATACTTTCCCCCAGTTGTGTTCATTAGAAAGAGGCAAGAGATTTCCAGTTACAAATAGAAAGAGGGAGAATCTCTTTGTGACACTTATAGGAGGTTCAAGAGTTCACTAGCAGGATGCCCCAATCATGCTTATAACGACACTGCTCAGATGCAAATATTATATAATGGTTTGAGACCTAGCACTAGAAGTATGTTGGATGCTACAGCAGGTGGTTCTTTGAATTACAAGGCCGCATCAGAAGCACACAAAATTATTGAGATCATGGCATCAAATAAACAAATGATGTTGTATGACATAGGTGGTGGGTCAATAAGTGGTATATTGGAATTGAATGTTATGGATGCTGGGTTGGCTCCAGGCAGGTTGCTCTCAAAATAGATAGAAGATGTTATCTCCGCTAAGATAAAGAAGGGGATGGCAGCTCTAAATATACAACCCCAGGTGGCCCCTGTCAAATTATTGAAACATACGGGTTGTAACTTTTGTGGGGGAGAACATAAAAATGGAGCTTGTGAAGCACTGGATGAAAATGATATAGAAGAACTAGAAAAGGTGAATTTTGTGGGTAATAAGGGGAAGCAGAACAATCCCTACTCTAGTATGTACAACCCTAGTTGGAGAAATCATCCAAATTTTTCTTGGAGAGATCAACAGGGTGGATTTCAGGGTCAACAAGGAGCTCAAGCAAATCAAGCTCCACCTCAAAAAGTTGCTTGGGAGAGCGCTATTGAGAAGTTAGTAGCAAGCACAAGTTCTTTCATTGAAGAGTGAAGAGCCACCCAGAAAAATCACTCAGCATTAATAAAGAATCTAGAGACCCAAGTGGCACAAAGAGCGCTTGGAAATTTGCCTAGTGACACAGTTTCAAATTCGCAAAATAATGTCAATGCCGTGACAACGAGGAGTGGCAAGGTAAGTGAACAAGTACCACCTAAAGACAAACAGAGTGGAAGTACTTCAACTTGAACCCACTCGGAGGAAATGGTCACTTCGACATCAGTTGAGGAACACATTGCTCTTGAAAAGGAGGAAGAACATGTGGTAAAGAGAAAAAAAAAAAAAAAAGAGACTGCTAAAACCAGAAATTCGACTTCTGTTTCCTCAAAGATTAAAAAACGAAGAAACTGAAAAACAATTTGGTTAGTTTCTTGATGTTTTTAAAAAATTGCAAATTAACATTCCTTTTGCAGAAGCACTAGAGTAGATGTCGACATACGCCAAGTTCATGAAGGAGATTCTTTCAAAGAAAAGAAAAATCGGCAGTGAAACAGTGATGCTTACCGAAGAGTGTAGTGCTATCCTATAGAGCAAGCTGCCACCTAAGCTTAAGGATCCTGGGAGCTTCTCTATTCCTTGCGCTATTGAGGATAGAACTTTTGGAAAAGCCCTGTGTGATCTTGGGGCTAGTGTGAGTCTTATGCCCCTTTCCATAGACAAAAGGTTAAGCATTGGAAAGTCAAAGACACACAACTAATGTTACAGTTTGCAGATCGTTCAATGAAACACCCATATGGGGTGGTGGAATATGTGTTGGTCAAAGTAGATAAGTTCACTTTTCCAGTGGATTTTGTGGTACTAGACATAGAGGAAGACAATGATATCCCCTTGATCTTGGGGAGACCATTCTTAGCAACAGGGAGAGCTATGATTTATGTGGCGGATGGCATCTTAACCTTTAAGGTAAATGAGAAAAAAATTACATTCAATATTATAAAAGCCATAGAGCATTCAAACGAAAGAGAAAGGTGCAACCGAATTGAGATTTTCAATTTGATAGTCGATGAAGAAGTTGAACATCAAGGACCCATTCTGCGGTTAGAAAGAGTGTTGTGCCTACCCCAAGATGTTGTTAAAGATAGTGAAGATCCAAGAATGAAGGATGTTTTCGCCATGTTAGAAGCATCACCATCTCACTCCCCCCACTTACATACTAGATGGGATGAGTTGAAAGGAAATGAAGACGAGTATGTACAAAAAAGAAAGAGATGCCATTGGTTGAGCTCAAGCAATTGCCACCTCACTTGAAATATGTATTCCTTGGTGAGAAGGATGATGTGTTCTTTCTGTCATATATGCCACCTTGACAATGGTTGAGGCGTCAAGCTAATGACCATAAATTCGTTATTTGAATTTGTTTCTTTTTGATTGTGTGTTAACGTGCACTATGATGAAGAATTTTTAACAACTTGAAGTTGGTCTTAAGCTTTTTGTTTGGGATTTTGAAAATTAAAATCTATTTCTTGGATCATGTCATTGCTCAATTCGACGAGTTTCATTAATGCATACATTGTTGATTACTTTGTGGTTGTAGATGTCTAACTTGCCATCAATTTTTCAAAAAAACAAAATTTATACTTTTTAGTGACATGTTTGGCATTATTTTGACAGTTCATACTCTTTCTTATTATTCTAGCTGTTAGCTTTTGGGCCTAAACACTTTAATTCTTTGTTGTGTGATTATCTAGACAAGTGTTATCCCTTCAGAACTAGCACTAATTATGACTTGCATCACTTGTGATTTATGCATACACTGAGGCAATTTTGTTTGGTCGTTTGAGCCTTTCTAACTACCCTATGCAAATTTTATCCTTTGGTATCCCCTTTGACCCTTGCCTTTTTATTTCGGTTACAAGCCACATTACAAGCCAAAGACCTGACTTTAATTAAATCATCTTACTTGGAGTTAGGTAGAAAAAAAAAATCTCGTCTTGGTAAAGTTCTAAGTTTGGGGTTGCTCATGGGATAGCAACCTTTTAAGTTTGGGGTGGTGGTTCTCAAAAAAATAAAGAATAAAAATAAAATAAAAATCAAAACAAAAATAAAAAAAAATAAGGAAGGAAAAAAAATCAGCTTGTGTACTTTGATAAATTACATCTTGATTCTTTTGTCAATGTTTGAGAATCTCCACAATGAAAATGTGAAGAAAAAAAAAAGTGGTAGAATAATTTGAAAATGTGTACCTAACTCCAAGTAGTAAAGCATACTATTCCAAAATCTCCAACCCTTACCTAAGCCCCATTACAACCCGAAAGTCCGCCAAAAGTGTATGTGTTTGTTGCATTGTGTTTGCTAACTAGAATTTTTTCAAGCCTATGGTAGCGTGATGCATGTTCTAGGATTTAAGTGATAAATTCAAAACCCTTCTAAACACTTGAGAGAAATTTTGGTGAGATTGTGTGAAGAGAGAGTTGAACTTGATGAATCAATGCTAAAGTGTATAAATTGTATTGTTTTTGTGTGTAAACAACCATGTAGCATCATGAATGTTTTGTAGTAGCTGAGACTTTGAGAATTGAGTTTGATTTGATTTGAGAAATTGAGTTTAAGTTCGCTCTTAACTGTATCAAATTTGAAATTAATTGTTGCTTGGGGTTAAGCAATAGATTAAGTTTGGGTTGTGATGACTCTTCATCATATGCATAGTTTTCATTGTTTTTAGTCTTATTTATCTTTATGCATTAGTTAATTTAAGAAGTTATTTGATATATTTTGTTGATTTTAGTTTTTTTATTTAATGAAATATTTATGTTCTTTTTTCCTTGATTAAGTAGATATTTTTCGTAGTTTTGTGTTGTTTCTTTGTTTTAGTGCAGTGCTGAATTTTGGTTAGAAATCAACATGACCTATGTGGAGTATTTCATTCATATCTGGAGTTGTAGAAGTCCAATTGCAGTCACACCAAGTGCAAAAGAAAGCTAAGATCCATATCTACAACTTTAATGCAGACATCAAAACCATATTAGAACGCAAAATAGGACCAAAATGCACTAAACTCCAGACAGAAGATGTTGTGCACTGGAAGCGCGCCTGAAGCACATTTCGCGCTGATGCCACTGTCGTTGCACGCCTGAAGCGCGCGACGCATAGAAGAACATATTAAAACTCGTTTTTTTTTTTACTTTTGAGGCATCTTTTTTGCTACTGGGAAGTGGGGAGAGTTGTGCCCTAGTAGAGAAACTCAAAGACGGCCGTTTCTAACATCATTGGAGCAGTTTTATCAAGAATCATTCTTGTAATTCTTCTTTAATCCCTATCTTTGGTATCTCTGTCACGAGTAACTAAACCCTATTTGTTAGGGATGAGTGTAACAAGATGAAACACTTATTTTTCTGATTTTATTTCTGGTTATATGAATGAGTTTATTGAATTATTTTTCTCATCTTTGTGCTTAATGCTTTTTATTGCTTGATCAACATTAAAATGTTCTACGATTCGTACTTTGAAACGGAAGTGGACTTTACGAAGGCTTGAGATGAGAAATTCATGAATTTGTAGTCTAGGGATAGATGCAGGTCATGAAACCAATTAAATTAGTTGCAAAGGCAATAGTTTAAACAAGAGAATTCTTGTACGGTAAGGCTTAATTTTAATCTTAAATCCACTAAGGAATTAGGGGTTATTTTGGAATTAAAGGTTCTATCACTAAGACATTAGGGCATGAATAATAAAGAGAATTTGGTAATAATTCAATAAAGGAATTCAGTAACTAGGATCAAATTAGACACCAAGATTGGATTCGAAGTGAAACTCATCCCTGACATCTTTCTTATTATAAACGATCAATTTTATTACTGTTGCTAACTTTAAATATTATTTCAATCAATTTTATTACTGTTGTTAATTTTAAATATTATTTTAAATATTATTACTTGCAACGATTCAGTACACTTGCTGAAATAGTATCAGTGACTACTAAGTTAGGCAAAAATTGACAGTATTTTATCAACTTTCAAGTCGTTAGAAATGAGTGTAATTTCAATGCAGTAATTGAAGCAGATTGGTAATTTCATTCTGTACCGAAATTCTAGTGTTTTCGGTTTTGGTTTTGGGATGGTAGAGTCATAAGGGGTGTTGGGGTATTGGAACTAGGGTTTCCTATGGGTTTGGTGGAATGCTTGAAAGTCTCTTGCACCGTACTGTGGATGTAGAAACTTGAAGCAATTATGTTCTAGATCGTTTGGATTATATCAGACCTACACATGTGCGTGTCTGACACACCTTTTGTATGAGTGTGTTAAGATACTGAATTTGACCTTTAACCCAATGGAATGGATGAATAAGGAACTAAGAGTTAATTAATGAGGAATCAAAAGGCTATAGGTTCCTCTGATACGACTTCCTATGATTTAGTTCTTTCCTGATCAAACTTCCTCTGATCTAATTCTTCCTCTCATCAGACTTCTTCTGATCCAATTTTCTTCTAATACAATTCTTCTTTTGATCAAATTTCTTCTGATACAGACTTCCTCTTTTAGATAACCTCTCATAAGATTTTCCCTTGATACAATTCTTCTACGGATCTGACTTCCTCATATCAAACTTCTTTTGATATAATTTCAAATAAGCTTTTTGTGAGTAGAGATGCAATTTTGAAGAAGAGAAGCAATGGTATCACACACAAATATCTTAAAGTAAATGCAACAATCATAACTGCTTCTGATGAATTTGTGTTTCAACATGAAGAAATCAAACCTCAAGTACCACTATCGAAGTGATATTTTAAGTCTATAGAGTGTTCTTTTAAGATGACACCCTCTATCTTCTCTTCCTTTAACTTTAAAATCACTAGGTTGCCTCATAAGAATAGTGTCCTTCAAATCACCATGAAGGAAAGCTGTTTTGACATCAAATTATTCCTATTCCATAATGAGTGAGCAACTAGAAGTAACAAAATTCTGATAGATGAATGCTTGACCCCATGAGTGAATATTTCATCATAGTTTATACCCTCTCTTCGAGTGAACTCCTCCTAGAATTCTTTCTCCGAGTAAATATTTCCATCATTTCCATGATAATATGTAGTACACCTAATAACCTTAAAGTGACTGTAGTTTGGAACCTTACTAATCCAAACTTTCCTACTGCTATCATCTAGAAAAGTAAAGAAATACTTGATACCTCCATGAGAAGTTATCTTTGTTAGTCCCATAAATCACTATGGTAATAGTCTAGAATTCATTTGGTACACTGTTGGCCAGTAGTGAATTTAACCTTATGCATTTTCCATTTACACAATATTCACAAAATGGCAGCTCTCCAATATTGTCTCCACCTAGAACTCTTTTCTTACTCAAAACTTGCATCTCTTTCAAATTCATGTGTCCCAACCTTGGATGTCGCAGACTTGTATTTTCTTATTGGATAAATCAGCCTTACATCCCCAATTATGATACTTCCATTTAGGACATAAGTGCCATTTTTCATTTAACCTTTCCTCACCATTATGGCAGCTTTCATTACCCTCAATGTACCATGTCCAACTTGGTACGAGCAATCAGACTCCTCCAGTATTAATAAGGGGTATTAAGTTTCTCTTCAGTTGAGGGATGTATCCCATTGATGTTGGTACTCTCCCCGTACCATCTTCAAACCTCAAATTTACTAAACCAATTCCTACACCCTTGCATTCTGAATTATCTCCAATGATGATCTCCCTCTATCAATCTCTGGAATCCAAGAACTAAATCTCTTTGGATTCATATGAAATGAACATCCTGAGTTCAAGATTCACCCATCATTAGAATATCTTATAGTTTCCATTAGCACATCAGCATTTAAGCAACCTCCTAAAGCAATTGACTTTTTTCAAGCATCTTCCTCGCCATCATTCTTTTCTTAAATTTCCTATCAGGACAATCTTCTTTTAAATGCTCGTCTAGTCTCACTGAAAACATCTTTTGTTTGTTTTAGTAGTGTCCTTCTTCTCACTTTTAAATTGTGTTTAGATCTCTTCTTCTAGTATTTAACTTTCCAACAAACTTCATTGTTTCCTTAATCTCTTCCTTCCGGTTTTTTCAGCTCCTTAGAAATAAGTTATGATTGAATCTCCTCAAGGGGCAGGGTATCCTTGCCAAAGACTAGTGTATCACGGAAGTGCTTACATGGATTTGGCAAGGAACTTACCAGAAGTAAAGCTTGGTCATCATCATCAATACTCACGTCTTGATGGATCCATCTATGTGTTATTCAAATGATTAATCCATACTTCTTCCAATGGATAAACTCTCAAATTTTGGGGACAAAGTTTTCTAAAGGGGTGAGAATGTAACAGCCCTATTTATAAGATTTAAGTATTAATTAGAATTTCTAGAATTTTAGTTATTGTTAATGTTATGTTTTTAGTAATATTAAATTTGGATCAAGGGTAAAATAGGAAAGTAATAGTATGAATAATTCCAAGTGGCAAACAGAGAACATGCCACCTTTATTTTTCTCTCTTTCTCCTTCACTCACGGGTACTAACCCATCCCCTTTCAATCTTCTTTCAATTCCAGTTACACATACTCAAAAATATTCTAGAACAACGACACCCGGTTACTGTTCATCGTCGTCTCCATTCATTCATTTTCTTATTCTTCCCAAATGTATTCTAAGACAACGGCCATCTAAAGTCCTTTACCTTCACCTAACCCTTCCATGTATATTTTCTTACCTCTAATGTTTCCTTCTATTTTTGCCTATGATTATGTTTCTCTAGCTGCCTCTGATCCATGTATGCTCTAATTATGTTGCCTCTGATCCACGTATCTTACGATCATGATGCTTCTGATCCACATATCTTCTGATCCACATATCCACATATCCTCTGACTCTAACTTTGGACATTGTTCATCTTCCTCGGACTTTGGTTACTGTTCATCTGTCTCTGAATTTGGTCACAGTTCATCTGCCTCTGACTCTGGTCATTGTTCATCTGACTCTGGTCACTGTTCATGTGACTCTAACTCTTGCCATTGTTCATTTGACTCTAACTCTGGTCATTGTTCATCTGCCTCTAACTTTTGTCAATTTTTATCTGCCTTAAACTCTAGTCATTGTTCATTTGCCTCTGACCATACTGCCTATGGTCCATGTATCCTCTGACCATGCTGCCTCTAGTCCTATATCCTCTCACCATGCTGCCTCTGGTCCATGTATCCTTTAACCATGTTACCATTGGTCCATGTATCCTCTGACCATGTTGCTTCTAGTCCTTGTATCATCTGACCACGTTACATCTGATTTAAATATATGTTGATCATGTTACCTCTTATTAGAACACCATAGTCACGTTACCTCTGATCCAAGAATGTCTTGATTTCATGCCTTTGATTTCAGTACACCTCTGATTATGTTACCTCAAGTTAGGATAAGTTCTGATAATTAATGCGAGCTATAGTATTATAGTTTGATTGCAGAATTGTAATGTTGAATGAAGTTAATGATATTCATGCAATTGATGATTGAGATGTGCATTGCATACATGATGTGAAAAGATGATGCATATCATAAATAAAACAATGACATGCATATTACGGTGGGACATTTCAGCTTTGTTTCAGGCCAAAAATAATGGGTAAACGTAAAACAATTGGGACACCAATTGGGGTCATGGCCAGACTACCTTTGCAAGAGACTCTAATCATCTGGGTAATTGGAGGAGCTATTCCTTATTAAAGGAAATGGAAATTATACAACATTTCCTTATAAAAGGGTATGTAAATCACCAAGCTTTTCCTTATAAAAGGAAATGAAAATTTAACGTTTTTCTAAATTAAGAAAAGGAAGAGAATGTACAGTTTTTCCATGCTTAAATTAAAAGAAAATATTTTAAATGTTTGGTCTATGGCTAATGAAAAGCATTGTATATTCATGTCAAGTTTTCATTATTTTTCTTAAGGGAAATTAATTAAGACTGTCGTTCCCCTTTTATATAACTCACTAAGGTTCTGATATATTATAGCAAATAGAGAGGCTTGAACCAGGGAATTCAGGCAGTAGAGGATAGACTGAGTAGTGTTATTTTTGTTGAATTGTAATTGTTTTAAGTACTAGTACATTAGAGGATAATGGTATACTATGTATTGTATAATTACATTAATATTTCTAAGATTGTACTGATGACTTTATATGATTGCTTCTGAAATACTAAAATGTAAAAATTCATTACCATTTCTAGATACATGGTGATGGGTGTTACAAAACAAATCGGATATGTTATGATTTATTTTTTAATTTCAAGTTATGAATTACATTTAATTGAATAATTTTTGTCATTGAATTGATTTGAATGCTAGTAAAGAAAAAGAAAAATAAGGATGATATATTAAATAAAAAATTATTTAGTGATTTTTTGAACATTATCATTACATGTTGTTGTTTGTAAAATATGTTCATTTATCAACTCTTTTATACAATATCGCAATTTTAAAGATTACAAAATAATTTTTCATAACTTGACAAAAGTGTAATAACCCATTTAATTAAAACACTTAGAAAATAAGGATTTTAAAATATTAACATGATTAATTTATAAATAAGAATTTTTAATTAAAATAGGAATGGACAAAACGGTAATATAGGAAATGCCCAAGGGGCAAAAAGGAGTATTTTCTTTTTTCCCTCATTTTTATCCTCTCCGAGAAATATACTCAAGGATCCTCTCATTTTTCCCTTCTCCTTCCTATAATCAGTCTAAAGGGTAACCTCATTGTTATTGTTCATCTTCTCTTCCAAATCCTCCATTTTTTCTTCTCTTCCATATATTCCAAGACTAAAAGTTCACTAAAATCCCCCAAAGCTGCCCAGCAAGCTTGCATGCGGGAATCTGCCTCTTCATCCTTGTGAATCAACTCAAACCAGTGAATCAGGGAAATCATCTTCAAGAGGAGCTCGGAGCTGCTTTAGATCAGAATATTCTTCTTCCTTAGTGCAATTTATGTGAGTTCTATTACATTAACTTATTTTAGCATAAGGGTTATTGGAGTTTATCCACTGAAATCCTTTAATTCTTGTCAGAAATTGTTTTGGGGATTTTATGGGCTAGAAGAACCTAGATGTGTGAGAGAAATGGAATTTTTAGCATATAGGTGTTTTGAATCTGCACCCAAATGATTTTAAATTGTGATGCATGTTGTTTGTTTTCTAGATGTGTGATGCATCTTGATTTTAAATCTTAGAATTTTGAGAAAAGAATTTTAGTTCACTGTGCGAGTCCTGCCACTGAATGCAAATACGCGTGCTTTGGATGGTTTACCACCCTTGCCACTAAAGTTTTGCCTCAGATGGTAGTATTTCTTTCTACATCTGATTGGTCGTTCTAAAATTCTAAGTGTTTTTGCCTCTAATGGTTGTATCTCTTCTGCCTTTGATTTTTGTTCTCTAAATTATGAGTACCTTGACTTTGGTGAAATGCTCCTAAACTCAGCCTCCTTTGATCATTGTTCCTCTAATTCTTCCTCTAAACGCGTATCCTATGAAACTTCCTTCAAGACTTATTAACCTGTAATAGCTGCGATTTTTGCAAACGCATGGCCAAACCAGTCAAACACAAACAACGAGTGAGGTGAGTTTAGAAATCATGTTGATAGTATAATATAAGTAAGAAGAACATGCAAACAATCATAATAGACTGTATCATAACACATCATGATATATCAAAATATTCAAGAAAAATAATATCACATTATAATGTCAAAATCACTCAAGTAAAATCGCTATATCTTCATATCGTCACATCATCTAAGAGAAATTATTATCACTTTTAAAACACATTAATCACAAATTTACAACTTCACTATCATCGATCACACATCCCATTATCACATAAACTTATCACAAATTTATAACATCACTATCATTATTATCACATAAACTTATGTTATAGAATGCATCCATAAACGCGTCTAATCAAAATATGCAAAAAATTCATTCGACACTCAATATCACAATAATATCAAATACCACACATTTAATGAAATTAAATCAATCACCACCTTATAAATGTTTCTATTCCACATTTTAATCTCACAATTTCCATATTTGCACATTAATTAATGTATCCCTCACAGGGCTACTATCGTACATAATGAGCCCTTGATGAATCGTTGGAAAATACGGTTTTCCCATTCATCTCACAATATATTATACTCATGAATTCCAACACTCTCTCACCCCTTAACTTATTTCGACGCTTTCACACACGAATACAAGTCCACAAACAAAAAGCATATGTTCTTTAACTTCTTGTCCTTAAATGGATCTAACTCGACAGTTTATGGGTAAACGTCAAAAATAAATTATGATAACACACTCTAAAATGGTCAATTTCGAAATGGAGTCAAATAAATTTACCCCAAATCAGAAAATAATCAGTGGATAATATAGTCACTATTTACACGATTGTTTTGGCGTTAGTTTCACTCAAATCAAATTTACGATGAAGAAGTACTGTGCAAAATAAGGAATTCCATAAATAGATAAGTCGGGTATTTTAGAGAGAAATTAGAATGGTTAAAAACTTGAGAAAGTGTATTTAATTGACTAGCTAAATAAATATAACAACATACTGAATTTTGGACGAAAATGGAAAAACTTTTCTAGAAAGAGTTATCAATCACTGATGTCAATTTTCTTCCTTTTTCTACGTGAGTGCCGCCACCCCGTTTTCTTGTTCGAATTCTCTTTGTTAATCACACATTTCCTTCTTCTTCTTTTTTAATTAGGTTTTACTCTTGCATATGGGCCTAACCCATAAAACACATTTTACTCATTTCTTTTATTTTTTTAAAATAAAATCAACAATTATCAAAACTAATTTTTGTTAACACTTTTTTAAACACAATTTCATTACTGAAACCTTACTAATATTTCAAAACTAATATTTTGTAAAATAAAGTAATTAAAGAAGTTAATCCTTTAAAATACATTAATAACCAAAACTCTCACTTTCAAAATAATAACTATAATTATTAATATAATATTTTTCAAAATAAACCCATAAAAATACTACTACCTTTATAGAATAGTCAAAATGATAAAAGAAATAAACATAACATCAACAATTTATATTAATTAGTTAATCACAATTAATATGTATAAAATCAGTCATAATATTACTAATATCTGAAGATAATTATTTATAAAATAAATAACTTAAAATAGATAACTTACGCGCATATACACGTAAAATCGCCTAAAATCTTATTCTTTAGAATATTACACTAAAATGCTATTATTTTTAGAAAAATATATAAAATAATAAAATATAATATTTCTTATTTATATTACTCATGTAGTCCAATATGTATAAAACTAGAAGATAATAGGAAGCACCCGTATAACGAAAATTAATCACAAAATTTATCAACATATATTCTAAAATGATTTTAAAATCAAATTAATTATTTAAAATCCTATTTCATTATTAAAATAGTTTATTATAAATTTGGGGTGTTACAGTTTTAGGAAGGTGACTATGTATTGTTAATGGTTACCCCCCTACTGTTAGTATTGGAAGAGTGCTGAAAGTTAAAAAGCTTAGCCCATGTTTTGTTGGACTTTTCCAAATTATGCATTGGATAAGTCCCTCTGCTTACAGACTAACTTTGCCACCATCTTTGTCCAGTCTCCATGATATTTGCATATCTCCCAATTGAAGAAATATATTCCAAACCCTCATTAAATTCTGCACCATGAGTCTATCCAACTTAAGCCCAACCTCACTTACAATCTAGTGATAGTCCATATTGTTGATAAGAGCATCAAGGAATTGAGGAACAAAGTTATTCCCTTAGTGAAGGTTGTTTGGGGAGGATCATCTTCAGAAAAGAAACTTGGGAGACAGAGGCTGATATGCAGAAACAGTATTCTTATCTCTTTCAAGCGGAAAGTCCTCAAATTTTGAGGCCAAAATTTTTAAGGGGAGGGGAATGTAATAACCCATTTAATTAAAAAAACATAGATAATAAGGATTTTCAAATATTAACATGATTAAAAATAAGAACTTTTAATTAAAATAGGAATGGAAAAAAACGTAACATTGGGAATGCCCAAGGGGCAACAAGAAGCATTTTCTTCCTTTCCCTCATTCTTATCCTCTCCGGGAAAAATACTTAAAGATCCTCTCATTTTTCCCTTCTCCTTCCCGTAACCAGCCTGAAAGGTAACCCCATTGTTATTGTTCATCTTCTCTTTCAAATCCTCCATTTTTCCTTCTCTTCCATATCTTCCAAGACTAAGCATTCACTAAAATCCCCCAAAGCTGCCCAACAACCATGCATGTGAGAATCTGCCTCCTCATCCTTGCGAATCAACTCAAATCAATGAAGAAGGGAAACCATCTTGAAGAGGAGCTTAGAGCTGCTTCAGACCAGAATATTATTCTTCTTTAGTGCCATTTATGTGAGTTATTTAAGCATTAACTTATTTAAGCATGAGGGTTATGGGTGTTTATCCACTGAAATCCTTTACTTCTTGTCATAATTTGTTTTGGGGATATTACAGGTTAGAAGAACCAAGATGTGTGAGAAATGATTTCTTAGCATATAGTTGCTTGATTGACGTTAGTGGGAATGTGATGAGGCGGTACTTAGCCCCTAGGTACCGGACTCGATTCCCACGGAAAGCAAAAACTCACTATATTTCCAAGAGGGAAAGGGGGGAGCGAGAAGATCGTGAGGTAACATCGCTGATATCGCCGGAGGGTCGGGGTGTTACAATTACTACTATTTCAAAACTAATATTATATAAAATAAAATAATTATAACATCAAAACATTATATTAATTACTAAATCATAATAGATATATATAAAATCACAATGTTATAACAAGAATATAACAATAAAGGAAATTAAACACAATATCACTACTATTCCAAGATAATTATTTATAAAATAAATAACTAAAAATAGAAAATAGTTATAAATAATAGAAATATAACTACATGCATACTTAACATTAGTCAAACGCGCATAAAGTATTACATTAATTGGGTACGCGTATATACACGTAAAATCGCATAAAATCTTTTTCTTTAAAATATTACACTAAAATACTATTTTTTTAGGAAAAATATGTATATAATAATATAATAAAATATTTATTATTTATATCACTCATTTAATATAATATGTATCAAACTAGCACATCATAGAAATTATCCATATAATGAAAATTAATAACAAAATTTATCAACATTTACTTTAAAATAATTTTAACATCAAATTAATTATTTAGAATCTTATTTAGTTAATAAAATAATTTATTTTAAAATTTAGGGTGTTACATAACACTCCAAATGTCGGGAGCCACCATGCAACACACGTTTACATCGACTGTCGCATATATGTGTCTCAGGTTGAGTTAAGAAGATCAATGAAGACAGAGCCAATTTGAATTTTCCGTCCACCGGAATGGTGGCAGAGTATCAAGCCTCCTAACCAAGTGTTTCGGAGTTAGAATTGAACAAAATTGTGAAGTAGAGTATAAGTTCATGCATAAATTGCATTTTTTTTAAGATTGTTTTGTTGTGATTAATGTGTTTCAAAAGTGATAATAATTTCTCTTGGATGATGTGACAATGACGATATAGTGATTTTACTTAGTGATTTTGACATAATAATATGATATTCTTTTTCTTGAGTATTTTGATATATCATGATGTGTTATGATACAGTCTATTATGATTGTTTGCCTGTTCTTCTTACTTATATTACACTATCAACATGATTTCCAAACTCACCTCTTTCGTTGTTTGTGTTTTACTAATTTGGTCCCGCGTTTGCGAAATCACAGTTATTACAGATTAATGAGTCTTGAAGTTCAAGTTTCGGAGAAACTCGACTCTGATAGGAGATACCGGGAATTAGACTCATAAGTTTATTTTGTAAGAGGAAAAAGTTTAAAGTGTTCCCTTTGAATTTTTAGAATTTTGATATCCAAAATTTGTTATAAAAGTTTTATTTCCTTGAAAATAGATTTTCTTTATCCACGGCTAATTAAGTTAAAAAAAATGTATAAATTAATATAATATTATCTTGGGTTTAGGGTGTCATAGTGTCCCCTGAGGATACAAAGTCAAGCTCATACCACTAACCCCTTCAAATTTTAATTGAAGTAACTTGGTTTCTTATAAGAATTTTGAAATTTATATACAATATTGATTAAACTTAACTTATTTTCCTATGTTTTCACACTATCATTGCCTTTGACTCACTTTATTGTCAACTATACCATAAATAAATAAATAAAGGTATATGTATTGACACAAATTTATGATCGGTCAAACTTAACAATGTCATTTTTCACATAATTTTTTTATTATAGAATTTATAATAACTATAACAAAAATATGACTGGTCTAATTATTTTATAAGAATCCAAAAGAAACTTTTTGGTGACGCATTTTACCAAATATCTCAAGAAAGTAAAATTGTAAAACACAAATCTCTCTAAAATCTACTTGCAACAACATAAGGCCTTCTCTGGTATGCAATAGCCACCCTTAGCATCGCCAATTGTTGTCTGACAAAAATGGTTACAAATTGCATCTGTAACTTTTTTCGTTAGAACAAACAAACCATACACAAACACATTAGTTGCTAGACGAATGCAAATAAATTATGATAGCAATAATATTTTGGTTTTCTATATCTTTTCAATTTAATGAGAAACATAGCAATAATTTATTATTACATATTTTTATACAATTGAAAATATTGTAAACATGTCTTTTAAGCTAACTCTTATAGAGTTATAGTGTATGTGACACCCTAAACCCCAAAATAACATTTATAATAATTTATGCTAAATTATTTGAAGAAAACTCGCGACGGATGAAGAAAATCTGTTCAAGAAAATAAAAACTTTTATATCTATTTTAGGATATAATGTTTCTCTAAATACAGATGTAACAATTCAACTTTGTTCCTCAATTAAAATTCAACGAACTTGATTTAACTAGAATTTCTTGATTTAATTCCCAAGACTTACTCGTACTAAGGTTTTCATATAAAAAGTCTTTTGTAATTACATAAGTAAAATACACATTACAACTCTTAATTCCCGGTATCACCTATCAGAGCGGGGTTCCTCCCAAACTTGAACTTCAAGACTCATTAACCTGTAATGCGATTTCGCAAACGCAGGACCAAGCCAATCAAACACAAACAACGAAGGAGGTGAGTTTTGAAATCATGTTAATAGTATAATATAAGTAAGGAGAACACGTATTTAATCATAAATAAACCGTATCATTAAACAAACATTATTCAAGGATTAACATCACATGATAAAGTCAAAGTCAAAATCAAGAAAAATCAATACATTTCACTGTAACATCAAATCGTCTAAGAGAAATTATAATCACATGCGACACACATTAATCACAACAAAACAATCACAATAAAATGCAATGCTATGCATGAGCTTAGACTCTACTTCACAATGTGGTACCATTCTAACTCTGAAGTACTTGGTTAGGAGGCCTGATACTATGCCACCTTCCCGGTGGACGGACAATTCAAATTGGCCCTGTCCTCATAGATCCCCTCAACTCAACCCGAGACACATATACGCGACAGTCGAGGTAAACGTGTGTTGCATGCTAGCTCTCGACATTTGGAGTGCTACTTCAAAGTCACCTAGGAATTCCCCACCCGAATACCTCCAAGGTCTAACAATCTTGCCTTAAGCCTCAACAGTAGACCGTCACGATCAGGCTCAATTCAGTTGTACTTCCCTGGAATCACTAAGCTTGTTAGGCCCTACCTATTTGATGACAAAATAATCTCCACATCACAAATTCTCAATATTTATTTTCTCCCATTGTTGGCCTATGATACTCCATTAAGACCGTCATCTCAAACACAAATTGGAATCACAATTATTTCATCAGGGGTTACTTCAATATTTTCATCACAAATTCATAACATTACTATTATAAATCACACATCATCATCATTACATAACTCATCACAAATTTAGAGCATCACTATCATCAATCGTACCTCATCACATAAACTTATCGCAAATTTATGAAATCACAATTATTATTCATACATCATCATCATCACATAAAATTATCACAACACATCCATCTTTTATTATCATATCGCATAAACTCATCTAATCAAACATATACATGAAATTAATTCGACACTCAATATCACAATAACATCAAATACCACACATTTAAAGAAATTAAATCAATCAACACCTTACAAATATTTCTATTCTATATTTTAGTCTCACAATTTCCATATCTGCAGATTAATTAATTTATCCCTCAAAGAGGTACTTCCGTACGTAGCAAGCCTCGGATGAATCGTTGGGAAATAACAATCTTAGTTCTTTGACTCTTTGTCCTTCAATCGATCTAACTCGACAGTTTATGGGTAAACGTCAAAAATAAATTATGAGAATCTAGTCTAAGAACTAAAGTCGAAATTCGGTCAAGAAAAATTACCATAAATAAAAAAAAAAATCAGTGGATAATATAGCCACTTTTTGCACGGTCGTTTTGGCGTTGGTTTCACTCAAATCGGAGTTACGGTGAAGAAGTACGATACAAAATAAGGAATTTTATAAACAAAGAAGTCAAGTATTTTAGAGAAAAATTGGGATGGTTAAAAATCTGAGGAAGTATGTTTATTTAACTACCTAAATGAATAAGACAACATACTGAAATTTGGACGAGAACAGAGAAAATTTTCTTAAACAATTATCGATCACCGGTGGAAAAAGAAATAGAATTTGGAGAGGAAAATCATGTGTTACGGCTGGTAGAGAAGAAAAAGATAAGGATTAGGTTATTAGAGTTTCTATTAGCTAGGCCGCATGGTAATATTTGTATGCATATTAGGATTACGCATAGCCTTATCTCATCAGTCACTATTATTATATTTTATTTATATAAATCAACTTATTTATATATATATATATATATATATTAAAAATAAATTTAGTTACCAAAGGTCTAGTTCACAATAATAAAAAAATATTAGGCTTAACATAATAACAATCTAAAATTAATATGCACGAATCTATACTTATATATAACATAAAAATTGGATTTAGTATCAATAATCACTAATTTTAATAAATTATTAAGACAAGTAGATAAAAAAAACTCCGTAGAAAATTATTACAGCAAAATACGTATAAGAAAATATTACTAATTTATAATAACAACAAATTGAGGGTGTTACAATATTACTCATTTAGTTCAAAAAAACTAGCAAATCATAGAAAACATCTATATAATGAAAATTAATTAAAAAAAATTTATCAACATATCTTATCAAACAATTTTAGCACTAAATTAATTATCTAAAATCCTATTTAATTAATAAAATAGTTTATTATAAAATTTGGGGTGTTACAATTCTCCCATCGTTAAAGAAATTTCGTCCTCGAAATTTGTGGTGAGCCAACTAATATCTAACTTATCACCCTCAAAATTCAAACTTAGTCTATGAACATATTCAAGACATTCACTATTCAATTAAACATAGCATGCCAAAAATCAATTAGCTTATCATGATAGGCTAACATGACACAACAAATTAATTAAACAGATCACATTCAACAGCTCAAATATTAAAGAAATATTATGATTAATCATTATCCTTTATAGATAGAACTTAGCATGTGAATTTAGTAAACAACACTTACTACATTCAGTTGAATCAAAGAACACATATCATGAAATTAAAAATTATTGTGGGAATTAAAATCTAAATGATTCATAAATAAAAAGAGATTTTGGTACACTTATGGATTGATTTGAATATTTTCAATGTCGTTCATATCATGAAATTAAAAATTATTGTGGGAATTAAAATCTAAAATAAATCAATATTCATTATTAAAGGATAATAATATTATTATTTTTATGATTATTATGTAGTATTATTAGAAATTAGCGTTGTTCCTGCGGAAATATATCCGCAGGTGATACATCAGAATATTTCTACCGTGTCAGATTCCAAAAGTAAAACGGCAGGTAAGTTTCCTTTTGTTCCGGTTTATGCAATTATATTCCGGCAGCAAAACTCACCTTTTTCCTTAGGATTTATCTGCGTCAAATTTCCGCAGGAAACATGTTGGATCTTTTATTGGGGGTATGCTGCAAATCTTCAACAAGAAGATTATGAAATTGATGATGAAGAAGGTTGCACAAATAAATTCCAAAGCTTGTGTATCACACTAAGCTTTAAGTTTGATTCGCCCCCACCAATCTATATATATTGGATGCAAACGGGTTAACCAGCGAATTCCCTTCAGGATACTTTGGAATCCTTGAAGTGAATAGCACATTCACATCAAGCTTATCGATTAATGATAGTTTACAGAATAAAGTTCCTTAATTTACTCTTGTGCACTAGAGAAAAGAAGAAATGACTCAGAAATATTTTTTACAGAAATTTAGTTCATGTAACATGAAAATTGTGTTCTATCATTGAGAAACTCATACCAATTAGTTTAGTTTCTATTTATAGAGAAACTCATACCAATTAGTGAAAGAAAACAACTCTTGAGAAAGATTGTAACCTTTGGTAACTTAACAGATGCATTGGTTTGAATTAAACCCAAGTATTGCAACCACTTGACCAAGTGATACATTAAGTTATTTAATTTTGCTACATTAATATAGCTATTAGAGAATTCCAAATATATTTTGGAAATTCCCCTCACAATCCCCCACCATTTTCAAAATATATCTAAGTCCGTTATTCCGGAAATCTCATGGTTTCAGATAAAGGTATCTTACGATTTGAACCATTACTTAGTAAATTATGTTTTCACTCATCCCCGAATAGACTGGTAGACAAGCTTTGAACCAACCATTCATTAGAACAAGTGTGCATAACTCACACATGAAATCTCGGTATCATTGATTGAATTCTAAATATGACACATTTGATAAGGCCCTGTATCTCATATCCTTTTCATGAGAATTTAAGAGTCAAGCCCTTGAACTCTATGAAACGGCCCACTTCATTCTCAAATAGGTGGACTATATCAGAAATGTACCCATAATTATACATTTCAGCAAATATATGCTATATGTCCATGAAGAGGAGACCTCATCCTACCACTTTTATTTTATGGTCCAAGTACTTTTACGCTTTGGGATGTATCTATTGTCAAGTACTTCAATCACTTTAATAGTGTACTTTCATCATTGAACTCAAGACTTGATGCTACTCAAGTGTGAGTTGATCGTTTCCGCCATTGGTGATTATTTAGATATGAGCTTGTATCGCATCCCTAATGATGACTTCAACACCATGGCCTTTGTCAAACCTTTCGTCAAAGGATCTGCAAGATTCTTTTCAGTTCTTACAAACACTATGGATATCACTCCATTAAATCCTTTACATAGCTATGTCTTTAGTTCAAGTTATACTATAACTAATGCATGCATCATGAATTCTATTTGTTAATTTAAGTTTCATATTTAAATATGTTCGATGGTAAATCCAAATAAGCATCACAATAAAAAATAAATAATGAATAAAATCATTAAGATTTTTTTATTAGTTTCTTCCATGAACATTTGTCAACTTACAATAATTCAAAATAGATCCAAATCATTTTCAATATCAAAGTAAGCAAGGAATTGACAGATACTTTCATACTATCATGCACCTATAATATGAGTTAATCAATTCTAGACTTAATTACTTCTCACATGAAGCATTACTATCACTACGCTAAAAATTGCATTTTATACCGCGTCTTTTATAGCGCTTATTAAATAAAAGCGCTGTTGTATAATATTTTAAAATTAACGGAGGATACAACTGCACTTTTCTGACAAGCGCGTTGGCAAAAGCGCTGTTGTAGGGTCATATAGGGTCACATAGCGATTGCACATAATGTTTATAGCGCTTTTGATAAAAGTGATGTAAATTAAAGTGCTCTCACATAATGTTTACAGCGTTTTGTATAGAAGCGCTGTAATATATAGCACTCCCACATTATGTTACAGAGCTTTTAAAGCGTTTTTTGTAAAAGCGCTGTAAAATCCAAGCGCTTTCACATAATTAAAGGACCTATTAGAGCGCTTTTTATACAAGCGCTGTAAAATAGTGCGTATTTCATAAAAATCATTCACTTTAAATAAATAAAAACAAATTTAATACGTTGTCCTAACCCTACGAACCCTCATCTCCTCTACTCTGCAAACTCTCATCTCTTTTACTCTGCGAACCCTCTTTTTCTCAATTGTGCACCCATCTCCTGCTGCTTTAAAACAAATTTAATATGTTGCCTTAGGTATTGTATTTATTAATATGTTGTTGTCACTAAAACTGATAAATTTACCTAATAAATCATATCAAATATGTTCTTTTTTTATATTTGTTCGATCTATTCTATTTTGAAATCATACTTGGACCTTGGTTTCCATTTTCCAATATTAGATATATATATATACTATAGATTGGTATAATGTTATCAGTAGCTTATTATTTGTGTAACACTGCATTCATATAGGTCATATAAAACTGGACCGGAAATGGATGTCTGTCAATCGATTGTCAAAAGAGTATGAAAATAGAGTGAAGGAGTTTGTTGAGTTTACAGTGAAGAATGCAAAAGATCCAAATCGAATCATCTGTCCTTGTTTAAAATGTTGTTTTGAAAATGCGTTAGAGCAAATCAATTGGAAGGACATTTAGTATGGCATGGAATTGATCAAAGCTATACATGTGTGGATCAGACATGGTGAGAAAAAAAAAGGGAACATTAATTTTGAGAATGGTTCGACATATGCTTCAAATGATTTCGACACAGATACATATAAGCGGGACCGAAATGAGGAGATTGCAAAAGCAGTTGAAGAAGATCTTCGGGATTGTCCGAAAATGTTTGAGAGATTGTTGAGTGATGCAGAGAAACCATTATATAATGGTTGTACTAAATTCACAAGACCGTCGGCAATATTAAAGTTGTACAACCTAAAAGCGATTAATGGATGGTCTGATAAAAGCTTCACAGAATTATTAACACTCTTAAAAGATATGTTGCTAGATGATAATGAACTTCCCAGTCGAACCTACGAGGCTAAACGAATTTTGTGCTCTATTGGCATGAGTTACGAAAGGATTCATGCGTGTCCTAACGATTGCATTTTATTTCGAAACGATTATGAATTACTAAAGGCATGTCCGAAATGCAATGTCTCTCGATATAAGAAGAAAAAATCTACTCCAGCAAAAGTCGTGTGGTATTTTCCTATAATACCAAGATTTAGGCGCATCTATTGCAATGAAGAAGATTAAAAACACTTGACATGGCATGGATATGAAAGAATTAGAGATGGAAAGTTTTGACACCCTGCAAATTCTCCACAATGGGTGAAAATTGATCACGAGTATCCTGAATTCGGGAGAGAGTCAAGAAATCTACAACTTGCACTTTCTAATGATGGAATGAATCCACGTGGTCTTTAAAGCATCTCACACAACATGTGGCCTGTGATTTTGTTGATTTATAACCTACCTCCATGGTTATGTATGAAGCATAAGTTTATGATGTTGTCTTTGAATTGCCATATTGGAAGAAAATTGGGTGGAAGAAAAAGTCAATTTGATAGTGTTATTGGAACAAAACTGGGTGAAAGAAAACTGGGTGGAAGAAAAAGTCAATTTTCTTTGAATTGCCATATTGGAAGTCATTGTATATAAGACATTTCCTAGATGTGATGCATATTGAAAAAAATGTATTTGATAGTGTTTTTGGACGTTACTCAATGTTCCAAGAAAGTCTAAGGATGGCATCAATGCAAGATTGGACTTGGTCGATATGGGAATAAGAAATGAATTGGGTCCCGTAAAGAAAGGAAATCGCACATATCTACCTCCAGCCGCTCATACTCTATCTAGAAAGGAAAAAATTGTTTTATGTAAATTTCTACACCAAGTTAAAGTTCCAGAAGGATACTCTTCAAACATTAAAAATTTACTTTGTATGAAAGACCTCAAGTTAAAAGGTTTGAAGACCCATGATTGTCATATTCTAATGGAGCATTTGCTACCAATAGGTATACGTTCCATTTTACATGAAAAAGTTCGACGAGCCATAACTAAATTATGTTTCTTCTTCAGGGAAATTTGTAGTAAAGTGATCGATCCTCAGAAATTACCGACATTGCAGAGGGAAAATTGTTGTTACTTTGTGTGAGCTTGAAATGTATTTCCCACCCTCGTTTTTTGATATAATGGTTCACCTTACTGTTCATCTTGTTAAGGAGACACAACTTTGTGGGCCAGCTTATATGAGATGGATGTATCCGATAGAACGATATATGAAAATATTAAAAGGGTACGTAAAAAGTAGAAGTCGACCAGAAGGTTGTATTGCTGAACGGTACATTGTCGAAGAAGCTGCTGAATTTTGTACTGAATATTTGTCCAATGTTGAATCCATAGGGCTTCCCATGTCTCGTCATTCGGGAATAATATCAGGAGAAGGGATGACTATATGAAGGACAAAATGGGAGCAGACACAATTGTATGTTCTGCACAATGATGATGAGGTTCAAAATGGGATCAGTTATCTAGTTTGAACATGAATAGGAATCAAAATTGGATAACACGTGAGCACAATCGAAGTTTTATAACATGGCTAAAAAATCAAATTAACTCAAAGTTTGATATAGACCCTAGTTCAATTTCACAGAGATTGAGGTGGCTAGCAAATGGTCCGAGTTTACATGTCTTTTCTTACACCGGTTATGTAATTAACGGCTACAAATTTTATACCAAAGAACAAGATGATCAAACCACTATGCAAAATAGCGGAGTCACTCTCGTAGCTAAAGCGATGCATATCTAAAGTGCAAAAGACAAAAACACAATATATGCAAATCTATCATATTTTCGGGTTATCGAGCACATATGGGAGTTAGACTACACAATGTTTCGTGTTCCCATATTTGGTTGCAAGTGGGTCGATAATAATAATGGCGTTCGGATTGATGAGTCAGGGTTCTTGCTTGTCGATTTTAATAGGGTGGGATACAAAGATGAGCCTTTTATTTTAGCGTCGCAAGCTCAACAAGTGTTTTATGTCACTGATCCTGCTGATGATAAATGGTTCGTTGTCCTATCGACCAATAAAATAAGTGATGATAACAATAACGATGAAGGTGTTGGTAATGATATTTTCTTTGCAACATCACAACCACATGAAATTGATTCAACTGATGATGGTTTATATCTTAGAGATGATCATGATGAGGGAGTTTGGACTAATCCATCGTTTCGTATCGTTTAGGGACAAACAAATGTGAATCCAACCAGTAAAAGAATAAGGGCATCTTAAGGTGTTTAAGTGTTTTATATAAGCCATGTAATCTGAACTGAGTTCATGTAATTTAAGTGTTTGATCTGCCAGAACTGAGCATTTTAGTATTTAGCTTGAAGTGTATTTGATTTTCTACTTATACTGATTTTCTGCTTATATTTAGCTTGATCTTAGTGTTTTATACTAAGTTCATGTAATTTAAGTGTTTGACCTGCCATAACTGATTTTCTGCTTATATTGAACTTGAACTTGAAAAAGCTTTGTTTGAGTATTGGGCATTTTTCTTGAACTTGAACTGATCCCAATATGAGCTGATCATGTAATTTAGCATTGATATATAGGTATTTAAATAATTATTTGGAAGAAAAAAAATCCAAATATAGGTATTTTACGAATTATTTAGCATTTTATAGGTCTTTTCAAGCGCTTTTTGGACAAGCACTGTAAACGGCTTTTAAACAATAAAATAAGGAGGTCTTTTCAAGCGCTTGTTCTATAAGCGCTGTAAAAGGGTCACATAGCGCTTGCACATAATAAAATGAGGAGGTCTTTTAAAGCGTTTTTTGGACAAGCGCTGTAAAAGGATTTTTACAAAAAACAAGGAGGTCTTTTAAAGCGCTTGTTATATAAGCGCTGTAAAAGGCTTTTAAAAAATAAAATAAGGAGGTTGTTTATAGCGCTTTTGGACAAGCGCTTTAAAAGACTTTTAAAAAATCGCTGTAATAGGCTTTTAAAAAATAAAATAAGAAGGTCTTTATAGCGATTTTTCAAAAAAGCGCTGTAATAGGGTTTTCTAACTAACCTGATAATAGTAAATCGCTCCAGTTTCCTCTTCATTACGTACTCTTCCCTACTAACTTTTGGCATTGAGAAATCTCCTCCTCTTCATTTTCCTCCTCAATACGTACTCGATACGAACCTTACTGTCCCTACGAACCCTATTTCGAACCATCTCCATCTTCGTTACTATCCTTAGGAACCCTCATTACGTACTCCATACGAACCCTACTGTCCTACGAACCCTCTCCATTCGTATTTCTGCGCACTCTTCTCGCTGTTCCTACTTAAGTGAAGTTGTAACCCTACGAACCCTACGTATTTCTGCGCACTCTTCAGGTATTGTATTTATTAATTTGTTGTTGTCACTAAACTGCATATTGAACTTATACTACTACTTAGACTACTGCATGTTGAACTTGTTAAAGTTATACTGAACTTATAATTATAATGTATGAAATGTGTAGATAAATGGATTCCAACAATGATTTAGATCGTCAAAATGAGGAAGTTGTCAATACTAAGATTTATGACAACGAAGTTAAACGTGGTGCAACTATTACGCAAAAGGTCATCAAAGCAAGAAGTAATGGAATTAAATTTGAGGTATACTATACATTGTTTAGAATTTATTTTTTTATCTTTTTTGAAAGCATGTACTTACTCTATGAGTTTATTAGGTGGGATGGAATGAAAGTCGCCAGCCAATTGAGCGCAACAGTTCCATGATGGTAAGTTATATTGGTGCAGTTCGTCAAAATATACCAATTACAATTGACGATTGGAGAGATAAAGCTTTGAAGGATGCTACAGATATATTGTGAAATGATATACAAGTAACTTTTTTACTCCACTTTTTTGTTACTTATAATTTTTTCCATTGAAATACTTTTACTCAAACTATATCTTTATTTGGTTTGCAGTCGGCTTTTAATGTTGATGAGGTGAGAAAAAATTACGTGCTTAGAGTTGCCAAAAAAACACACAGGGGATTTAGATCTCATTTGTCAAATTGCTACTTAAGAGATCGCGATGGAAATGTGAATGTTGAAGCTCCAAAAATATATAAACGCTACATATCAAATGAAGAATGGAGTACTTTTGTAGCTAAACGTGCAAACCCCGCTTTTGTGGTAATATTAATTTATTAGCATTTGTGTTTTATTATTCATATTCATAGTGTATTTTTTTACACGGTTGTTATTTTTTTATATAGAGTATAAGTACGGCAAATCGCGAGAGAGCAAAAAATTCAATGCATCCATACAAAAAATCGCGTATGGGGTATGCACGTTTAGAGCAAAAAATTGTAAGTAAACATCATTTTTATATAATGTGGTACATTATAAACTATAGTTTCTAACTAATATTTTGTTTATGATCTTAATGAATAGCTTTTGTTTATGTCTTAACGAATAGCTACAAGAGACACAATCCGATCAACCATTAGGTCGTCATATTTTGTGGAAGGAGGCTCGTTTGAATAAAGATGAAATAGTTGATAATGAAAATGTTCAACAAGTGATAGAACAATGTGTAAGTATATTATCACTTTAATATTTTTTAATATTGTATTTTAAAAATGATATTGAACTTATCTTTTTAATCCTACATGTATTTTAGGAGAATTTAGAACAATGTTCTGAAAAATCAAGAGGAGAATAAACAAGTTAGTTGCAGGGACATACCTGGTAAAGTATTTAATGTTCCTGAATATTTTGGCCGTGTGAGGGGTAAAGGATTTGGCGTAACTCCAAAAAGCTATTTTTCACATGAGAAGCGCACAAATCCATTTAATGAGGAAGTACAAGATAAGCTAAAAATCCTAACAGAGCAAGTGGCATTTTTGGTGAAGACGAATAAGGAAAAGCAACTTCCGGAGAGTCAACGTGAAATACAAATAGAGAGTGAAAACACTAGTTGCAACATTGGTCGTAAAAGTCTTCCAGAGGTAATTAATTACTTAATAAAATAAGAAATTCATTCAACCTAATTGTTTCACATACTTATGTATTAACCATTGATTTAGGGTGTCTCATCTTGCGTGCTGTATTTATCCTCCCCTACTCATCGTATGGTTGGAAAAGGAACATTGTACAATACCTTGAGAGAAGTATTACACAACACTTCGATCCCTGTCGGCCATGTTAAAGTTTCACCCATGATTGCTTTTGAACCAAATGCACCATTGCCTATACCCGACAACGATGGAGATATGAAGTTTTTGGGAGAAGCAATAGGTAGTTACGTGGCATGGCCCAAAAATCTTGTTGGCCTAGATAAGGTATGTTTAATTAATATGTATATTTAATTGTATGATATATGATTATGATTGATTATATTTAATTGCTGATTTTTTCCGCTGTTAACTTTAATTTCACATTTATTTAGATTCTTACAAAGTCTAAAGGGAATGATAAGAAGATTCTTCGCAACGAGTCAGTCACTTCACCAGAAAAGGTTTGACATATACATCAATTTGTATATCAATGATTAGCTTATTATAATAACTAACAAACTGATTAACCTCATTTTTTCAAATTCAATCAAAACCCGCCGCACCGCAAATCTGCTAGAAATCAGCCGCACCACAGATGCATGTTCGTGTAAAAATAAATCTGGCAAAATTCAAAATCTGGATCGTGGAAAATCAGTTGCTGCTCCTAAAATAAGTCATCCATGCCTTTCTCGATTTGGGTCGTGTCTTGACATACAAGCAAAAATGAATATGGACAGCAATGATTCACGTATCATACACATGGAGAAAGGTATTTTTGGAGATGAGTATGAAGAATTACTTGATAAAGAGCACATATACGAACTTCTCAATCATAAGGAGCTGAGTGCTACTGTCATCAGTATATACATTAGGTAAAATACTTTATTTAAGATAAAAATTACTTTTAATTACATCACTGCCACATTTATTGGTAATTATTCTAATTTGACATTTTCATTGAAAGGTTTTTGTATGAGAAGTTGGTGTGCATGCGTAAATTGTCAGATAGATTTTCATTCTTATCTTCATAAGTTGTCCATGTTTAAACTCGATCCAGTTAACGTAAAGAAATATGTCGTTCATATACTTTTGGGAAATAAAGAGAAGGATAAGCTGTTTCTTGCGTCATATAATTCAGGGTAATTATATATTATTTATCTATATCTTTTTTAATTTATGATACTTAATTTATCAGTTGTGTAAACAAAGTTGCCAACCAATGTGTGTTGTTTGCCATCAATGCCACCTCTGAAATTATATACTATTTAGATCCACTACACGGTCATTATAACAATCACTCGGATCTTACATATATAAATAATGTGTTTGGTAATTGAATAATAATCACATTTATTTGATAGTGCTTTACAAGTTTTCCGCGTTCAAAGGGGTGCTACAGTGTCGAAGCATAAGTCAAACAACATCACATGGATTCCAATAAAGGTTTGAAATTTTTTTGTATAGATTTTAATTGTATGCCTTTAAAATTTCATTTACAATCAATGCACAAATATTTATTGACGTATATGTTTTATTTTATAATGCCCTCGTCAAAGGATACTATATATTGCGATTCATGAAGGAGATTGTTGATATGAATCAAAATATAATTCCAGAAACGGTACGGTATTTTCATTATATTTTGATTTTCATATATAAACTATGTGTATATTTGATTCTAACTTATTTATGTTCAAATATTATATCGCACAGTACTTTGACAATTCCAATTCAACATACTCTGAAAGTGATCTAACTGAAATAAAGGAAGACTGGTGTCAGTATGTGATCGAACTGAAAGTTATTTAATTTGCTGGGAAATTGGCATGCTGCAGGTTGTGAAATTGGCATTATTGCTGGGAAATTGACATTATTGTAAAGCTGACATATAATTCATAGTTAATTCAAAGTGTGTGTGAGGTTGATAAAAGAAACTATTATATATTGTACATCGAGTGTTGTGAACTGATTTTTGCTGTGCATATGTAATTGATATTGTAAATATATAATTGTTGTGAATATGTAAAAAATATAGTACTAGATGTGAATATGAAATTGTTGTACATGTTTAAATGAAATTGCTGTTGCTATGAAATATATGTAATTGGGTGTTGTGAACTGATTGTTGCTGTTACTATATTGAGACATACACTTGATATTTATGACAATTTATTTTCACTACTTTAAAAAAATTAATGTGTTAAATATGCATCTTAAATCATACATATTCATACTTGTCAAGATTTAAGAGACAAAAATTATAAATAAATTTTCTTCCACCAGTCAATCATAAATTCTTGTTCTTAGTCTAAAAACATCAACCATAAATAAACAAAAATTTCATCAAAACATATTATCGCTAATTCCATATTATTAATTTTCCACATCCTATCTCCATATTATTATATATGCATCCGAAAAGGAAAATTTATTATATATGCATTTCAAACATGAATGTAATATATAAATGTATTAACACTAAATAACTTTCAGTGCCCAACCATGAATTTTCATATGTGATTATTTCCAAGACTTTAATTAATTTTTAAAATACAAACAAGCAAAATTCATGCAAAAACCTTATTAAATTCACATAATTGAATATATATTAGAAATCATGCATATCAATCTAACCACATGTTAAATTTAACATAAACTGTGACACCCTAAACCCCAAAATAATATATAATAATATATAATAGATTTTTTTTTTAATTCGCAGCGGATAAAGCAAATATATTTTCAAGGGAATAAAAATATTTATAATTAATTTAAAATATCACGTTTCTCAAAAATCAAAAGGAACAATTTAAATAAGCTTGATTTAAGTATAATTACTTGATTTAATTCTAAAAACTTATTAGTACTTATAAGGTTTTCATACAAAAAGTTGTTTCAAATTAAATAAGTAAAATAAAAATTACAACCCTTATTCCCGGTATCACCTATCAGAGCGGGGTTCCTCCCAACTTGAACTTCAAGATTCATTATCCAATAACAACTGCGATTTCACAAACGCAGGGCCAAGCAAATCAAACACAAACAACGAAGGAGGTGAGTTTTGAAATCATGTTAATAGTATAATATAAGTAAGAAGAACACGCATTTGATCATAAATAAACCGTATCATTAAACAAACATTATTCAAAGAATAACATCACATAATAAAGTCAAAGTCAAAATCAAGAAAAATCAATACATTTCACTGTAACATCAAATCGTCTAAGAGAAATTATAATCACATGCGATACACATTAATCACAACAAAACAATCACAATAAAATGCAATGTTATGCATGAGCTTATACTCTACTTCACAATGTGGTACCATTCTAACTCTGAAGTACTTGGTTAGTAGGCTTGATACTATGCCACCATCTTGGTGGACGGACAATTCAAATTGGCCCTGTCCTCACAGATCCCCTCAACTCAACCCGAGACACATATACGCGACAGTCGAGGTAAACGTGTGTTGCACGGTAGCTCCCAACATTTGGAGTGCTACCTCCAAGTCACCTAGGAATTCCCCACCCGAATACCTCCAAGGTCTAACAATCTTGCCTTAAGGCTCAACAGTAGACCGCCACGATCAGGCTCAATTTAGTCGTACTTCCCCGGAATCACTAGGCTTTTCAGGCCCTACCTATATGATGACAAAATAATATCCACTTCACAAATTCTCAATATTTATTTTCTCCCCTCGTTGGCCTATGATACTCCATTAAGACCGTCATCTCAAACACAAATTGGAATCACAATTATTTCATCAACTATGAGGTTACTTTAATATTCTCTTCACAAATTTATAGCATCACAATTATTAATCATACATCATCATCATCAAATAAAATTATCACAACGCATTCATCTTTTATTATCACATCACATAAACTCATCTAATCAAACATATACATAAAATTCATTCGACATCCAATATCATAATAATATCAAATACCACACATTAAAGAAATCAAATCAATCACCACCTTACAAATATTTCTATTCTATATTTTAATCTCACAATTTTCAATTTCCATATTTTCATATTAATTAATTTATCCCTCAAAGGGCTATTGCCGTACGTAGCGAGCCCTGGATGAATCGTTGGGAAATACGATTTTCCCGTTCATCTCCCAATATATTATACTCATAAACTCTACCACTCTCTCACCCCTTACCTTATTTTAACGCTTTCACACAGAACGACGGTTCCACGAGCAAACAACCTTTGTTCTTTGATTCTTTGATTCTTTGTCCTTCAAAAACTAAATTATGAGAAGACATCCTAAAAACTAAATTTCGAAATTCGGCCAAGGAAACTTACCATAAATCAGAAAACCAATCAGTTGATAATATAGCCACTTATCACACGATCACTTTGGCGTTGGTTTCACTCAAATTAGACTTACAGTGAAGAAGAACGATGCAAAATAAAAAAATTTAGAAACAAAGAAGTCAGATATTTTATAGAGAAATTGGGATGGTTAAAAATCTAAGAAAATATGTTTAGTTGACTAACTAAATATAAGAAACAACGTACTGAAATTTAGACGAAAACAGAGAAAGTTTTTTGCAACAGTTATCGGTCGCCGGTGCCGATTTTCTTTCTTTTCTCTCAAGGTCAATACTGCCTGCGACTGCTCCTCCTGTGCCTCGCCTCTCTCTCGTTCTCATAGTTTGTTTCTTTTCCTTTTCAATTTTGTATTTTTTATTTATTTATTATTGTTTAATTAGGTTTTACTTGTCCATATGGGCTTAACTAATGAAACCCATTTTATTACTTTCTTTAATTTTTTTATTTTTAAATAAAACCAACAATTATCAAAAGTAATATTTTTTGATATTTTATTTTAAACACAATCTCATTAATAAAATATTACTAATATTTCAAAACTAATATTTTTTTAAAAATTAGAGTAATTAAAATAATTTAATTTAAAATAAATATATACTAACAATTAATTTAAAACAAATATATACTAAATTAGAGTAATTAAAATAATTATATAATTTAAAAAAAATATATAATTTTTTTATTTTTAAATAAAACCAACAAATATCAAAAATAATTTTTTTAATATTTTATTTTAAACACAATCTCATTAATAAAATATTACTAATATTTCAAAACTAATATTTTTTTTTAAATTAGAGTAATTAAAAGAATTTAATTTAAAACAAA
>JBBPBQ010000003.1:28310264-28465256 GCA_037974755.1 Cicer yamashitae
TTTTGAATATTTTAGAGTATCTATTTTTAGTATAAAAGTGTTAAAGCATATTTTTGATGTTAAAATGTCTTAAAATGCATATATTAGTAAGTATAGTAATAGTTTTGAATACGAGGGTTTTTGTTATTATTGATATATTTATAAAAATTTAATTGTTTTAATTAACTTTTTTTTTGGTAAAATATTAGTTTTGAAATATTAATAATATTGCACTTAATTTTCTTTATATTTGTACTTGTTAAGTTGTGTCTATTTTATACGTATTTAATTCATTTAGTGACTTATATAAAAGATTTGACGTTATATTATTTTATTGCCATTTTAACTATTTTCATAGTATAATAATCTCTTAATTTGATATTTTAAAAGATCTTATTTTTGTGGCAAATAAATAAATCAAAATAAGTGTGTAATTAGTTGGTCTTGTAACAAAATAAAATAAAATAAAATAAAATAAAATAAGTTCAAATAGTTAGGTTAATAACAACTAATATGTTAAAAAAATCAAATATAAGTTAATCTAGGAAAGAAAACGCTATAGTAAAATATTGAAATATAGAGAGCAGCCGCAACTTCACATGATACGAAGAAAAAATTGATACCGATCGTCGATCACTGTTCGGAAAATATTTTCTGTTTTTTTCGAAATTTCAGTATGTTGTTTCACTTAGTCAATTAAACACACTTTCAGAGAATTTTAACCATCCCAATTTCTCTCTAAAATACGCAACTTCTCCATTTATAAAATTTCTTATTTTACGTCGTTCTTCCTCACCGTAAGTCCGATTTGAGTGAAACTAACTCCAAAACGATCGTGTGAAAAGTGGCTATATTATCCACTAATTTGTTTTTTTGATTTATGGTAAGTTTCCTTGACCGAATTTCAAAATTTAGTTTTTAGAGTGTCTTCTCATAATTTATTTTTGACGTTTACTCATAAACTGTCGAGTTAGATCGATTGAAGGACAAAGAGTCAAAGAACAAAGGCTGTTTTCTCGTGAAATTATATTCGTCTGTGAAAGCGTCAAAATAAGGTAAGGGGTGAGAGAGCGTTTGAATTCATGAGTATAATATATTGTGAGATGAACAGGAAAATCGTATTTCCAACAATTCATCCGGGGCTCGCTACGTACGGCGGTAGCACTTTGAGGGATAAATGAATTAATGTGCAAATATGGAAATTGTGAGAATAAAATGTGGAATAGAAAGATTTATAAGTTTTTGATTAATTTAATTTCATTAAATGTGTGCTATTTGATATTGTTGTGATATTGAGTCTCGAATGAATTTTATGTATATGTTTGATTAGACGGCTTTATGTGATGTGATAATAAAAAGTGAATTCATTTTGATAAGTTTGTATGCTTATGATGCTGTATAATTAATAGTAATTATGTTAGAAATTATGATAAGTCTAAGTGATGATGTATGATTGATGATACTGATACTATAAAATTATGATGAGTTTATGTGATGAGATATGATTAATGATAGTGATGTTGTTAATTTATGATGAGAATATTGAAGTAACCCCATAATTGGTGAAATAATTGTAATTCCAATTTGTGTTTTAGATGACGGTCTTAATGTTGTATCATAGGCCAACAAGGGGAGAAAATAAATATTGAGAATTTGTGAAGTGGAGATTATTTTGTCATCGTATAGGTTGGGCCTGACAAGTCTAGTGATTCCGGAGAAGTACAATTGAATGAGCCTAATCGTGGCGGTCTACTGTTGAGCCTTAAGGCGAGATTCTTAGACCATGGAGGTATTCGAGTGGGGAATTCCTAGGTGACTTGGAGGTAGCACTCCAAATGTCGGGAGCTACCATGCAACACATGTTTACCTCGAATGTCGCATATATGTGTCTCGGTTTGAGTTGAGAGGATCTATGAGGACAGAGCCAATTAGAAATGTCCGTCCACTAGTGATAAGGATCTCAAGAGCATGCAGATGATCCATATTTTTAATAAATTAGGATGAACTTTATTTATTTTCATTTGGTTTGTAATAATTCTTAGTTTGCTTTAATTTGGAATTCTTATAGTTTTAATATAGACTTAGTTGATGTTATATGTAAGTGAAGATACTTTGCTTCCTTACATTTAGTTTATTTTTATAAAAAAAAATGATGTAAGCCCAATTTGGGCCTAGAGAATGGTGTCACTTATGACCCATTTAGGTTTACAGATAACTTTACTATAACTATGATTTTGTAACCTCATTGAAGGGAACTTTTTGAATGAATTAAAATTTCTCTAATGAGAGTTGTGAGTGAGTTAGGTCTCCTCTTTGAGTTCTTGGATTAGAACTTGCTTAAGTCTTATCAATGGCTTCCTTGCCATTGTGGCGATTCTTCATTGGCTTATCAATCATCCTTGATTGTGGCGCCTTCTTCATCTTCTCAACCTAATCCATCTTTTGTTTCTTTATAATTTTCAGTTTCCTTTACATCGAACCATAATACACAAATTGTGCCAAGTTTCGTGTTCAGTAACCTGCGATCATATCTCGAGTTCTACAAACTTGTTTTCGGTGATTCAACAGCCTAACTTGCGTTTCGGAACGTCATCTTTCACCTCATTTTGGAATCGGCCGATTCTGAGTTTCGTAGCTCTTTTTATTGCGTTCTCCAGCAATACGCGATTTTGGATCCAATCTGTAAGTTTCCAACCTAGAACGATCCTTAAAGTGAATCATGAGAAATAGCATCATATCATTTGGTATCAGAGCTTGTCTCTAGGTTTGGAATTGAGTAAATTTTTGTTTATGCATTTTTTTTGGTGAAACATAAATTGCTAGTTGTGTTGCTTTTGTTTGAATTGCTATCATTACTTAATTTGTGTGTTGCTGCAAATTTAAAAAAAAATAAAAAATTGTGTTGTTAAAATTATTGCACACTACCTGTTTGACAAAACTCCTAAGTATGTCATATCCTCAATAAAATCGAGATTTTGTATTGGATCCGGAGTATGTGAAATATCTATACGAAAAGGGATATGCAAAACAGGCAAGAAAAGTAGAGAAGCTAGCCTTGAGAGAGAAAGAGAAAATGAAAGAACAGAAAGAAGAAGAGGAGAAATATTTGAGAGACAAAGGGCGAGAAATTGACTCCAACTATCTGTCTAATTTTAATAATTCTTTATTGCAAGTGTTTGAAGAAGTGTCTCCAAATGAGGAATGTCATCAATATATTGAAATTGAAAGTAAAGAGAAAGATGATGGTAAAATTGAAGGTCTCATTAAACAAGAGAGTGAGGTGAATGAAGCAATGTTTGTGTTTGAAGATGAATATTCAAAGGTTCCTCAAAAGGATGCTTACAAGGAAATTATTGAGTCACCATTTTTTTTGTGATGAAGAGAATGTTCAAGAAACTGAACTTGCTTTGAAGCCTTTGCAAATACAAAGTAACATATTTTTTGCCACAAATTTCAATCCAAAGAAGGTAAATTTGGCTATGAATGGCAACTTCAAAAGGTATAACTTTATTACCATCTTTAGAATTTCTTACTTTTACCATAAATGTACTAAGATGTTAATTGTTCAAGATGAAAATGTGATTCACCGACTTATCACATTTGGTGACTTTTCCAAATTTTCATTTGACCCCGGTGGATATGATGAGCTTGTGGTTTGATTGGATTATTTCTTCATGTACGGTATAATGGAGCTTAAATTCGAGGTCGAATTTCTTCAAGAAGGAGAGAATGATAAGGATCTCAAGAGCATGAAGATGATCCATATTTTTAATAAATTAGGATGAACTTTATTTATTTTCATTTGGTTTGTAATAATTCTTAGTTTGCTTTAATTTGGAATTCTAATAGTTTTAATATAGACTTAGTTGATGTTATATGTAAGTGAAGATACTTTGCTTCCTTACATTTAGTTTATTTTTATAAAAAAAATGATGTAAGCCCAATTTGGGCCTAGAGAATGGTGTCACTTATGACCCATTTAGGTTTAGAGATAATTTTACTATAACTATGATTTTGTAACCTCATTGAAGGGAATTTTTTGAATGAATTAAAATTTCTCTAATGAGAGTTGTGAGTGAGTTAGGTCTCCTCTTTGAGTTCTTGGATTAGAACTTGCTTGAGTCTTATCAATGGCTTCCTTACCATTGTGGCGATTCTTCATTGGCTTATCAATCATCCTTGATTGTGGCGCCTTCTTCATCTTCTCAACCTAATCCATCTTTTGTTTCTTTATAATTTTCAGTTTCCTTTACATCGAACCCTAATACACAAATTGTGCCAATTTTCGTGTTCAGTAACCTGCGATCATATCTCGAGTTCTACAAACTTGTTTTCGGTGATTCAACAGCCTAACTTGCGTTTCGGAACGTCATCTTTCACCTCGTTTTGGAATCGGCCGATTCTGAGTTTCGTAGCTCTTTTTATTGCGTTCTCCAGCAATACGCGATTTTGGATCCAATCTGTAAGTTTTCAAACTAGAACGATCCTTAAAGTGAATCATGAGAAATAGGATCATATCAACTAGGATGGTGGCATAGTATCAAGCCTCCTAACCAAGTACTTCAGAGTTAGAATGGTACCACATTGTGAATTAGAATTGACCGTCTAATCATGCATAGCATTACATTTCTTTGTGATTGTTTTATTGTAGTGATGTATTTCAAAAGTGATAATAATTTCTCTTAGATGATTTGATGTTACAGTGAAAGGTATTGATTTTCTTTGAGTGATTTTCACTTTTTAATGTGATATTTTTCTTGAGCAATGTTTGTGTAATGATACGGTTCTATTATGATTGTTTGTGTGTTCTTCTTACTGTATGATACTATCAACATGATTTTGAAACTCACCTCATTCGTTGTTTGTGTTTGACTGGCTTGGCCCTGCGTTTGCGAAATCGCAGTCACTACAGGTTAATGAGTCTTGAAGTTCAAATTTGGGAGGAACCCCACTCTGATAGGTGATACCGGGAATTAAGAGTTTTACGTTATATTTTACTTATTTAATTACCAACGACTTTTTATATGATAATCTTAGTATTAGTAATTTTTTGAATTAAGTTAAAAAATTATAGTCAAATCAGGTTCATTTAGATTAAAATATTTTAATTGAATAATAAAGTTTGAATTGTTCCATGTGTACTTTGAGAAATGTGATATCCTAAATTAGTTACAAAAGTTTTTATTTACTTCTAAACAGATTTTTTTTATCCGCTGCGTATTTTGCTCAAAAAATCTAGTATAAATTATTATATATGTAATTTTGGTGTTTAGGGTGTCACAATAATGGAAAGAGAATGAAGGATGAAGGAGAATGACGAGAACGATAAATGGAGACGCTAAGGTTTGGGAGGATAAAGAAGAAAGTTTGAAAAATTCAATATCTTGAGAAGTAATACAAGTTATGTTCAAAATATTTTTAATATATATATATATATGTTTATTAAATTATAATATTATTGATTACCAATTAAACTACCATGCCCTTCTCCAAACAAATTTTTTATCAAAATCAATTATGATTATTGTATAAAAAATATTACCAAAATAAAAATAAAAATAAAAATTAAATATTAGATTATAGTGTTATCCCTAACCGTAGAATTTGTCTTAATTTTTTAATTTGCTTAAAAAAAATTCTATTTTATTTATATAAAAATAAAAACTACTTTATTTATATAAAAATAAAAACATGAAATTCCAGGAAATTTAATTTCCTAAGATAAAACAAATGTAAAGTTGCAGATGTTTCCTACGGAATTTTACCGCAGATAAATCCTAGGAAAAAATGTGAGTTTTGTTGCGGATATATAATCACATGTAAATCTGCAGCAAAAAAAAAAATTACCTACCAATCTAACACCGCATAAATGAATGTGAGCCGCAAGATCCTCATGTATTACATGCAGATATAGCTCTGCAGGAAAAATGTTGATTTCTAGTAGTGCAACCGACCCCTTCAAATTTTAATTGAAGTAACTTGATTTCTTTAAAGAATTTTGAAATTTATATATAAAATATTGATTAAACTTAACTTATTTTCCTATGTTTTCACACTATCATTGTCTCTGTGTCACTTTATTGTCAAGTAGACCATAAATAAATAAAGAGGTATATGTATTGACAAAAATTTATGATCAATAAAATTTAACAATGTTATCTTTTACATTATTTTTTTTTATTATAGAATTTACATCTGTATCTGCACAATTTTCGTAATAAAAACATCCAGGTGGAATTGTCACATTGCCAGCTTCTGTTACAATCAATGAAACTCCATTAGAAATAAAATCTAACATTCAAGAGAACCGTTTTGCATTTCAGACATATTATATACATTTTCATAAAAACATTATTCGAAAAATATAAATTAAACAGAGTCTATATAGAAAACACTCTCATTTTTCTATAATCCAAATGTTTTCATTTTAAACGTAACAATGTGGTGGTATGAAATTAGTTTGTTACCTGCAACTATGACTGAAGCAATGCATATAATTAAAAATGTAAAAAGAAGAGGATTCATGCGGGTCGTCATTCTAATTTGAAAGGTTTATAATAAAGACTTAGTAATACTGTATTTAAAATGACAAAGGCACGTAACTTTAAATAATGGCATTCAAGTGAGTTTAATTGAAATTTTTATATTTGTTTCCATTCAAAATAATTTAATTTTCATGTTTTTGTTTGATCAAACCGTTATATCTTTTTTTACATATTTATAAAGATTTACTTCAGTTTTGTACATTTAATTTATTACATATTTGATCGTATATTACAAACTTTACCAATATTGGCAAGTGAATATTTATAACTATATATAAATGGAATACTACCAATTGTTTTTTTTATTCAATTTTACCCTTCATTTATACCGTCTAATTTATTATATATTATTTTTTGCCAATCTAATAAATGAATTTTATAGTATAATTGTAGGTAAAGGGAATAGTAACTTTTAGGATAGTTTTTTTTCTTCAATATTACCCTTCATTTAAACTATTCTATTCGTAAATTTATGAATTTTTAGCAAATAAAAAAATTAAATTTTATATACCTATATATAATTGAATAAAAATATTTGGTTTTAATTTTTTTCGTTAGAACCAACAAACCAGACATAAACACTTTAGTTGCTGGACGAATGCAAATAAATTGTGATAGCAAATAAATATATCTTTTCAATTTAATGAGAAACATAGCCATAATTATGATATTAAATTTTGAAAATTGAAATCAATATAAATAATTCAGGAATTAATTGCTTTAATACAAAATAGATACTTTGAAATGATTACAATTAATTGCTTTAATGGATAATATGAAATTTCCTTTTTCATATGATGCAAATAAGTTTGATGTTGAGTTTAAATTTTGAAATGCATCAAGAATATTCCTTGATATTGATTTTAGTGGTTGATTTTTTTGGTCTTATAGTGGTTGTTTTATTACAACCGTTTGATGATTTTGAGAAGATCCGTCTGATTATATTTAACTAATAAACTCATGTGAATTTCCACTTGAGTGTCATTTAATGATTAGAAGAAAAATCGTGTAAGGTTAATAGAGAACTCATTCATTTGATATTAATGTAGATTAACTCACAATCAATATTTGTTATGTGTATGCTCATACATTAAATTATAAGGTATTATAATTTTCTTATATTTTTACCAAATAGATATTTAGGTCATTGATTATTTATGTTCTTATGATTATTGCAGTCAAAACCCTTAAGAATTACATGAGTTTATTCAAAAAATTAGGAGAATTTTATATTTCAATTTTGCTGATTTTAAATTAGGATTAACGGTGAAAACATTTAGAAACATAAAAGCACAAACTTGACCCCAAACGATAAATAAAGGACTATCTTGTTATGAAAAATATAAAGAACTAATTTGTTATTTTCATGTAACTTAAAGAACTACATAATGCATTTTTTTTAAATATTTTATTCGTTCTTTATTTTTTATTATTATAAAATTTATTATAATAATATTAATAATAATAATAATAATAATAATAATAATAATAATAATAATGATAGTAATAAAATGTGCATGTCATCAACCAAATTTAAAAAGAAATAAACCACATTGCTTAGGTCCCAACCCATATATTATTATAAGTATATAAAATTTAGAAATAAAATAAAACAAAATTCATAGATAATAATGCGCAAATTATATGCAAAAAAAAATGCAACTCCAATGAAAAAAAGACAGGTATTGGACCCGACATTGTTGATCTTCCACATAAATGATTCCTCGATGGAACAAATTATCCTTTGTAGGCAACCTATCGTGAAACAACCTCCACACAAATAATGATACTTTTGCATGGACAAAAGGATGCCACACTAGGTCTTGAAATGGAGGTGCGTTGACACAAGCGACAAACTCCTCCCGTAGTACAGAATATGCCTCATTTACTGAATATGATCCTCCTTGCGTATTGTTCCACGACCACTTATCAGATACATTAACTTGCAAATGAACGTTAGCCAATAAAATCCTACACTACTCCACTAATTCCTCCTCCCACGCAAACAACTGCCTCCGCCATCTCCACACTTGAATACCCTCCCGTCGCAACATCTCTAACATAACCTCTACATTTTCCTCTTGTTGCAAAGACAAATGAAATAACCTACTAAATTTCTCACGCAAGACCCCACCAACCAACCATGGATCCTTCCAAAACAAAGTATTACTCCTTTTCCCAATAATTTTAAACAATTTTTTACCAAACCATTCCTCTTAAATGCCAACTCGTCCCACAAAAATATCCTTCCACCACATAGACCCCCTCGAACTGCCCCCCTTAAATTCCCTAACTTCCACTCCATATTTATTGATCAACACCTTAACCCAAATGCCCTCTGACTCCGTTTTTAACCTCCAAAGACATTTACCCAATAGAGCTTTATTAAAAAGTTTCAAATCTCATACTCCTAATCCACCTTTCTCTAAAGGCAAACACACCTTCTCCCAATTGACCCAATGAACCTTACTCACTTCCTCATTCCCACCCCAAAGAAATGATTTAAAAATAGATTCAAGTTAATAAATGATGTCAGAAAGAGCCTTGAAAAAGGACAGAAAATAAATCAGTACTGCAAATAAGACAGCTTTGAGGAGTACTAAATTTCAGATCTTCTCAATAACAGCTTTCCAAAACACCTTACGTCGGGGATTATCACCAATAGGCAACCCCAAATATTTGAATGGGACACATCTCATCTTACAATTAAGAATCTCTGCCACAGTTTGAAGCCATGAATTGTTAACATTAACACCTGCCAACATACTTTTATGAAAATTAACCTTTAGGCCAGATTGAAGCTCAAATAACAATAAATTAGCCTTGATTGCTCTAATATTATCACAACACTTCTCTCCCATGACCAGCTTATCATCTGCAAATTGTAAAAGTGAGACACGAAACTCGTTTGAGCCCACCTTAAAACTTTTGAATCGATTGGCTTCCACAGAAGCACTAAAAAGAGCATTCAGGGCCTCAGCAGCTATTAGAAACAAGAACGAAGATAAGGGGTCACCCTGTCTCAATCCCCTCCGCATAGCAAACTCTTTTGTAGGACTCCCATTCACTTGCACAGAAACTGACGCTGAACCAACACATTCCCAAATCTATTTACGCCATTTATCTGGAAAACCCATCTTTGCCATCACAAGCTCTAGGTAATCCCCCTCACCCTAAGTTAATATATATATATATATATATATATATATATATATTAACATTATTTTAAGAAATATAAAAGAAAAAAATTGCAAATTTTAACCCCTAATCTTTTAATTTTTGAATAAACTTTTGCTTTTTTGCATCCAACTAAATAATCAACATCGAACATGTTAACAAAATATCTATCATATGTATAGAAGAACAAAATTATAGTTTTGTCAAAAAAAATAGAACAAGTTATAATTGTCAAAAGAAACAATCTATAAAGTAGTGTCAATTAAGTTGATGACAAAATTATGAGGGAAAATAAGTTAAAAAAACAATAAAAATCATACTTTTTGATCCACAAATTCTACTTCAATTGCAAAGTGAATCATCATATCAGTTGCAAACACATTATGTTAATGTAAGAAAAAAAATGATATGTCATTGTTAGTGTGATTATTTAGATACCTAATAAAATATTACCAACACTGCTCATTTGAATGCATATTTTTATGACATTTAAATGAATCTTTAACATCTCAATGCAAAAAAAACTATATGTAATTCATAGACTAAACTATAAACAACGTCATAAACGTTCATAAGGTTTGAAACAAATAAAATTGAAATAATGCATTCATGCATTTTTAAATATAAAACATAAGTACTTATCTCTTGTCCATATATAAGTATTACATAACAAAGTGATAAGAACAACATCAAATAAATGTATAGTGACAAGAGAATCATACAATAGATATTTATCGTGCTTCAACTTCAATTTCTGCTGCTGGAGGTCACTCTTGTGCATCTATCGTTGAATAAATCTAACATAACTGGAAAAAGTAAAACAAATTCATAAAATGCAATCAAAAGCAAATAATAATTGATCATAGAACAACATACACATATCATCGGTTGCAAAAAAAAAAAAAAACAGTTCCATAGAATAAAGGCAAGAAAATTTGCATACAAAATGAGATAGAGATTCAAAAAAAAAAAGTGAAATGGAAAAAAGGATCACAATATGAAATGCAAATTTTCTATTTTAATTATTATTAACTAATTATATTTTGAAAGAAATATTTTAATGGAACAATTATATTTAATTCAAGGGAGATATTTGTGGAATGCAATTTATTATCTTTTTGTGAATTTATTAAGTACATTTTTTATAGGTAAAAAAAAATTATTTTTTTCAAAAAAGTTATTGTGGGGGTATATTTCCATTGATAGATTTATTTTTTTAGGCGGGTATAGGGTAGTAAAAATGACAGAATAATACGCCGATTTTTACTGATTTGTATTTTAGTTTTTTAGTGATATTTATTTCCTTAAGTAGACCTATTTAATTTGAAAAACAAACTTTTTTTTTAATACTAAGTGAATGTTCATTATTAGAGAATAATCAAATGTAGATTTGGTATTAAACTAAAAGATTAATTTATATATAGACAAAAAGTCTATATTGAATTACATTCAAAATGATGTACAATTAATTTTTCAAAATTGTCCTTTTAAAATCTTTCTAAAAAGTTATGTCAATATAAATGGAAACCATTCAAAATATATGTCAGTGTTACTATAAAATTAATTTGATTATTGTCATACTTTATTCAATACATAATGATAGTAATTTGCTTTTAAATGAATAGACAGCTATCATGATTTAAAAAGTCACTTTATGGCCTAATTGTGTTCATCTACTTAAATGGCATTAAAGACTATTTCCAAAAAAACGATACTACTATAAATTGTAGTTTAGAATTTGAAATACCGAAATTATAGGTTATAATAGAGGAAAATATGTTTAGACAAATAAATTAATATAAGAAAATAAGTGTTATTTAGGGATAATATTTGTGTATATTATGCATTCCATAATATTTTTTTACTAATAACAAAATATATATTATATAGTTGATATATAACATGTCCAAAGTCTTAACGGTCGTTTATAATACTTTCCTTTGACAAATCCATTATCGATACTAATTATAACTATTTGGTAGTCTGAATATGTTTTTAATTATAATAATAAATTTTTTATAATTATGACTTTATTTGTTCCATAGTGATTTGTTTTTGTCAACATCCCACATGTGATCATTAAATGTCAACATTCAATATGAAATCATTAAATATTAGGTGACCTAATATCATGTCACGTGTACTATGTGTCATTTTGTAAACATTTGTTTATAGTGTAGATGTAGATAACGCAATAAACTATTTTATAATAGTTATTAGAAATCAGATATGTGCTTGGTAAATCGATTGCTTTTGATTTCTATATATATAAATATTTTTGAATTAAATATTAATCGATTGGTTTAATATGCTTAATTATGAATCGATTGATCTCATTTATTTGATTTAATTTGTTACTATTATGAATATGAATTAATTAGTTTAATAATACAATTATGTACCACATCACACTCTTTTAGAGCTTTCATTTTACTCGAAGTAAGTTCGAGGAATTCTTCTTCTTCACTAACAGTTGATGGATCTTGTATACAACAAATACTAGGCGACGGAGAATTGTTCTTTTCAGACATCCTATAAATATTGATAACAAATATTAAATGTTGTTAATGAATATTTAATGTTTAACTATATTAAATATAATGTATATAATGTTAGTTAAAATATATTAAAATAATTAAATACCTTTTTTTAAAGCTATTGCAGTTGAGAACTCAGGATTGAATATCAACTTTGTTGAGTAAATAGAATTCTGAATTGTGTGGGAGTACCTATTCTCCGGAAAAGATGTTTCTTGTGAGAATTTAAACACAATGAGTAGTAATAAGATTATATGTTTTTTAATATTCAAGAAATAAAATATTATTTTTAATTAACCTAATGGTTATTTATTTCCTGTAAAGGTTTGTATGTCTTAGAAATTTAAGGTCAATGAAATATATCAATAATAGCCAATAAAAATTAAAAAAATATAAAAATATAAATAGTAATTTGGAATTTGACAAACTCAAAAAATGAGTAGCAAATTACCTTGCCATAGTTTTAATTTTGCTACCATCACAATGACGATCAATTTTCGGCCTCACCAGCAGCAACAAATGAATTAAGTTCTTCGTCATATTGACCAAATAACGTAACCTTAAACTTGAGTCTGAAAGATTTAATAGTTCTATTAGGCTATAAAAAAAATTTCCGATTAATAATTCAAATTCAATGCATATGTGAAATTTATTAAAGTTTAGCAAACAAATAATACATACATTTGATAACCATACATCAAATTTTCTAATAAAGTTTAGCAAACAAATAACCATACATCGAATTTTCTAATAAAGTTTAGCAAACAAATAATACATACATTTGAGTCCATGAGAATCATGCCAAGCGAGAATGAATGTTTGTCACGTGTAACATCCCTGACAAACCATAGTCGTACCACACGAACATTCAGACTCAATGATTCTTTTGTTGCGTTGATTTCGGAAATTCTATCGTTGTTTCTAGGACACATGAGTAAAATTGATACGGATTTGTTTTTATCTTTCGTAATATATAAACAAAAGTCTACGACATTTAGGTTAAGACGTTTATTACAAATACGATTTCAATCGATTATTACAATTAATTTTTGAAATTGTCACTGTAAATGGAAACTATATGCCAAATTAATTTGATTAAACTACGCGAAAAAACACATTTTACAGCGCTTTTTTTAAGCCATTTACAGCGTTTTCCAAAAAAATAAGCCCTGTAGTATCTAGCGCTGTAAAAAGATACAAACGCTTTTTAAAATAAAAAAAACGCAGTAAAATAGGTGGACATATTGCGCGCTTGTTATACTCGTTTAACAGCGCTTTTTTGAAAAAGCGCTGTAAATCCCTATAATAGCGCTTTTTAAATCCCTGCAATAGCGCTTCATATGCATGCACCTATTACAGCGCTTATTTGAAAAACCGCTGTAATAGGTGCATTCATATAGATGCATTGTTATGCACCTTTTCCAGCTCTTTTTCAAAAAAACGCTGTAATAGGTGCATTCATATAGATGCATTGTTATGCACCTTTTACAGCGCCTTTTTCATAGTAGGTGCATTCTAATGCACGTTTTACAGCGCTTTTTTTTGTTTTTTTTTCTTATTTTAGTTTTATTAAAAAATGCTATAAATTTTAAAAAACGCTTTTTGGTTTTTTATGGCATTTTTTTAGAAAGCGCTGTCTTTTAATTTTTATTCCAAAATCATTTTCATCTAGAATCAGTTCACAATCAGTTCTCACAATCAGTTCACACAATTATTTCACAATCAAATTAACTTTATAACTATACATATTTACACAACCAGTTCACAACAAATTACATAACAGCACATAACAAATTACAACATATCAGAATACATATTCACAACTTTTCACATATATACTACATATTCATATCAGAACAAATTACAGATTCGTATACATATTCACATATTCACATATATACTACATATTCACAGCTATTCAAATGTGCCTTATTCATATAACTACATATTCATATACATATAACTATCAGAGAAGTACATTTCAGAACAGAACTACCCCTTGCAACATATAACTATCCCTTGCAGCACGCCATTTCCCAGCAAATCAAATAATCTTCATTTCAATCACATACTAACACCAGTCTTCCTTTATTTCAATTAGATCTCTTTCAGAGTATGTTGGACTGGAATTGTCAAAGTACTGTGCGATATAAAAATTGAACATAAATAAGTTAGAATCAAATATATACATAGTTTATATATGAAAATCAAATAATGAAAATACCGTACCGTTTCTGAGATTATAGTTTGATTCTTATCAACAATCTCCTTCATGAATCGCAATACATAGTACCCACAGTCGATGTTGTTAGTTTGACGAAGGCACTATAAAATAAAACAATTAAGTCAATAAATATTTGTGCATTGATTGTAAATGAAATTTTAAAGGCATATATTTCAAACCTTTATTGGAATCCATGTGATGTTATTTGACTTTTGCTTCGACACTGTAGCACCTCTTTGAGCTCAAAAAACTTGTAAAGCACTATCGAATAAATAAATGTGATTATTATAGCATTAACAAACACATTATATATATATATATATGTAAGAAATAAATGAATATTACTTACGTGTCGAACATAGTCTTTATCTCGGAGTGATTGTTGTAATGGCCGTGCAAGGGATCTAGGTAGTATATAACTTCAGAGGTCGCATTGATTGCAAATAGCACCCAATGTGCCCTCAACAACAAAAATTTGGTTTACACAACTAATAAATTAAGATCTCATAAATTAAAAAAGATATAAATAAAGAATATATAATTATGTACCCTGAATTATATGGTGCAAGGAACAACTTATCCTTCTCTTTATTTCCTAATAGTATATCTACAACGTATTTCTTTACATTCACTGGATCGTGTTTAAGCATCAAAATCTTATGCGGAGACAAGAATGAAAATCTATTTGACAATCTGCGCGGGCACACAAACTTCTCAAACAAAAACCTTCAATGAAAATTTCAAATTAGATTAATTACCAATAAATTAAATTAATTACAAATAAATGCAATTAAAAGTAATTTTTACCTAATGTATAAGCTGATGACAGTAGCACTCAACTCCTTATGGTCGAGAAGTTCGTATATGTGCTCTTTTTCTAGAAATTCTTCATACTCATCTCCGAATATAGCTTTATCCATGCTTATTATTCGTGAATCGTTGTTGCTGCCCATATTTGTTTTTGCCTGTATGTCAAGACACGACCCATATCGAGCAAGTCGTGGCTGACTTATTTTAGGAGCAGGAGCAGCAACTGATTTTACACGATCCAGTTTTTGAGCAACAACTTATGCCGCTTTATTACCCTCCAGCTTTTGCAGTTTGCAAGCTTTATTACCCTCCAATTTTTGATGTTTGCCGGCTTTATTTTTACCACGAACATCTAGTTGTTGTGCGGCAGCTGGCTTGCTGGCTTGCTGTGCGGGTGGTTTATTGGATTGAATCTAAAAAAATGAGGTTAACCAGTTTGTTAGTTTATTGAATCTGAAAAAATGACAAACCTTACAGAATAAATGTGACAAACCTTTTCGGGCGATGTGACTGACTCGTTTCTGGGAATCTTCTTATCATTCCCTTTAGACTTTGTTTGAATCTAAATAAATGTGAAATTAAAGTTAACATCGGAAAAAGTTTAGCAATTAAATATAGTCAATTAAACATACAATTCAATTAATTAAACATACCTTATCAAGGGCAACAAGATGTTTGGGCCATGCCACGTAACTGCCAATTGCTTCGCCCAAATACTTCAGATCTGCATCATTGTCAGGTATAGGCAACGGTGCATTTGGTTCCAAAGCAATAACTGGTGATACTTTGACATGGCCCGCATGGATCAGTGTGTTGTGCAATACTTCGCCTAGAGTATTGCACAATGTTCCTTTTCCGACCTTGCGATGAGTAGGGGAGGATAAGTACAGCACACATGGAGTGACACCCTAAATCAATGGTTAATACATAAGTATGTGAAACAATTAGCTTTAATGAATTTCTTATTTTATTAAGTAATTAATTACTTAGGAAGACTTTTGAGACCAACATTGCAACTCGCGTTTTCACTCTCTATTTGAATTTCACGTTGGAGTTGATCCGCAAGTTGCTTATCTTTATTCGTCTTCACCAAGAATGCCACTTGCTCTATTAATACGTTGATCTTCTCTTATACTTCCTCGTTAGATGGATTTTGGCGCTTCTCTTGTGAAAAATAGCTTGTAGAAGTTACGCCAAATCCTTTCCCCCTCACGCGGCCGGAATATTTAGGAACATTAAACACTTTACCTAGTATGTCCCTGTAACTAGCATTGTTGTCCTCTTGATTTTCCGAACTTTGTTCGAGATTCGCCTAAAATACACGTAGAATTAAAAAGATAAGTTCAATATCATTTGTAAAATACAATATTAAAAAATATTAAAGTGATAAATATACTTACACAAAGTTCTATTACTTTTTGAACATTTTCGTTATCAACCACTCCATCCTTATTTAGGCGAGCTTCCTTCAACAATATATGACGACCCAACGGTTGATCGGATTGGGTGTCTTGTAGCTATTCTCATTAAGATCATAAACAAAATATTAGTTAGAAAGTATAGTTTATAATGTACCACATTATATAAAAGTGATGTTTAATTACTTACAAGTTTTTGCTCTAGACGTGCATATCCCAGACGAGATTTCTTGTATGGGTGGGGAATATTTTATGTACCGAACGTTTTGCTACGAATGCGCTCCATTCCTCATTTGATATATAATGTTTATATATTTTTGGAGCTTCCGCATTCATATTTCCATCTCGGTCTCTTAGATAGCAATTTGAGAGGTGAGATCTAAAACCCTGGTGTATTTTCCCAGCAACTCTCAGCACGTAACTATTTCTCACCTCGTCAACATCAAAAGCTGTCTGCAAACCAAATAAAGATATAGTTTGAGTAAAGTACTTCAAAGTAGTCTATAAAAAATTATAAGTAAAAAAGTGGAGTAAAAAAATTACTTGTATATCAGCCCACAATACATCTTTTGCACCCTTCAATGCCTTATCTCTCCAATCATCTATTGTGATGTGGATATCCTGACGAACAACAGCCCCAATATAACTTACAAACATTGAACTGTTGGGGTCAATTGGCTGACCACTCTCATTTCATCCCACCTAATAAACTCATATAGTAAGTACCTCAAATTATAAACAGCAAACAAAGTATACCTCAAATTTTTTCAAAAAAGATAAAAAATAAACAGCAAACAAAGTATTGTATGACATTTTGAAGTATAGTATACCTCAAATTTTTGCCTAGTACTTCTTGCTTTTATAACATTTTGCATTATGGTTGCACCACGTTTGACTTCATTTTCATAAGTCTTGGTATTGCCAACTTCTTCATTTTGACATTCTAAATCTTTGTTGGTATCCATTTATCTACAACAAGTTCAACATGCAGATCAAATCTGTAATTTGATCATAGCACTTGGGCACATATTTCTAGCATTTTAATTTGTTTTTATTAAAATCACTTTATAGCTTAGAATAATTTTTTAGCTTGTTTCTAAACATTGGGTTGAAATTGAATTATAATTTTATTATTTGCATTTTGACCCCTGCTTGCTCTGTAGGCCATAACTTGAGCTCTGGATATCAGATTGAAGCATGCGAGCAGTTGTTGGAAAGCTAAAAATCAAAGCTACAACTTTTGTGTTGGAATAAAATCTCAATTTTGAACTCTACTGGCCTAAATTACAGATTTCGTAATCTGGACCTTTGTAATAATTATAAATAGCGGGCTACTTGTTTCAAAAGCCCAAAAACCCGAACACTATATATTTGGGATTTCTTTCCTTTCTTGGGTAGACTATTTTTCGGACAGAATCAGATTTTTAAACATATTTTTATTTTCAATTCCATGGAAGGTTAATTTCATCAGATTAATCCACGAATTCAGAGTTTCATCACACCTGGAGGTTCAGGTTATACCATCGATTTTTGATTCATGATTCTATTTCTGTTCATCTGATTATATTGATTTTCTGATTGCTTAAACTGAATTTCAATAAGGTCAATTAAATTTATTTGACAGAATTCGGTTTCAATCTATAATTTAATTGAATTATAATTCTGCGACGCTTGATCATTAATTGTAATATTTTAATGATTGTGATGCTTAATCTAGTCAATGAAACCGAACTCACGTAGGATTGATTGTATGCTTGTTTGATCAATTATGTAGTCAAATAAGAATAGAATCACGAGTTAGAAATTAATTAAAACTCATTGATAGAATCTATGATAGGTCCGAAACTCGAATAAGTGGATTAATCATTTTACTTATCTGTCCAAACTAAATCATTATAAAAACCCCCAATTTCGAATTTCAACTCGGTTAATATCATTATATCAGGAGTCCTTGCGAAACGACTCGGGTTATTACCCCTTTCTGCACTTATTTTAAATCGTATTTGATCCGTGTGCGACAGTGGATCAAATTGGCGCCGTTGCCGGGGACTCTGTGATAATATTATTAACTAGTTTTAGAGTATTACTAACTATCCTAACAATTGTTTCTTTGTGCTTTGTTGTTCTACAGGTCAGATAGGGTTGTGCTATCTCGTAGGCAGTTGCTAATGCAAAAAAATCCGGTTTTCAGGTGACTGTGGCGGATTGCTCCGAATTTTCGCTAGAAAATCACAAAAAAATCAAGGAATTTGATGCTCAAATTCCCAAATTCCTTCATCTGGACCACTTTTTTAATTTTTTGAATTTTCGATATTTTCAAAAAAATCCCAAAAAATTTGCATAACCTTTATTTGATTTTTAGAGATTTTTGGTGGTATTTTTATATTTTTTGGATTTTATTTGATAGTGTTTTCGAATTTTCATTTCAATTTTAGCAATAGGGACATTGTTGGAATTTTTAGAATTGTGATTTTGCATTGTATTGTTATGATGATGCATGACTAGGGCTAGTTATGTAAATCTGCAACCCTTTGACCCTGAAATAGATAGGACCTTCCATTTATGTCGTAGACTTAATAGAGCTGCTGTTAGTGCTAACGTGTCAGATAGAGAGTCAGATAGAGAGTTAGATAGTGATAGTGAAAAAAGTGTCATTTTGCTACACAATATGGCTGATATGAATAATAGAACTTTAAGACAACTTTCTACACCTGATGTTACCTATAATGCGTTGTGTATATAATATCCTGAAGTTACTGTACCATTTGAACTTAAATCTGGTTTAATACACTTGCTTCTAAAGTTTAATGGTCTTGCAGGTGAGGATCCCCACAAACACTTGAAGGAGTTCCATGTCGTGTGCTCTACCATGAAACCTCAAGGAGTCACAGCAGATCATATCAAGATGAGAGCCTTCCCATTCTCACTTCAAGATGCTGCTAAGGATTGGTTATACTACCTTCAGCAAGGTTCTGTTACAAGTTGGAATGAATTAAATAAGTTGTTTCTAGAAAAATTCTTCCCTGCCTCAAGAGTTGCTTCAATCAGAAAAGAAATATGTGGCATTTGACAGATTGACAGGGAATCATTACATGAGTATTGGGAGAGATTAAAGAAATTGGTGTCTAGCTGTCCTTACCACCAGATTTCTAATCAATTACTTATCCAGTATTTTTACGAAGGCTTGCTACCTATGGATAGAAGTATTTTGGATGCTGCTTGTGGGGAAGCACTTGTTGATAAGACCCCAGAAGCGGCAAAAGCTTTGATTGAGAACATGTCCATTAATTCCCAACAGTTTACAACTAGAAGCAATTCAGCCGTTTTGACAAAGTGAGTGAATGAGATTCAAGCTTCTTCCCACAAGAATCTAGAAAGCAGACTTGATGAGCTTACATCTTTAGTAAAGAAATTGGCAGTAAGTAAGGCCCAAGCAGTGGTATGTGGTATTTGCACTTCTCTAGAACATCCTACAGATTCATGTCCTACTTTGCAAGACGATCCAGTTGCTGATGCTCCTCAAGCATATGCAGCAAACATATTCACCCCTCAAGCCAACAATGATTTGTCATCTAACAGGTACAATCCCGGTTGGAGAAACCATCCCAACCTGAGATGGGCGAATTCATCTGGGCGAATTCATCTGCCCAACAGCAACAGCAACCTAGGCAGCAAAGCAATCCACATCAGCAAAACATTCCACATCAGCAGCAAAGCAATACACCTTCATTAGAGGACCTTGTCAAGCAAATGGCTAAGAAATTGTTGATGTTGAGCATAATATACCACTTCCTTTTCCTCAAAGGGCAGTAAAGACTAAGAAAATGGACGAGGCAGATAGGGACAGGGAGATCTTGGATACATTTAGGAAGATGGAAGTGAACATTCCCCTCCTTGAAGCAATTAAACATATTCCGAGATATGCCAAATTTCTAAAAGAGTTGTGCACACACAAGAGAAGGTTAAAAGGTAATGAAAGAGTAAACATGGGGCGTAATGTTTCAGCCTTCATTCAGCCCATGCCCCAGAAATGCAAAGATCCAGGAACTTTTTCCATTCCATGTACCATAGGCAGTAGTCAATTTGAAAATGCCATGTTAGATTTAGGAGCTTCTATTAATGTTATGCCCACATCTATTTTTAACTCTCTTGCTCTTGGACCTTTACAGAGTACAGGTGTTACCATTCAACTAGCGAACAGAAGCAATGCTCGCCCTGCTGGACTTGTGGAGGATGTACTTGTTCGAGTAAATGAATTAATATTTCCTGCAGATTTTTACATTCTGGACATGGAGGGAGAGAATAATTCCAATAGGGCGCCTATCATTTTAGGCAGACCATTTTTGAAAACTGCTCGAACAAAAATAGATGTACATGCTGGAACTCTATCCATGGAATTTGGTGATAGCATTGTAAAATTTAACATCTTTGATGCTATGAAACACCGTATGGAAGAGCATTCTATTTTTCAAATTGAATTACTTGCTGATTTGGTTGATGACACTTACCCAGATATGTTTGCTGCTGCTGATTTTCCTTCACTGTCTGATTTTGATGATACTTATATTTGTGAATTTTGCATAGATAATCAGTTGTGCTCTGTGTGTGCTGAGATTGAAGCTGCTTTACAGGTTGATCATTATGCTGATGTTGATACTTCTACTAACATAATTGATTTTGCAGACTTAGCTTCAGCGACTGGTATTATACCCTCCATTGAGCAGCCACCGACTATAGAGCTTAAACCACTTCTTGAAAATTTGAAATATGCATATTTAGAAGGAAGTGGCAAATTACCTGTGATTATTTGAGCCAAACTTGAAGATGAACAGGAAGAGAAGCTGTTGCAGATTTTGAGAAAACACAGGAAGGCAATCGGATGGACCTTGGCTGATATTCCTGGTATTAGCCCATCCATGTGCATGCATAGGATACTATTAGAGGATGGAGCAAAATCAGTGAGGCAGCCCCAAAGGCGACTTAACCGATTAATTCTGGATGTTGTGAAAAAGGAAGTGACCAAGCTCTTGCAAGCAGGCATTATATACCCCATCTCTGATAGTCAATGGGTGAGTCCGATGCAGGTAGTCCCTAAGAAAACTGGACTCACAGTGGTTAAAAATGAAAATAATGAACTTATCCCCACAAGAGTGCAGAACAGCTGGAGAGTATGCATCGATTACAGGAGACTAAACCAGGCAACCAAAAAGGATCATTTTCCTTTACCATTCATTGATCACATGCTTGAACGGTTGGCTAGTAAGTCACATTATTGTTTTCTTGATGGTTTTTCTGGTTATTTTCATATCCATATTGCAACGGAGGACCAAGAAAAGACCATGTTCACTTGCCCTTTCGGCACATTTGCCTATAGGAGAATGCCCTTTGGCCTATGCAATGCTCTTGGAACTTTCCAACGTTGCATGATTAGTATTTTTGCTGATTTGAAAGAAAGTTGTATAGAAGTTTTCATGGATGATTTTACTGTGTATGGTTCCTCATTTGATGTATGCTTGAACAATTTAGATAGATTTTTGCATAGATGTATTGAAACTAACCTTGTGCTGAATTATGAAAAATGTCATTTTATGGTTGAACAGGGCATAGTTTTGGGACATGTGATCTCTAAGAATGGGATGGAAGTGGATCCTGCCAAGGTTGATGTGATTTTTCATTTGCCTTACCCGTCTTGCATCCGCGAGATTCGTTCTTTTCTTGGCCATGCAGGTTTTTACAGGCGCTTTATCAAGGATTTCAGCAAGATAGCTCTTCCGCTGTCAAATTTGCTGCAAAAAGATGTTAGTTTTACCTTTGATGACAAATGCAGGAAGGCTTTTGATTGCTTGAAGGCAGCACTGACCTCTTCTCCCATCATTCAGCCACCCAATTGGACCCTCCTTTTCGAAATTATGTGTGATGCATCTAACTATGCAGTGGGAGCAGTCCTTGCACAAAGGGTTGGTAGGGTTGCCCATGTTATTTATTATGCTTCTAGGACTTTAGATTCTGCATAGGCTAATTACACTACCACTAAAAAGGAACTTTTAGCTATTGTTTTTGCTCTTGATAAGTTTAGATCATATTTGCTAGGTTCGAAGGTAGTTGTTTTTACTGACCATGCAGCTTTGAAGTTCTTGCTAAAGAAACCAGAAGCAAAACCCAGATTGATCCGGTGGATGTTGTTACTCCAAGAATTTGATTTAGAGATTAAAGATAAGAGTGGAGCTGAAAATCTGGTGGCAGATCATTTGAGCAGAATAGAACTGGATGAGGACCCCATTCCCATTCAAGATGACTTCCCTGATGAGCAACTGCTACAGTTGCGTGAGGTAATTCCTTGGTTTGCTGATTTAGTTAATTATCTAGTTGCTGGAGTCTTTCCTGCAGATGCATCCAGAACACAAATACACAAACTTAAAAGTGATGCCAAATACTATGTGTGGGATGATCTATATCTGTGGAAATTCTGTAGTGACCAGGTGATTAGGCGATGTTTTCCCCACCATGAGGCTCAATCCATTCTTCAATTTTGTCATGCCTCTGAAGATGGGGGACATTTTGGTCCTCAACGGACAGCCAGAAAAGTCTTAGACTCGGGTTTCTTTTGGCCCACTCTATTTAAAGATGCTTTTGAGACTTACAAAACATGTGAACAATGTCAAATAGCAGGAACAACAATCACTCGTAGGAGTGAGATGCCTCAACAACCTATGCTTTTCTGTGAAGTATTTGATGTGTGGGGCATTGACTTTATGGGCCCTTTTCCTGTATCTTTTGGTTTTGTCTACATTTTACTTGCTGTTGATTATGTTTCAAAATGGGTGGAAGCAATACCCACTAGGACTAATAATTCTAAAGTTGTTGCAGGTTTTATTAGATCAAATATTTTTTGCAGGTTTGGAATACCCCAGGCCATCGTAAGTGATCAAGGCACTCATTTTTGCAACCGCACCATGGACGCTTTGCTTCGGAAGTATGGGGTTGTGCACAGAGTCTCTAGAGCTTATCATCCCCAGACTAATGGGCAAGCTGAAATCTCAAACAGGGAAATCAAACAAATCTTAGAAAAGATGGTGGAGCCAAACAGGAAGGACTGGAGCTGTCGGTTGGAAGATGCTCTTTGGGCTCACAGAACAGCCTACAAAACACCAATAGGAATGTCCCCTTACCGACTTGTGTTTGGTAAGGCTTGCCACCTTCCAGTGGAAATAGAGTACCGTGCTTATTGGGCTATTAAGAGTTGCAACCTTGAGATGGAGAAAGTAGGTTTAGAGAGAAAGGTTCAATTGCAGCAACTTGAAGAGCTTAGACTAGAAGCTTATGAGAACTCCCGGATATATAAAGAGAAAACTAAGTATTATCATGATAAGATGATTTCTAGGAAGGAATTTTCCATTGGCCAAAAAGTTTTACTGTTTAACTCCCGTCTAAAAATTATGGCAGGTAAACTTCAATCCAAGTGGATTGGCCCTTTTGTTGTTATTAACACTTTTCCTCATGGTGCAGTGGAAATAAAAAGTGAAAACACCGACAAAGTGTTCAAAGTAAATGGACAACGCCCAAGCTATTTCATGAGTGCTATGTGCTTGAAGATACTACCATAGAAGAACTCTCCTTAGAAAAGCCCACCTACCCTGAAGTTTGAACAGGGAGCTCCCTTTCCTTACTCTTAATTTATACTTGTTACTTTCATTGAGGACAATCTGTAATTTAAGCGTGGGGGTAAAAAAATAAAAATCATAAAAATGTGCATCGCATTTGCATGCTTTTTCATCAGATTTTGTGGTTGTAAATGTTGTGAGAAAATGTTGTGAGTTTGTTTGGACTGGCATGATTGGATAGTATCTTTGCATTCTTGGTAAAATAAGTTGGATTAAAATGCTAAATTGTGTATCATTTGTGATAAGTCATTAACCCTTGTGAGATTTTGAGCCTATTATGAATGGAATACATTTTTCCATCTTCTTTTTTTTCTTGTGTGATATCTCACTCATGATTACTAGTTACGCTAGAAATTGACTTGACTCTTGTCCGCATGCATATATTTAAATGATCTAGGCGTTTGTTTCTTGTTAAGCTACTAGCCAAATAAGCCTACCCTTCAATTATCCATTTGTTTAAACCCCTTTGAGCCTAATTATCCCATTCTTTGTTATATAGCTCATTACAAGCCTAAAAGTGAAAAACAATGAATTGACTAAATCTTGGGGGATAAAGGAGTCTTTCCTTAAATAGTGTAAGGGTGCTCAACTTGTTAGTTAAATTTGAGGTTTATAAAAAAAAAAATTTGAGGCCACGTTACAACCTGAATAAAGACCTTTTGATCATTATGTGCATGTGTTTCAATTATAGATGGTAGAGGCTTGTCAAGCCTATGGTAGTGCTAGCTTTCATGATGTGCTCTGAGGGTAAACAGTAGCCCAAACACTTGAGTGACTGAGAGAATTTTATATCTTGTGAGGACTCTATCACTTATGATGCACTCTTTAGTTAATTTATCCTCTTGTTTGTCTTGGTTGTGAAAATTATTCATGAATGAATGTCATATTCCTTGAAGTTTGAATTTTTTTTTCTTTTGCTCACCACTTTGCATTCCTGAGAATATTTGGAATCACATGCATTGCTTTGCACGGGGTGCAAAAGCTTAAGTGTGGGGGAATTTGATCATAGCACTTGGGCACATATTTCTAGCATTGTAATTTGTTTTTTTTAAAATCACTTTATAGCTTAGAATAATTTTTTAGCTTGTTTCTAAACTTTGGGTTGAAATTGAATTATAATTTTATTATTTGCATTTTGACCCCTGCTTGCTCTGTAGCCCATAACTTGAGCTCTGGATATCAGATTGAAGCATGCGAACAGTTGTTGGAAAGCTAAAAGTCAAAGCTACAACTTTTGTGTTGGAATAAAATCTCAATGCCGAACTCTACTGGCCTAAATTACAGATTTCGTAATCTGGACCTTTGTAATAATTTAAATAGCGGGCTACTTGTTTTAAAAGCCCAAAAACCCGAACACTATATATTTGGGATTTCTTTCCTTTCTTGGGTAGACTATTTTTCGGACAGAATCATATTTTTAAACATATTTTTATTTTCAATTCCATGGAAGGCTAATTTCATCAGATTAATCCACGAATTCAGATTAATCCACGAATTCAGAGTTTTATGCAAAAAGCGCTGTAAAAGACCTCCTTATTTTATTTTTTTAAAACCCTTTTACAGCGCTTTTTCAAAAGAGCGTTGTAATAGGGTTTTATATATAAAAGGCCTCTTTGTTTTATTATGTCCAAGGGCTGTGTGACTTCATTATTTTGAGATGATCAGTTAAGTTCAAGAAAAATTCCAAATAGTTTTGTTTTCTTCCAAATAGTTAATAATTTTTTTCTTCTAAATTAGTTAAATTATTTTTTCTTCCAAATTGTGTTTAATTATTTTTTTTTCTTCCAAATCATAATTTTTTCTTACAAATAATGTTTTTTTTTCTTCCAAATAATACCTATATATATATATCAATGCTAAATTACATGATCAGCTCATATTGGGATGATCAGTTCAAGTTCAAGAAAAATTGCCAGTATAAGCAGAAAATCAGTATACAATTACATACAGTATAAGCAGAAAATTACATATAGTTCAAGCTAAATACCAAAATGCTCAATTCTGACAGATCAAACAATTAAAATACATGATCTCAGTTCAGATTACATGGCTTATAAAACAAATAAACACATTAAGATGCCCTTCTTCTTTTCTTGGTGCGATTCACATTTGTTTCTCCATTAATGATACGAAAAGATGGATTAATCCAAATTCCCTCATCACGATCATCTCTAAGATATAAACCATCATCAGTTGAATCAATTTCATGTGGTTGTGATGTTGCAAATAAAAGATCATTACCAACATCTTCATCATTATTGTTATCATCACTTATTTTATTGGTTGATAGGACAACGGACCATTTATCATCAGCAGGATCAGTGACATAAAACGCTTGTTGAGCTTGCGACGCTAGAATAAAAGGCTCATCTTTGTCTCCCACCCTATTAAAATCGACAAGCAAGAACCTGACTCATCAATCCGAACGCCATTATTATTATCGACCCACTTGCAACCAAATATGGGAACACAAAACATTGTGTAGTCTAGCTCCCATATGCGCTCGATAACCCCAAAATATGATAGATTTGCATATATTGGGTTCTTGTCTTTTGCACTTGAGATATGCATCGCTTCAGCTACGAGAGTGACTCCGCTATTTTGCATAGTGGTTTGATCATCTTGTTCTTTGGTATAAAATGTGTAGCCGTTAATTACATAACCGGTGTAAGAAAAGACATGTAAACTCGGACCCTTTGCTAGCCACCTCAATCTCGGTGAAATTGATCCGGGGTCTACATCAAACTTTGACTTTATGTGATTTTTTAACCATGTTATGAAACTTCGATTGTGATCTTGAGTTATCCAATTTTGATTCCTATTCATGTTCAAACTAGATAACTGATCCATGTGTATTGTAACATACGGTTGAACCTCATCATCATTGTGCAGAACATACAACTGTGCCTGCTCCCATTCTGTCCTTGATATAGTCATTAGTCTCTTTCCAATTATCCCTTCTCCTGATAATCTTCCCGAATGACGAGACATGGGAAGCCTATGGATTCAACATTGGACAGATATTCAGTACAAAATTCAGCAGCTTCTTCGACAATGTACTGTTCAGCAATACAACCTTCTGGTCGACTTCTACTTTTTACGGACCCTTTTAATATTTTCATATATCGTTCTATCGGGTACATCCATCTCATATAAGCTGGCCCACAAAGTTGTGTCTCCTTAATAAGATGAATAGTAAGGTGAACCATTATATCCAAAAACGAGGGTGGGAAATACATTTCAAGCTCACACAAAGTAACAACAATTTCCCTCTGCAATGTCGGTAATTTCTGAGGATCGATCACTTTACTACAAATTTCCCTAAAGAAGAAACATTATTAGTTATGGCTCGTCGAACTTCTTCAGGTAAAATGGAACGTATACCTATTGGTAGCAAATGCTCCATTAGAATATGACAATCATGGGTCTTCAAACCTTTTAACTTGAGGTCTTTCATACAAATTAAAGTTTTAATGTTTGAAGAGTATCCTTCTGGAACTTTAACTTCGTGTAGAAATTTACACAAAACAATTTTTTCCTTTGTAGATAGAGTATGAGCGGCTGGAGGTAGATATGTGCGATTTCCTTTCTTTACGGGACCCAATTCATTTTTTATTCCCATATTGACCAAGTCCAATCTTGCGCTAATGCCATCCTTAAACTTTCCTGGTACATTGAGTAACGTACCAATAACACTTTCAAATACATTTTTCTTAATATGCATCACATCGAGAAAATGTCTTACATACAATGACTTCCAATATGGCAATTCAAAGAAAATTGACTTTTTCTTCCACCCAGTTTTGACCAGCTCTCCCGCAAAAGGTTTGCCAAATTTATTGGTCAAACCTTGTATTTTTTCAAGTATTTGATATCCAGTCGGTGCTACAGGAGCTCTATCTTCCTCTGATTTTCCATTGAATGCATTTCTCCACCCACGATACTGATGACTATAAGGTAAAAATCTACGATGTCCAAGAAATACATTCTTCTTACAATGTTTCAACCGCATCCAATTTGTACTCTCTTCACATATAGGACATGCACACTGACCTTTAATGCTATATCCTGATAAATTACCATATGCTGGAAAATCATTAATTGTGTTGAACAACATAGCCCTCAAATTGAAACATTTTTTCTTATACCCATCATAAACCTCCACACCTGTCTCCCACATGATTTTTAAATCTTCAATTAAAGGAGCCAAGTATACGTCGATATCATTCCCCGGTTGGTTGGGTCCAGAAATTAACAGAGACAACATCATAAACTTACGCTTCATACATAACATGGAGGTAGGTTATAAATCAACAAAATCACAGGCCACATGTTGTGTGAGATGCATTTCGGACATGCCTTTAGTAATTCATATTTATTTCGAAATAAAATGCAATTGTTAGGACACGCATGAATCCTTTCGTAACTCATACCAATAGAGCACAAAATTCGTTTAGCCTCGTAGGTTCGATTGGGAAGTTCATTATCATCTGGCAACATATCTTTTAAGAGTGTTAGTAATTCTGTGAAGCTTTTATCACACCATCCATTACTCGCTTTTAAGTTGTACAACTTTAATATCGCCGACAGTCTTGTGAATTTAGTACAACCATTATATGATGGTTTCTTTGCATCACTCAACAAGCTCTCAAACATTTTAGGTCAATCACGAAGATCTTCTTCAACTGCTTTCGCAATCTCCTCAACTCGGTCCGACTCATATGTATCTGTGTCGAAATCAGTTGAAGCATATGTATCTGTGCGGGTGTTTCCATTTATTTTCTCACCATGTCTTATCCAACATGTATAGCTTTGATCAATTCCATACCATACTAAATGTCCTTCCAATTCATCTGCTCTAACGCGTTTTCCAAAACAACATTTTAAATAAGGACAAACGACTCCATTTGGATCTTTTGCATTGATCACTGCAAACTCCTTCACTCAATTTTCATACTCTTTTGTCAATCCATTGGCATACATCCATTTCCGGTCCATTTTATATGACCTATATATATAAATGCAGTTACATAAATAATAAGCATGATTTCAAGTCTGATATATATGACCTATATATAGTACACATATCTAATATTGGTCCAAGATTGATTTCAAAACAGAACATATATATCATGAGAACATATCTAATATCATTTAACAATTTCAAAACAGAACATATCTAATATGTAACAATTTATCAGTTTTGATTAGTGACAACGTTGATCAATACATACAGTACATACATGTAACAACAAATAAATACATACAGTACTTGAGACAACGTTGATCAATTTGTTTTAAAGGAGGAGCAACGTAGATGAGTTTGTAGATGGGCGCACAGTAGAGGAGAGGAAGGGTTCGCAAAGTAGAGGATTTGAGAGTTCGTAGGGTTAGGACAACGTATTAAATTTGTTTTAAATTTGTTTTTATTTATTTAAAGTGAATGATTTTTATTTAAAATGAATGATTTTACAGCGCTTGTACAAAAAGCGCTCTAATAGGTCCTTTAATAGTGTGAAAGCGCAAGCCTTTTACAGCGCTTGTATAAAAAGCGCTGTAATAGGTCATTTGATTATGTGAAAGCGCAAGGCTTTTACAGCGCTTTAACAAGAAGCGCTTTTAAAGCTATGTCACATAAGGTGGGAGCGCTGCATTTTACAGCGCTTGTGTTTAAAGCGCTCAAAAAGTGCTGTAAAAGGCTATGTGAGAGCGCTTCAATTTACAACGCTTTTTAAAAAAGCGCTGTAAAAGAGTTGTTAAAGCGTATGTGACCCTATATGACCCTACAACAGCGCTTTTTTCACAGCGCTTGTCAAAAAAGCGCTGTTGTATCCTCCGTAATTTTTAAAAAATTATACAACAGCGCTTGTATTTAATAAGCGCTGTTAAAGATGCGCTATAAAATGTCATTTTTGGCGTAGTGTTATCACATTATAATTAGTCATAATATGAGTTGTTATTATATGTCAAATTAATTTTCTTAATTATGACTTTATTTGTCCACATTGATTTTATTTGTCTGTTATAACTTTTTGTGATTATGATTTTATTTGTCCAAATTAATTTTTTTTGTTAACATATCGTCATTAAATGGGTAGAATTGATACGAATTTGCATTTATCTTTGGTACGATTTCGTAATATATAGACAAAAGTCTACGACATTTAGGTTAAGAAAATTATTACAAATACAATTTCAATCGATTATTAAAATTAATTTTTCAAAATTGACATTTTAAAATTTTTCCAAAATATTATGCCAATATAAATGGAAACATTCAAAAATTAATTTGATTATTGTCATTCAAAAATTTTACATTTAGTATTTGTACGAAATTTATGCAAAAGAATTAGTCAGGTTACTATATGCCAACTTGATTTTTATAATTATGACTTTATTTGTTCAAATTGATTTTTTTTTTGTTAACATATCATCATTAGTTGTGAGAAATCATTAAATAGCAAATGACTGATATCATGACACGTGTAATATATGCCATTTTGCAAGGCATTTGTTTATCATATAGATTTCTAGTACAAGAGTGTACTTAAAAATAAAAAAATAGATTACTTAAATGATTCATAAATAAAAAAAAGATTTTGATTCACTTATGGATTGATTTGAATATTTTGAATGTCGCCGATATCATGAAATTAAAAATTATTGCTGGAAATAAAATCTAAAATAAATAAATATTAATTATAAAATGATAATATTTTTATGGTTTAAATATGTTTTTGGTTCTTGCAAATATGTTTCGTTTTGATTTTAGTCCTTGTAATTTTTTTTGTTTGATTTATACCATTGCAAATTCTAACAAGTTAAAAAGTCCTTTATAAATCTTTTTTAGTAAAAAAATGGTGACATTGTAACACCTTAAATTTTAAAATAAATTATTTTATTAACTAAATAAGATTCTAAATAATTAATTTGATGTTAATATTATTTTAAAGTAAATGTTGATAAATTTTATTACTTTTATTTTAAAGTAAATGTTGATTAATTTGATGTTAATATTATTTTATGGGAATTAGTGTATAAAGTTAGAATAGTTGAGAACATCTAAAAGTGAAATAGTTCTATATTGCTTCAATCAAATTATTGATTATATATTGATGTAAGTGTTGTTATTACTACTTGTAAGTTACAAAAAAATTAATGCGAATGTGTAATTAAGTGAATTTTTAACTTGAAGTAAGGAGTAGGCTGTGGCGCCGCCTGAAGTAAGAATGTCGATATACAAGAAAGGAGGGTTTGAATTGTAAATGCACCCTTTTAAAAATTCCTGTTAAAAACTTAAGAAAATAACTCAAGATTGATCTTGGTTGTGAAAACAGAAAACGGAGAACGTTCTTGGTTTTTGACCAGAGAACGGAGAACGTTCTTGGTTAGTTAAAATCAATAATTTAACTTATCTATTTAACTTGATAATCAAACAGACTGAAAGTAAATAGATAAGGGAAGAGATACCGCACAAGAATGTATCCTGGTTCACCCAACCCGGGTTACGTCCAGTCCTCACAACCGTGAGGTTTTCCACTAAGTGTTCAAAACAAAGAACCTTCTTGATTTTACAGCACCTAGCTCAGATCAGGTCACCTTGATTTGTTACAAAGTTAAAACCTTTCCACCCAGAAAGGAGTTCAATCAGGTCACCTATCAACCTTGATAGGATTTCTTACAATCTACCCAAACTATATTCAACTCTTATAGTTCGAGTTTTACAATAATGATGAGATTGTTTTGTTAGAATCTGAGATGTCTCAACTCTTGTTTGAGATCTGATTCTTTGACAAAGAAATACACGAGAGTGATTCTAGGAATCGAATGGGAAAAATCAGGAATTGATTTAATGTATGTGAGTGAGAGAAATTCAAGTATGATTGAAATGTGTAATGAATTTTCTTAGTACTTGAAGCTCTGATTTGTTCTTCATCGTGACGCTTTATTTTTAGGCTTCAAGAGAGCTTATGACAGCTCATTTAACATTTGGAAGTAGGCTAGCCATCATGAGTAAGTGAATGGATAAGATCAGCCATAAAGCAAGATTGTTCTTGCTGAAACCAGGAATGTTCTTGGATCCAAGAACGTTCTTCGAATTTGTCTGAGATGAACTGACTTATATTGTGATCTTGATAGTTGTCTGAAATGATTACAAGCTTTGAGTTACGTGTGCAGGACTGTTTGAAGGTACAACATTAGTGTCCTTTACAGCTTGTGAGTTTGTACTTGCACTTGCTTTACTTGGAGAATGATCTTGCTTTATGCATTTTATGAAGCAAAGTGTTGAGCCTTCGAATTCTGGAATGATCCTTGCTTAGATTGATCCTTGTATATTCTTGATGAAGATATGGAATGAAAAACACTTCCTGGATCTAATCTTTTACATAGAAAACTGATCATTTTTGTTTATCGCAGATGTGGAGAACGTTTTTCGTTTTCCATAAATCTGTCAAGAACGTTCTTCGTTTTACTGATTTTGCTAAGAATGTTCAGATTTGTCTGGTCTTGCTAATTCGTGATCTTCTCTCTTTGTGATTCGAGTAGTTTCTTTGAATCTGATTGTCTCAGTTTGTTCCTTGCCAAGTGCTGATGATATTGATGTAAAATCCAGAGGCTAAAACTTCTTTTAACTAGTGGAGATTGATTGATCTTGGAGCTATGATGATCATTCTTGAAACTGGAGAACATTCTCCGTTTTTCAGATTTTGTTAAGAATGTTCTCCTTTCTTGTCTGTTGAGTTTCTTGCCTTTTTATGTTGTTTTCTTTGCTTTGTTTAAATCATATCTTTAAATTAATACACTCAAAAGCACAAGTTAAATTAACATAACATTTAGAATCACAATTAACATTCTTAATTAAGTTTTTGTTTGTTTTCATCAAAATATTAAATTGAGATTTTGTCTCAACACCGCCTTCGCATTCCTAAACCATGTTAAAAATACTTTTAATTACCCATGTGCGAATTTGAATGACTACAGTTATGGTAACCTTAAGTAGTTAGCTACATGAGTAAGAGGGACTAGCTACCTCGATGACTCATTGTCGATAAAAGAGGCAACAATAACCGTTGTTATTATCGTTAGGAATACTTATGAATTTCATTTTTGAGTATATAAAAATCGTGTTCATTTCATATAAAAATTTGAGTGATTATGACTCTTATGTGGCATTAGTGTTGAAGCTGATAATGGTTTATGTGGCATGAATATTAGGTTGGAGTGTGTTTTGAAAATATGTGAACATATTTTTCCTCTTCCACAATGGTTATGTACTCTAGTTCTTGAGTTCTAAGAAATTGCTTATGATATAAATTCTTATGTGTGTCTCTATCTGAAATCTTAAAGGTATGAAATAATTGAAATATTGTTCTACCTTTCTTACTTAAGCGAAACTTGTTGAGAAATTGATAATATTATTATAAAAAAAAAAAATTAGAGTAAAACTAGAAAGTCATTGTTTGAGTAATTGGTTGAAGTTAACAATCCATTTGGCATATTTTTGCTTCATTGAACTTGAGGTAGTAAGTTAGTGGTTACTAAATCTATAAATTTTGCTACTTTTGTAAATTATAGTGGGTAATTGTGGTATTTCATCATGATTGAAATATTAGTTGCGATTGTTTAAATGATTCATTGTGTCATGTTAGCCTATCATGCTAAGCTAATAGATTTTTGACATGATGTGCTTATATGAGTAGTGAATACCTTAAATATTATTATAGACTAAGTTTGATTCTTGAGGGTGGTTAGTTAGATATCAGCTCGGTTATTATTCACTTCAAATTTCAAGGAGAATTGTAACACCCTAAATTTTAAAATAAATTATTTTATTAACTAAATAAGATTCTAAATAATTAATTTGATGTTAAAATTATTTTAAAGTAAATGTTGATAAATTTTGTTATTACTTTTCATTATATGGATAATTTCTATGATGTGCTAGTTTGATACATATTATATTAAAGAAAGAGATTTTATGCAATTTTACGTGTATATACGCATACCCAATTAATGTAATACTTTCTGCGCGTTTGACTAAGGTTAAGTATGCATGTAGATATATTTCCATTATTTATAACTATTTTCTATTTTTAGTTATTTATTTTATAAATAGTTATTTATAACCATTATTTATACCCAATTAGTTATTTATTTTATAAACCGAGACCACATTTGTGATCGTTGTGACCTCCTCTTTCATTCCCAACTTGAATCACAAATTTAAACACCCTATTCCTCTTTGTCAAAAATCACACCTCCACCTTTTGATCAAGATTCCAGCCACCACGACTATCACCAACAAAAACTGAGATCATATTTGGACTCCACGAAACACCCTCTTCCATTACCTATGCTTGAAATCACCAACCGTTATACTTCAAAAAATGGGTTTTCACCCTCGCTGCGGGCTGTATTACCTAATACTGTTATAATTATGTAATGCTGATCTTTATGCCTCATGTAAAATATCAGCTCTATTTCATTGATTCTGCAAATTCGTCGTTGCTTTTGAACTTGTTCTTTGCGCATTATCAACATCTCATGGTTGCTGAAAATTATTATGGTCCTTATATCTTATGAAAGCATCATATTGAGGTAAGGGGTGAGAGGGCGTTGAACACATTACTATAATATATTGTGAATTGAACGGGAAAACTGTAAGACCTTAATTTTAAACTCTAAATTATGCAATTTTAGTATATTTGGTGTTAAATTGCTGAGGCATTTAGCCCAGTTTTAATTCATTTTGTGAATTAAATACCAAAAGCATATTTTATTACAGTTTGTTTTAAGTTCTTTATATATATATATTTATATATATACTTAGATCTGGTTAAAATTATTCGTCGAAGAGTAATTTATTTATGTTGCGACGAATTTAATACCGGACAGTTTTGTTAAAAATATCTCTGGTTGATGAAAATTTTACCTGTCAGTTGAGCTGCAACGGGGGAAGATATTTTTACCAAAATAATTTGAGATGTGGGTAAGAGTTTTCGATATTTGTTGGTTTAGTTTATGTATATATATATAGTAAGTTAGTAATATATACATATATTAGTTAATAATATATATATATATATATAGAGTTTTAGATACTTAGTAAGTTAGTAATATATATATATATATATATATATATTTAGTAAGTAAATTAATGTTATATATATATATATATGAAGCCACGAGAGGAAAGAAAAACATTTCAGCCTCGCCTTCCTCATTTCTTCTTCTTTCTGTTCTCGAGAAAAAGCCATCGTGTTGGTGGTTTTCAAAACCACACAAACACAAACCCTCACTTCTCACCTAGATCTAAGCTACCGTTGCAAAATAACACTATATTCGAATACAGTTATGCTGTATTCGAATACGACATTGTAGTTTGGGCCAAAACTTCATTTTTCAACTTTAATTATGCATGTTTGGCATATGCAAACCCTTTTAGATGTATGCTAAGTTGAAAGGCTATTTTGTGCATTAAGAATTTAAATGCTATGACATATTTGTTAATTTCGGTTGGTGACTCTTTACAATTATTATGGAAATCTGGGCTTTGCCCTCAGATGAGAACCATGATCGTCTTAAGGCGTGGCATAGCTATGAGTTTGGTTTTGTGATCGAAAGCATTGGGGCTTGATGCCGCTCGTGCATTCTCAGTACCCAGTCACCCTCAGTTAGATTAATGATCATCTTAGGGTTTCATTTAAGAATTTTATTTATTTTCCCTTTCTTACTTCAAGGTTGTTGTCGTAAAGGAAACTTGTGTATTCGAAACAAATTATTTTAGCCGATGTATTTTATATTTGGATATTTTGGATTCTCGTTCCAAAAACTATTTCCGCTGTTTGTATTTATGGTTGACTTTGTCATTGTGTTACGACTTAAATATTTTATCCAAAAGTATTTCCTTATTTATGGATTTGATTTTAGTTTATTTTAAAAAAAAAATACACTCGCGCTGTTAAAATCGGGGTGTTACATTGTGGTATCAAACCCTTGGTTTCAATTTCTTTGGGGCTGTGAGTTGGGTGTCCTAAGCTGATCAAGAGTCAAGGTTAGGGGTATCACGTAACTGGAGTCCACGTGTACTTTACGTTTTGTTGTCTTGGGTCAAGCATGATATGCTTAATTAGTTTATTATTTCTTGTACGAAACAGCGTGCCTTGTAGAACTGTAGTTGGGAGAGCAGTTAAACAATGGAACATTAGTCGACTTTGATCGACAAGTGTCTCTGAATTCCTTAAACGTATCGGTCTAGGAAAGATAGGGTTGAAGCGAATCATGACAGCATGAGATTTATGAAGTGGTTTCAAGGATACAGAAGTTATGTTATTGGTGTTAACTTGAAGATGATGGGTATGGATGGATCAACGTTAGACTGATAAGGGATTTCAAGTAAGGATCTAAGTGGAGAATTATTTTTAAGAAAAGTATTAGATATTTTCCTTGTAGATTTCAGGACGGGACTGGATAAAGTTTAATAACTGTCAAAGAGGTGTGAACACCATGGAATTGTTGAGAAGACGAGGCTTCCGTTTGGGATAGCATTTGGTGCTTAGGTGTCAACGAAGGAGGCTTACATTGAAGTTAAGGTGCGCTACACATTAGGGGTGAATATTACCTTGGTTAGGCAAAGGACGCTTTGAGGAATAGTTGATACCTTGAGGGGTAAGGTCGAACATTCGAGTTAAACTAGATTCGTGACTTAGATTGTTAAGTATGAATTTCATGACGTTATAGGAGTGAGACTATATATTTTGTTGGTAAGTGACAAACCTCTATGTGGTTTAGGAGATAATAAGTATGAATAGTGAGTGTAGATGAAACTATTGACGCGTAAGTGTGAATTTTGAGTGGTGATTCGGTAAACATAATGAGTTAAGCCTTAATGTATTCAACCACATGTTACTATTAAATGGAATTGGGAGTACAGAGTACATGAATACTTAGAGATTGTTGAAATGTAAGCTTAGAGTGTCTATTAAAGGATGGTAAACACTAGGAGAGTGTGAATATTTTGATAAGTTAAAGGGATTAATCAAGATTTGATTTGGGACCCTAAGATTGTTGATCTTTAAGCCGATGATTTAAAATCCGCAAGGTTAGGTGGAGGACCTAGTGACACCTTAAACTTGTATGATCGAGGGAGTTGAGGTAGGCAAGTGATAAATGATTCATGTGATGGATGGGAGTATTTGAAGATTTACTAATAATGTTGGGTTATGATTAGAAGAGTTTTCATTAGTGAGATTACTAAGGCGGTTAGAGTCAATGATGAATAAGACCTTGTATTGTATCTTAAGGTGAGATGGATTAATTTAGACGGTGTAATGAGTATTCGAAGATTTCAAGGATCAGAAATTTATAATTTTATTCAATGACATAGCGTGATAGAAAGAAATGTAACAAACGATGTATGGGTTAATTGTTGTTCTTGGGAAGTCAAGCGTTAAGATTTGAAATGTGTTTCAGTAACTAGATGGACGAGGAAGGTATGTGGGTTTTGGAGATATTTTACTGCTAAGTTATGAGGATGAGGTTTAAAGATGATTATTCTTGAGGAGATGCTTATTGGAAATGTATGAGAACTAATTCTTTAGGTTGTTCAATTGCCGAGATTCTTTTAGTTGGTACCTCAGTGAAGGTTGAGAGTGAATAAGAAAACCTAGCAAGTAAACCAAACTTTGGAAAACGTACCATGAAAACTTGTTGGAGCAGCACATGGGTATGTAGCTTATGTCAATTAAGGATTCATGAAATGAATTATCCTATTCGAAAATCAGACGTTGTTATTAGAAGAGTACGCCAATGAATTCAAAGGCACTACTTGAAGGCATGTCATATGGGTACGTTATTGTGTTCGTCAAATCAAAAGAGTTAAATGTTTGTTTGGTAGGGAAGAATTGAGTATGGAATGAAAATGTTTGGTGGCAACTAGTAAGGCTTGATTTATTGAAATCACTATAATGAAGAAAGACGAAGTATGATGGAAGATGAGCTAAGAAAATAAAAGACTCTAGATGTTGACCACATGGACGGTTGAATGACGGTAGAGGTGAAAAGTGTTTTGAGGTATATTTTAGATGTAGAATATTTCATAGGAAGTGTGAAAATTTGGAGGAATTAAGTTTTGTTGAATTGTTGAAGGAATTCTTAAAGACCAGGATGACAAGCTTGCCTGAAGGAAGAAAAGTTTAAACGTACCATGATATTTTGGGATATGACGCACAATGGTGTGTACCAATTGTGGCTGTCAAAGGAGAGAGAAACTTGCGGAAAAAGACATACAAGAGTAAGCTAAGTAATGATTTCGAAATAATGAAGATGTATCAAGGTTCGAGGTAGAAATTTAAGGTTTGTATATATGGAAAAGTGATGGAGTGAATACAATGTGTTTGACGTGTCATAATGAAAAGATAATCAACAAGTTGCAAATAAAGGACGCGGCGAAATTGAGAAGTATCAGAATGAATAATGGCAGCAGATGTAGGAAAATTATTTTCGGGTTTGTCCAGAATTGCGAAGTGTGTAGAAAATTGACTAGTGAAACGTGAATTTGAGGTGTTAGGTATGAGACAAATGTAGGTCTTAACCAGTGAATGAAATTCAAATTGGATTTTGTTGGAGACGTGACTCTGGAAATGAAGCACAAAACCTAAAGGAAGTGTGTGTGTTGTAGGTGGTATGGTTCTAGCATGTTAACAAAAATATTGAAGGAAACTTTGATCACCACTCGGATGTTGGGATGTGAGTATTAAAGTTATGACTAGACCAACATTCTAATAAGAACACTACGGTTTGGTGTAGTGGTGCGACTAGAGAAAATTGAGGATTTGTGGGCAATGGAGAAATTAGGTAATATTCGGCGGTAATGATTGTTTTGTGCTCAGTGTGTTAGTGTCAAACTTAGTGTTTCGGTTTGATACCTAAGGGATTTTTCGTACCAAGTGGACGTATATGAGGCTATGTGACATAGTTTTGGGCAATTGTACTTCGACGATAGGAAAATAAGGGAAACTCGGTGGACCTTGAGGAGATTGTTTGACCGCTTGTGCATTAAGATAACCTACAATGCAAGTCACAAAGAGTGCTATTACAGTTCGGTTAAGATAGTCTAAGCCACCATCATGGCTTTTGGTTACTTATTGACAAATTAAGGAACTGATCATCCTTAATCTCTTGTTGATAGTAGACAAAATCATGTTGAATGGAACGGACGAGTCTTACCGGCTATGATAGTGCGTGAAGTTGTTAAGCACCCTATGTAAAGGGATAGACGACGCTTTCTTCGCGTAGGCATGACGAAACAAGTTCTAGCATGTATGTTGAATTTCAGTGCAAACCTAATGTGGTTATTACTCTTACTTTAAATTTCGTGGACAAAACTTCTTTTTGGAGGGTAGTAATGTAAGACTCTTAATTTTAAACTCTAAATTATGCAATTTTAGTATATTTGGTGTTAAATTGTTGAGGCATTTAGCCCAATTTTAATTCATTTTATGAATTAAATACCAAAAGAATATTTTATTAGAGTTTGTTTTATGTTCTTTATATATATATATATATATATATTTAGATCCGGTTACAATTATTCGTCGAAGAGTAATTTATTTATGTTGCGAAGAATTTAATACTGGATAGTTTTGTTAAAAATATATCTGGTTGCTGAAAATTTTACTTGTTAATTGAGCTGCAACGGGGGTAGATATTTTTATCAAAATAATTTGAGATGTGGGTAAGAGTTTTAGATATTTGCTGGTTTGGTTTATATATATATATATATATATATATATATATATATATATATATATATATATATATATGAAGCCACGAGAGGAAAGAAAAACATTTCAGCCTCGCCTTCTTCTTCTTCTTCTTCTTCTTCTTCTTCTTCTTCTTCTTCTTCTTCTTCTGGTTTTGAAAACCACACAAACACAAACCCTGACTTCTCACCTAGATCTAAGGTTCGATTCGAGAAGTGACAGAAGGGAAAGTTACTCCTTGCCACGCTGTGGTGCTAGTGAGCTAGTTTTCGAAGCGACCACACCAACAAAGTTTTTACCTGAATTAATCGCGATGCCGTAATCGGTTGTTAGAGCTATCGTTGAGGTAAGGGCTCCTTCCAAATTTCTAGTTTGCATATAGGGACTCTATACGTGTGATTGATGTATGTTTAAAGGTTTGAATGCGTGAAAAATCATTTTCGACGTAAATATATGTATTTTGAGTGAAAATATGGTTGGTTACGTCTTATGAAATTATGATTAAATTTGAAGTGGTTTTATGTGTGAATTTGTGGAAAATAAATTTAATGTGTTTGAGGTGTAGGTTTCTTCTTCTTCGTTCCCTTTCGTGTGAATTCCCCAGCGGTGAATTCAACACTTTTTGGGCCCTATCTATTCCATCTCTCAAGCCCCGAATAAAACCCCCCTCCCCTTCGGACTCCATATCTCTTTTGACTCTATATATGTGGGCACCTGATATCTATGAGGGTTCACCCTCCCTGGTTATAGAATTCCTTTCTATTGCGCCTAAAATTTCTATTTTTGCTAATATTTCACGTGTTTCTATTTATGGTTACGATGGAGCTACATTGCAACAAATCTTCTGTTTCTACAGCATTGGACATGTAGGTTATATTCGTACTGGTTTATCATGTGGAACCATAGAAGGAATTCAATCACTACTAATTGGTATCTTTATTTATGCATTAACGACGATAGATGCATTCGCCATAGTTTTAGCATTACAGCAAACCCGTGTTTAATATATAGGAGATTTGGGCGCTCTAGCCAAAACGAATCCTATTTCGGCTATAACCTTCTCCATTACTATGTTCTCATACGCAGGAATACCCCCGTTAGCCGGCTTTTGTAGCAAATTCTATTTGTTCTTCGCCGCTTTGTGTTGTGGGGCTTACTTCCTAGCCCAGTGGGAGTAGTGACTAGGGTTATAGGTTGTTGGGCGGCCGGAAGGTTGCCATGAGTCAGTCAGTTTGGGGGACCAAAGGCTGTTCTCCGTGCACCGTACACGTAGCTTAGCGAATCTGTTGCGACACCAATGGGAATGCATGCTACGAAAGATAGGGTCAAGTCTAAAACATCAACCGTCTACTCAATATCCTTGTAGAGTCCACAATCACTACACGAGATGAACCTTGGTTTGGTGAATTTAAGTTGGCCTTAGGTGTAAAAAAAAGGACACCCAGTTACTGCGCGCGATCGTATACTGAGGTGCTCCCCGCAGGTTGTTTGAACGACGCGAGCCGGGGCTCCATTCAGAAAGATGAAGGGTCCAAACAAAAGTCAAAATAGGGGGTTACAAATTCCCCATCTCATTTGGGGCGGAAAACGAATCGACATCTCGATGTGATACAACCTTTTCTATTTTAGTTGGGAAAGAACGGCGAAGTCCATCCGAACCGTCCAATGAATAATAAGAGGAGAGCAAAGCGCCAACGGCACGCGAAGCGCATGCGAAAGGGGGGCACGGAGAAAAAAAAAGAAGTGTGGAGGATAAGCAGCCGAGCTCATTCCCTTCGATTCCTGGGCCCAAAGCAGTGCAGTCTTTCCTAGCCAAATCCTTGATTTGGGGCTTCTTGCTACGCTACTTACAGAAATCCATTTTTATTTAATCATATATATATATATTAATAGAAAGATAGATCCATCCTATCTGATTAATATTTTGATATCTAAAAAAGAATCGATTTCATTCAACGTTTGATTCAAAGAACTGCGCTTAGCCCCCCCGCTCATGAAACAGCTCTGCTGCAATGGATGGCAGAGGGTCCGTAGTACCAAAAGAACTAGAGTGGTCCAGTAGCCGGGAAGGGGCCTAGAAGTGCCAACTACTACACCACACTACACTCGGCTCTACACATTTACAGAGCTAACCCTTGTCCAGTCCCTGGCACAGTTAAGGGGGCTTCCATCCTTATTCCCTATCCCCTCGCCCAGGCTAACGGGGCCTTACTTATTCAGGGGGGGAGAGTGGAACCCCGAGAAGCGCTGTTGAGAGGTAGATCCTTGGCCCCTCCTCATTCTCTACAGGGTTCCATACCTTTCTTCAACATAGGTGACAACGAGCGGGGCAGAGATGGAAGAGATCGAACACAAGAATAAGAAGGAAGCTCGCCTTCCTTTTTTTATCATTTTGATAGAAAGGGATGGAGAAAGTGGACAAAACAGACTCGTATTTCCTAGTCGAAAAGTTGGGTTCCTTTTTCGTCTTGCATTGCTCATGGCGGAAAAATCAGAATATTGAAAACGTTCCCAACCCACCAACCCTTTCATTCGTAGAGCCGTGTATTGTAATCCGAACCTGCCCGGAGCAAGTCTCCCATAGAGGCAAGTGAAGTTGGTGACCCGTATGATGGGCAAATATCTCCTGCGGTTCGGAGAGGACTCAGCTGTTAGTTACTACCGCCTTTCGGGGTGGACCTTTCACTCTATTTTATTATATACGCTTAGCGAAAAGAATGTTTTTTGATACACCTAGGACATTTATTTTATATGAACCAATGGATCGTGACAAGTCGTTACTACTAGCAATGACTTCGTCTTTCATTACTTCATCCTTTCCATATCCCTCTCCCTTGTTCTTAGTTACTCATCAAATGGCACTCAGTTCATATCTTTAAGTTCGATCATTGACAAGGTTCAAAGAAAGGGTGGGCCATTGAAAAAGAATCGATTCCAAAGCACAATGCTAGCAAGGGTAGCTACTAGGAAGAGTTGACGGTATGAAATAGCTCGACCTATAGAATAGGGAGAGGCGTGGACTCTGTTATATTTATTCTTCATGATCGGCAACCAAGGAAAAGGAATTCGAAGCTACTTAGCTACATGTCGAAGGTATTCTTCAATATCCAGATCTCGAAATTGCGTAAGATAAAGAAGTTCGTCATCGAATTAAAACAAGGGACTTTGAAAAAAGGTCTCATCAGGAAGGACGTCAGACAACATGATCCGAGGAAAAAAGGCTCTCATCAATAAAGATGCCAAATCAGAGCTGTTCTCGTAGGGAAAAGAAAGATGATTTACCCACGGAATTCCTAAGTAAAGATGCCAAAGTCCAAGGTGTCGAAATAACACGGGATAGCCCACTATCTTGTTCTTACTAACCTAGCAGAGCAGCCTAAAGGACCTTAGAGTTTGCAAGGTCACCAGCAGTGGTGTGAGGGAGCCACAAACAAATGTTGCCCTATTCTTTCACAAGAAAGACTAATATTGAAGATAAAGTATCTTTTCGTTGTAGGAAACCGTCGAAATAGCAAAGACAGAGCTGACGGTTTTTCCTCAATCAACAACTGCCTAAGAAAACAGCCCCCCATGTTTATTTTTCCTCGTATGAAACACAAATTCCAACATGAAAACGCTTTACAAAGTGAGGCCTGGCATGACCCTAAATATGCGAAAGCAAGGCGGGGCTTTAACTACTTTTAATCCGCCTATCTTTATAAGTTCGAGCTTGAGTTTTACTCCTTTTCTGAAATCTTATTTCGTAAGGTTTATCTTGATTTCTACCTTTTTAGGTATTTACTATCTTCTTTGTCAGCAATTCCTTGAATTTTATTTCTTTCATGCCTTACTTTCAAAGGTTGGGTTCTCTCTGGGCGGTCGAGCCCTATCCTTTGCTCTAAGAGGGTTGGGCTGCTCAGCAGGGTTTGCCTTGACTATAGACTTTACTTTACGAGCGCTGCTCACATACCAAAACCATATGATGCCTGTCGGCGAGGGGACATAAGGCTTTGAGTCTCCGGCATCTCAGTCGGACTCCCTTCGATGCCATGCCTCCTCGAAAACGGATTCGGACAGATCTCCACCACAATCCGTCTCGTCCCCTGGGAGCGTCACTGCTGCGGAAGTGGAATGTAACACGTGGGATGATCCTAACTCTAATTTGTTTAAGGAGGAACACTTAGACCATTTGCGAGAGGATAACCGACGCCATCTATAAGAAAACGCCAACCTCCTTAAACAAGCGCAGGCCGGGCATCGACGACATGGCAAGAGGAGATTTTTCATATCATAAAAGCACGCGACGCCCATAGAGATGAAGCAGCGCGCGTCCAAAAAGAAGAACTCTTACAGTCAACTATAGAGTTCATTCAAAGCAACCGCCACCTATTTGAGGAGTAGGGGCGTGGCGCTGCTGGGTGCTTCTGATCAATAGAATAGGAAGAGGAGGAAAAAACTGAACGACGTTTGGGCTTGATCTTGTTGTACGTCAAGAGCTGGGGTCCGCCCGGTCCAGCCCCAACCTTACGTCTATCTCTATATACGAATTTAGAAATGACCTTCCAAAGCCAAGAGTGAGGTGGAAGAAGACTTGGGAATGAGGTTTAGCTTCTCTCCCTCTCCTTATGGTCGAGTATTTATCTAAACCTCTCGCTAACTTGTACTACCTCTCTTTGCATTCGACGATCGGGAAATGACAGTCTTTCTCCTTCGGAACGGTTGTTATGATCGCTGCCTTCGCTTTCGCTTTTTCTACAAAAAAAGGAAAGAAGTCTCATTGGTAAGGGGACTTTGAACTAAACTATACGTGTAATCAAAGGCTGAGCCCTTGTCACTCTACTTTTGGAGACTGTGACCTTGCTGATGCTTTTTTTTAATCTTATTTTGGCTTGCGGACCACACCACAGACCCTTGGGTTGAATAGGCACCTTGACCATCCTTGACTTCTCTGGTAAGTTAGTCATCTTCCCATACATAGCCAAGTACTGATTTGGTGGGGGAAGAATAGGTAGGCAGAGATCCGTGAATGCGCAAGCAATAAAAAAAGCATTCACCAACTTACTTACGGAATCTCAAATAGATTACTTTGTGTTAAGCATATAGCATTCGTTTGTTTAGAATGTGCTTTGAAAAGCTTATGAGATGGATGATTTCTGATTCTTATTTCTAACTAAGAAAATCAGTCAAGTTCAAGTGTGTCATCTTTCTATACGAAAAATAGAGAGAGAGAGAGAGAACGAGAGAATGAAGTAAAGGAGCTTACCCTTTCTCGACTTTTGATTCACTTGCAGCTACTAGCCCTAGAAAGCAATTACCATGTCTTAGAAGGAAAGTCATAGGATTCACTGTCAATTCCTTTTGTGGACATCTGAGGAGAGGGGGAAGGCTTTCGCGCCGGCGGTTCAAGTAGATGCGGCACATTGCATATGTATTATTGATATCTCGAAAGCCTGTGCCAGCTACTCCTACTGCTATTGGCTAAAGATCGACGATCTATTCGCCGCAAACCAAGGGACAGCCCTCTTTGTCCACCTGTGAACCTCCTTCTACATGGATGTCCGTTGCTTTAAAGGAAGAAAAGAAGGTAACAAAAGCAAAAAGGCAAGGGCATGCGATGCCTACTATTTCTATATGTCAGTTGCTTGCTTTAGGGCTAGGCTAAGCCTTTATCTACGGTTATGACGAGCTCTTATTCACTCACCAGAAAGACCAGTTATTGCAAGAACATGATTATCTTACCTTAGCCAGCTTAGAAGTAAATTTCCTATTGAGGAAGTAGTGCCATTAGTTGGAAACTGCATTTCATCTGGACATGAAATCGAAAGTTATATTTCTCGATGCATACTCATATTATCGATATGCCACAAGCTCAAGTCCCATAGCAGATTCTAGCATAACCGAGTCTGATTATCTGACTTCACCACCACCGCTTATGGCAATTGGAACAACGGTTATTTTAGTTATTCCCACAGAAAATTAAATTGCAAAGAGAACAGCGACAACAGATATGGCAACAACAGGATGATAAACCTTCATCCCTTAACCAGGTCTTAGTTAAGTTCCTATAATTTTTGTGCAGGCGAAGGTTAAGTCTGGAAGCAGGAACGATTCTTACTCCATAAAGGTAGTGAGTTACCTACAAGTCGTAGGGCAGGAAAAGCTATTACACAAACAAGCCAGTTTTGCCAGGTTGAAGTGATGCTTATATAATGTGCTATTTCAACATCATCACATTTACCTCTAAGGAATGGAGCTTCCTAAGACTAGGTGAACAAGGTCTTTTTCTAAGAAGCATGTTGACAAAGCATAAATGACACACACACCCACTAAAGTATTTACAGATAAGCTCGGCACCTTACGACCATGTGCCTAGGATCCCTTGAGTGCTCTAAGGATTAAAGTCCAAATCCTATAGGAATTGAAATACCACACTCAGATCGGTGAATCTATCAGGTTTCTTTCTCCTCTTCTGGGATTCATTAATAGAACTTAAATGCAGGAATAAGCATATAGACCATAGGTATGGAAGAATTTAAATTAATTCATGTGCTTATATTTCTAATTTTTCCTAGGAGAAGAGGTTGGGTTACCGTAAAGTACAAGACAACTAAATATACTCTAGTTTTTTCCTTGCCAAGGCCTTTTGACACGGGATCAGCCAGATCTCATCTGGACTGCACATACTTACTGGAAGTATTGTCAAGATCCTTCTCACATACATCAGACACACTGGTATGGATTACCTATTAGTTGCCTAGTTGTACTATCTCAGCATGGCATCCGTCAAAATTGTCTAGACCGGCAACAATTGCTCCATATCGGTACTTCTACCAAGATGTTCCTGAGCCGCTCTACTTCTCTTAAAGCAGAGGTATATGAAATAAACTTGTTTTCCATGAAGGAATGAGTTACGCCTGTGATTTCGATGAAATTGCTCATCTACCTAATATAATTGATAGTTTAAGTTTACTATTTTATGTTTTCCAAAGTCTAAAATTGAGGGCTTGGTCCCGAGCATCTACCATTATACCCACACTGATTGGACATACAATTGCTATCGGGCGAACGATGGGAATTGAACCCGGGAAGCAGGTAAGGTAATAGGACAATTTTTCCCTAAAAAGCTATTCGGGAATGTGCTAACTAAGAATGCGGGATGGACCACTTCCGGACATAGACATTGCGCCCTCCTGGAGCTGATGCGATTAAAAGGCTAGCAAAGAGACTGGAAAGCCGGGAAAGCATGAACTCCGATGCCCTTACTATGAAAGACGGAGAATGAGGCTGTTCTCAAGACAAATGCCAAACCCTTATGAAGGTATCCGACTTTTTCCAATTCAGCCTTTGTGACTTCATCAGTCTACCAATAGCAGCATGCCAGTACTTTGCCCTAACTACGAAGCTTGAGTCTTGTCTTCGCCCGTGAACGCAACAGGACGCGGTCATCTAACTCAACTTCCGTAGCGAGTCTCATTGCAGCTCTCTCCTACAGTAGTGATGAGGGTTTGCCACACCAGACATCACATCCCCTTGAAGTTAAGTTCCACTTCAATTGCCACAAGAGAGCATCATGGCATTTCTTCCGTATGAGTGGTAACAACACTCTAACCTGGTCTACCACGCTAAGTGTCCCAATGACACATCGACCTCTACCGTATAGCATTCTTGCACATGCATAGGTAATAGTGAAATCCTGGGCACCATCCTTTTCAGCCCTTTCCTTTGTCTCACAATACCCTCTTGGCAATGTAAGCCATCAGTCGTCTGCACAATGCACGACGGACCATAGCCAACTTCCCAATCTGCGTCTTTCAAGCAGCCATCGAAGCCCAAAGCCTATGGGTCATTCAAGACCATGCCGACTGACTATGTGCCGAGAGCTCCTCCCCTGAACCCCTTCTGTCCTCCTTCGTCTTGTGCGCCAGCTACGTGCTCTAGATAATTAGGATATATCCTTTCTACGTCCCAAAGAATCTTTTTGCATGCGTAAAGACCAAGCTACGGATGAGCGACTAGCGCGAAAGCGCATCCCTTTTATAGCTTTAGCTTATATTTTTGCATGCTAATAACCACTGACCTAGAAGCTTCTTTTAACACGCCCTTTTACTAAGGAAAAAACGGGCATACTAATGAACTATCTTAGGCCTGCCACTTGTCTTTGCTTGCTTACTTCTAAAGCAAACCAGACTGAAGAGAGTAGAGAAATACTTTCTATTTCGTTATCTATGCGACTGTCCCTAAGGAGGGGTTTCCATCGGCTTGCATTGATTTGAAACTACTACTATACTGAACCGGCTGAAAGAGCGTAGTTTTGACCTAAATTCCTTACATGACACGTTCCTCTCCTTCGCGGGATAGGGCACATTCAATTCCATTCCGCCATAACCACACTTTCCAACTCGATCCAGCTCTCAAACTATATGATCCTCGTCACCAGTCAGCAGCTAATACTGATAGCTCCTGCGGACCCTTGCCTTCCCTCTTCCTTCTTAGGCTCGGATGTTACATCCGAATGTTTCAGCCCAGTCAAATTGGTATTTCCCCGCCTACCATTAAATCAAAATAAAGAAGTAGGGGCTTCTGTACTCGCCCCCTGATAGGAATAGGAAGGTAAAAATAGTACGTATATCGGAGCCTACTCGCATTTGTAACAAATTTCTCACACTATGATCTCCCCACTTTCTGCCGCTCCCGCGTCTTCCATCTCAAGTCCAATGTGGGAAAGCTAAAGTAGTCCCCTTATCCCATAGGTTAGATATGAAAGAGCCAGTTTATGACCTCCGTCTTTCTTCAGAAGATTTCTACCTATCTCTTTTCTGACCATCCCCTGGAGACATTGAAGGGGAAAGATCTATTCTCCATTAGCTGGGACATATGCGAGCAGCTCTAGGAAAGTGAACATAGCTATACAAATCACATAATGTATAATGCTTTCCAAGTGCTGCTCGCGCAATATCGGAAAGAATTTCATGAAGTAAGTGGTCTCCCTACTGCACTAGCGACATAGCTAAAACCAGAGGCTGACCAAAGAGATATAGGAATGGGCATTTTAGAATAGCCCTTACTGTGGATATAAGTAACTTAGTGCATGTAAGGCTTGGAAGAAGAAATTGAAATAAGAAAACCGTGCTGGTTGTAATAGATCGACTTTCATGCTAGTTCTTGCTCCATCATGAAAGTTCCATTTCCCCATCATAGCCACTTTAGAAGTCAGTATCCGCTTTGCTTTATGATCAATATCATATCTAGATCCACCTTAGTCAGAGTTGCATCAACTAATACGGAATATCCGGTGTTACAACCTATTCTTCGAATAGTTACCTTAGGTTAGACGGCTTCTTAGACGGAGCAAGTGAGGTGTAACATTAGGTGACCCGGATGCCACGCGCGGCGGCCCCTCTTCTCCTCATCATATTAAAAGGGCGCAGGTGTGGATGAGTCTCCTTGAAAAGAGGAGCTCTAAACCCCATGTTAGCTCACTTGGTCGTGTCTTGTCGAGACAGCTCCCAACCAGGACCAGGAAGGTTACATAAATTCTTGAAATGAACCTTACCCTGTTTGACAAGTTGTTCTGACTTAAGGCCATTAAGTGGCAGAAGATCTTGGAAGGTCTTCTACTACTTAATATGGTTCTTAATCGAGTCATCTTGGTTGTGACCGACGGTCTCAACAAAGAGCTCTGTGTTGGAGCGCACTTGTTTGCTAAGGAGGTGATCAGGCTTCTCCGGAAATCTGGTTTCTTGTTCACTGCGCTTTACTTAAATGTGTTGTGTCATTGCAGCAAGCTTATGCCCCGGAAAACAGGCCTCTTGCCTTTTCTTGTCTCGTTGACGAGGTCGGGGTATCCTGGGATTATCCCGTCTTTCCATCGTAGTAAATTCGGAAAGATGAGACGTCCGACTTACTAGTGAAACTCTACTTATCATTCTTCACACTTGCAAGGGCTCTACCCTTAGCCAAGAGATTGACTAATACACTAGTAGAATCAATAATGACTCCAACGGACTCTGATCAGATGGTAGATGTCGTCAATGACATAACTGCCGACTGGGAGAGTCTAATTCGTACTTATTTACCTCGGATTGGCTCCATCCCCATGTGTCAGGGGATCACATGGAGTCCGTCTTGGAAGGCTGTGTGATAGGGCTTTAAGAGATAGGGACTGCCGCGGTAAGAAAGAGTCACTTAGTGAATCAGTGGATCACACACTTGTTGGAGATAGGGACACGCCTTACTATTGAAATAAAAAAGTATAAAAGTGTTGGAAGGGTTAAGTCTGGGGACAACGGTAAACGTTAGGAATGGGATCTCCAAAGCCACCCACCCTACTAAAAAAGTTCACAACCAAGGGACATGCCGAACACCTACCTTTCCAACTAAGTCCAACGCGAGGACCCTTTAATTGATGATGCATTTCGTCGTCAGCAAGCGGTCGCCGACAAGGCCCTTTTCCCTAAATATCTCGGGAAGCAAAGCAAGCTTTCTGATTTTGAGAGAAAGATATAAATGGAAAGGCAAAGAGATAGGCAAACCAAATAAGGAATGTTTCAATCTTTACCTCTTTTTGTCAGCTGGCAATCATAGGGTAAGCCCATTTCATGGAGAAAGTTTACATGTTGGGCCAGGCTAGTTTGCTTCGATGGTAGGAGTCCACGCAGTGAGGCAGCCATTGCCAGTGACCTTTTTTGGGGTTGGTTCTATACGAGGCAATCGAATATGGTCCATGTCTGTCATCCAATCCAATAGGCATTTAGGGATCCCCGATTATAGACTCTAGTGAGCTTTTGGTAGTCCTATGCCTATTTCTCCAGCTTGTCTATGTCTATGGGTTTGCATATGTCTTTTCAAGAGCTGGCTTTTTATAATGACCTTAAATGAAAGCATAAGAGCTAATGATAACGAGCTAAAGGCCTACATTCTAGTATACCAGGATCGTCACGAGAGAATTGGGGAAGGTCTAACTATGGACCGGACCATAAGACGCAGTTTCTTATGGCCTAGTATAGGATATCTTTCTGTTTCGCTAAAAAGAGATAAGCACTAAGAAGACGACTATTTTGTGTTGAATATGCTTTCTTCCACATAGGCTAGCTTCCTCCTTGTGGCGAACAAGATTGAGAATTCTTTATTCTATTTAGATATATCTATATTATAATATAAGAATACGAGTCACGCTCTCTCTTTTTTCGCCCTTCTTCCCGCTAGACTTATCTCTTTTGGACCTTGTAACAGCCTAAAAACCCCCTCTTCTTTTTATGATTCGGATTAGTTCAAATAGCCTTGATAAAGACCAAGACCTAGGGCATAGGACGAAATTCTTTTCCTCACCAAAGCCTTCGATCATCGTGGAATCACGTTGAGAGATGAGTGATCCACGCGAACTAGCCAACTGCAAAGTCCTATCGCGGGGACCCTTCCTAGGTTATTTATTTCATATACCAAAGCTTTTCGGCTGGGCTAGGCCTATTGCAAGCCCACATCAGGTTTTCCAATGACTTTGCTTGACCTTGTCCTCTAGTTGGTTGGTCGAATCATCTCTTCCACCATAGTGGGAATGCTTTTGTCTGGCTGTTATAAACATATGAAAGACCGGCCTAGTTCGTATCAGGGCTTCTGTTTGTGGAAGCATGTAATCTTAAAAAAAAAAAAAATAACCTGTAGCTACAGCCGTCCCTGGACATTTGCGGCATTGCCCATGGCATGGGCATGAGCACAACACCTATGTATGGGCAATACCTCCCTATATTCTTTGCAAGAGACCATTCCCTCATAGTCAATGCTCCTTCTTGCTACAAAGGCACCTTTGAAACTAGGAAGATTTCTTCTAGTAAGATGGCAGGCAAAGTCTAGCAGGGGCAAGCCTAAACCTCTACTTCGACGGTCGCAGCCTATAACTCTAAAGCTAGAGTATAGTATATCTAAAGTGCGTTTTTGGCTTATTTATCGTTTTAGTTGAAAATGTCACTTGCACAACTCTTCATAATAGCTCCTTCTATGCCTAGTGCTTTTGCAAATGGGCAATTTATGGGCATCTGAGAACAAGCCTTTAATTTGATTCTTCAATTGCGCAAACCAAGACACCTACTCCTTTTTATGTTTTATGAACAGTGCAAATTCTTGAGACGCTAAAGAGGGACTGGACTAGCCAAAGGGATAAGGTACATCCTGTTGATGTTGAGCATTCAATTCTTCTTGCTCACTAAAGATATATTTACTTGTTTTCATGGAGCGAATAATGCTTTATTTCTCGCTTACTCGAGAGCTAACCTAGAATAAATAGTCTTTGACACGACGTCAATATGGCTTAAAGAAGGTCGCTATGGCTCGAAGAGTTATATCGTAGCGCTTTCATAAATAATTTTTTTTTTTATCCTTTGTAAGCTAAAAGGATATATTCTTAGGTAGTTACTCAATAGCTCTCCCCTCTAGTTTTCCCCCAATCCTCTCCTGCTTATAATAGGGCTTTCAAGGGCTATGTCATCTAGAAAAACAGATCCATTAGCATTAGCATTAGTTTCTTTCTTTATTTTTATTTTTTGGTTGGAGCCTATCTTATATGCTTTCTTATGCCTTTGGAGTGCCTGAACGATTTGTTTTGGTAAGGGACACGAGTGAAAAAAGGAGAGGTTAAACCGCTTACTAGTGGCAAAAGAGCTTCTATATCGAAGTTCCACATCTTTGTGACAAAGTAGATGCTAGTCTTTTCGACGAATTACCTATTGGAGGAATACTTTAGGGACTTTTCTCTCGAGAGATGGGGCATATCCGCTCTTAGCAGCATTCCTCCTCATATGGACAGAGCCTTATTAGTGTTCAGTCCGCTAGTTTCCTAGATCCCACTCGGTCTTCCTTTTCCCTTTGCTCCCTAGATAAGTCTCATTCGATGTCGCAACCATTGCTTAAAACATATTATTCTATCTTCTCAGTCTTCGATCGATCATTCTCTGCTTCATAGAGGAGGGGTTTCCTAGCTAACAAGGAAGCGGGATTTAAAATAGAGGTCAATTCTAAACTGGACTGAGATGGCCTATACACCAATTGACCGACACCATTCCTGAAGAAACGAAGATCGTTGCAAGAAGACCCCCGTGTAAATGGCAGAAATTTGACAGCAGTAGAACAAACCTTGGGTTTTACATGACAGCACCTCGCGGCTCCCTTTCAAGACGAACAATGCAGCTAAGCGGGGCGGATGTGCCAATGGGTGGAGGCGACTGCATGCTGCATCTAAGAGTATAGTTCCATTAGACTTAATAACATGGCCTGGCCTGAAACGAAGTAGACTCACTTTGCTTAACATAGGGCAGCGCAACAGGACTGTTTTCTCACCTTCACCCGTCATCCAACATGGTTCGCACCAGCGTTATTTGACTCGCTTAGTCCATCGCTACTTGGGTCTACTTCAACCACTACAACCTGACGGTTCCTTTGCAGCTAAAAGAATGCGATAGAACACCTTTTCTTACAACGGGAGATGAAAGCCGTCAAGCAGGCAACAAAGTTGACTTTTCATCTATACTTCCTCAAAAGTGCTAAAAAGAGCCCTTGAGTGCAGACCCATCCCCAAGGGACTAAACGCATTCAGTTATCTTCCAAAGAGCTTATTCGAGAACAACCTATTCTAATAGCAACCTTTTTGAAAACAGCTTCTTTTAGGGATGACTATTTAGCAGCGGTAGTTGTAAACAGAAAGGGAGCACCGCTTACTCAAGCACTAGTACCGTTTAAGCATCCCACAGCTGATGATTTATTTCCTTCAAACCTTCCACCAGGAGAATGCAACTTATCTTTTCTATTCTTTGACAGATTATTTGCCCCAGAAATGCTTGCTGTCAGCAGTTAAGGGACAGAGGGAAGGTGACGAAGGTAATCCTACTACGGCACTAAGACTACTTAAGTCTATTTGGCGACTATTCCCACTGCTACTACTACAGCTACTGCTCTAAGGAAGGAATTTGGTTTAAAGCTTGTTGCGGGGAATTAGGTTTGAAATTGTTTACACTCCTTCTCTCCCTCTTTCCTGTGCTAGCAATCCGGTAATTCGATAAAGAGGTCAAGCAGGAAGTCCAGTAAGCTAAGGAGAGATCCCGGGAAAGCCAAAGTTGTGCTTTCCTTACTTCTTCTTATACCCTTGCAGGCAAAACAAAATAATACATACCAATGCCTTATCTCGGCATTAGGAGTTCATAAAAAAGGTAAGAAGGAATGGCCAGATGTAAAGAGATGTCCCTGAGACTAGTGAAATAAAATAAGAAGGTAAAAGAGTAAGACTAGCAATACGGGATACAAGGACTCATTTTTCTTTCTTTCAAGGGAATAGGTAAAGAGGTCGATGTATGGTATGGCCACGAAAACGCACGAAAAATAGATATGTGAGGGGGCTAAACTCTTGATCCTGATCCCGAGGGGCGTCTTTAAATCAACATTTGAAACACCACATCTTTCTTTGTCCACACATGTCTAAAGACCATAAACAAAGATTCTTTCTCAGAAAGATCTTTTTATTTATATAAACCTTCACCGTATTGATGACTAAGAAGCTTAGATGAGACATTTCCCCAAAGGAGGTCCCGAGATGGCAAAGTTGGCTCAACGTATGCTCTAGCTCCAAGATGAACGTTTGAGTTTGGCCTCTCTCTTAAGCAAAAAGCGTTGTTTTCGGGTTGAATAGGTCATTTGGAATGTGCCCAAGGAGTGACCGAAGAGCGCATGGGACTCTCAATAACGCGGAATAAAGACTCAGAGTGGTTCTCTGTCTGTGCCCCTTTTTCCAGCCATGTAGGTTTTCTTGAAGCACAAGCCATTCTAAGAGCGCCATTCAAGCCTTATCCTGAAAAAGGCTAAAGACTGTTGGGAGAGTCCAGGGCTGTCCGACGACCATTGCCCCTTTTCTTTTGGATGTTGATATTTCCTTACATATAGAGGAATCGAGGAGATTCGTATACGCCCAGAAAGAAGCTCGCAAGACCCACGGCGCCTTGCTACAATAATGAGTGGCTAGTTCGTTTGATATCTAGGGGATACTCGTCTACTTCGCTTCACCAAGCAGACCCCACGTACTTTAATTGTCTGTCTACTACTATGAACCCGACCCACATGCCCATACCTTTCTCGACCGAAGCCATAAGTAGTAGTTTAACGCTTGATCGAAGCGGCAGTTACTAGGCCCGGCCCAACTATTCTAGTGCAGGGCAGGCAGAAGGACGCAAAAAGCCAAATGTTACAAGGGCTTGGGATGCCTCACAAGGATGAGGCGGTAGCACTTTGCGTGAGTGCGCTAATAAACCAACCCATTTGATAATAAACCCTATCAAGTGTACGCTTTCGGTTAAGTGAAGGGATAGACCGAACCAGCTCACTAACAAAATTCCAGATCAGGGAATGTTACCTGAAGCATATCTCGTTGGATGGATGTCGTTGCCACGAAGTGAGTCTATGCCTTTCCTGGGAAAAGCGGTAGAACATCCTTATCTCAAAGGAGAGCCTTGCTTTTTCTGTGCGGAGTGTATAAGCAAAGAGGGGGTGCCCAATACACTTGAGATGCGTCCCAAGGTCGCCAATGACCAGTACTGCAAGTGAAAGCCACGGTATCTTACCCTAAAAGGAAAAGTTGGAATACTTTATTTATTGGTTCAAATCCAATTCGTGAGATGGCAGTGATCTATAATAGAAAGAATTCTTCTGCAACTGATCCAGCGGTAAAAGATTATCTTTCAACCGAGGGGCATTAGTCAATCAATGAAAAGGAAGAAGTTGTTTAGTTCAAGAAGTAGTTTGGCTTCCCTTCCCAGATGTTGGTTTGGAGTTGACCCAGTAGCAGGAGTTGAACACAGCGGATATTGATCCGCTGCTACATCCGCTGAAAGATCTTTTGCCAGTTCTGATCGATGGGGATAGGCATGAAGGCCAATCATTCCGGTTATTCTGAGTTTCCCTCGACAATGCCAGAGATGTTCTCAAATGCTCTTAGATCGGGGGTTGAGGTGGCATATCATAATGAGTAGCCAGTTTCAATAAAACCGAAGCTAAGGAGAAAGAGAACTACTCGACTAAGAAGTCAGTGTTGGAGGGGGACTAATCCCTCTCTTCGAGCCAATACCAGAGAAAGACTTTCTAACCAATTCAATAAATAAGCTAAAGAGAAGTTACAGAAGTATGGAAGTGATAGAGAAGTCAACCTTTTTTGCCAAGGGACTAAACTATCTGCTCTATCTGGTAATGAACTAGATGCCGCAAAAGCCGCAACTCTGGCTCAAGAAAAGAAGGGATATCCATGAGATGAGTGCCCGTAAGTCGTAACGTTGAGTTACGGATGTGCTCCCATCTCTTTCTTTAGGGGCGGTGGAAGCTCGACTAGGAAGGTTAGGAGGGAAAGATAATAATAGATCGACTTAGAGCGGTAAGCTTATTATCTGGTTTCAATATCAAGAGTGTTACGCAAATAAGGGATATACACTTAGGTACGAGACGGACTAACGGGATTGGAAATGCAACTCAGTTGAAAAGAAAGACAGTTCTTCTGGGAAAGAAAGAATCAATCGGGTAGGGTTAGAGATTTACTTTACTTCGAAGTTAGGGAGTTTAGAAACCTACTTATCTAAAAGCCTGGGGTGTGTAGCTCTTCGTACAAGTAAGAAAGTTAGTGTCGTATAGCCTTAGGCGATGAAAAAGAAAGAATAAGGAGTGAGAACCAAGGAACTCCAGAGAGGTTGGTTACCAAGCTGGTCAAAAAGCTAGCACATCATCTCCACCAAGAATTGGAAGGTGCTAAATAACTCTTTTATTAGCGGCAACTATAACTTTATCTGCTTATTCAGTGAGGAGGGCAGCATCCGCCTTTGAATGGAATCTAGCTAGGGCAAAAGGTATACCTCGACCTAGAGGCAGAACAAAGAAAACCGCAAAGAAAGAAGGGAAACTCTATCCATTTCAACTCATAAGAAGTATGGCATAAAGACATAATATATAGGAAGAAGGGGTGATATCTTTGTATATATAGTCACTAATCATATATTCTAACACTAACTTTAAAGCACTCAATTCTCGGAAGATCTCAATTTTTGATTTCTGAGGGACTTCCTTTACATCCAATCACTTGTGTTAAGCATAGCGGGCCTTTTGGATTTGAATAGCCCCTAAAGTCTCTTATCTTCCCCCTATGCCAAAAACGGAGCAAGATGGCTTTAGCTTCCATTGAGCATTGAGAGAGAAATAGAAATCGAGATGTGAGAAAAATCATAGCTTTTCTTGTAAGACCAATTATCATTTGTCTAGAATATGATAATTAGACCCATACACCTTAATAAAACAGAGGTAGCTAATAATGAATAATAAATTAGAATCACCATCATAACTGAAAACTACATTCATAAATATAGTTTAGAACTTGTTTAGTAGATTCATAAAATATTACATCTTGAAAACAAACTACGATTGACTGATTACATCATAAAAAAAATATCAAATTCTAATTCCACGAGTTTGGAACTCATTTTCTTATGCTAAATTCATGTCTCATGTTCCTCCAACTGCTAAATAAAAAAAAATATAAATGGGGTGAGATAAAAATATCTTAGTGAGTTTTGAAAAATAAAGGGAAAACAATCTCAAAGAGTTTCTTTCATAAAAAAAATATAAAACGTGAAAACAATTACACATTCACTCTTAATTTTTTTAAAATTTTTACTTATAAAAATATTATTATTATATACATTTTTTTCTTCTGAAAAAAAAAAACATATGCATGACCTCAAATCTTTTCCTTTGGAATAAGGAAAAGTCGCTCAATATCTTGATGTGGGTCACCAAGATAATTGAGCCCTGATTGGTAAAGGTGGTCTGGCCAAACCCCAATCAGCGTCCTGATTTTTCTCCTTTACCTGTTATTCCGTGCGTGAAATAACCTGAATGTCCCACCGTGAATAAGGCCATGCATGATCTGATTAATGATACTATACTAAACTTGAGATGTTTTATGAAATGTCTTTATTATGTCAAAATAGAAATCATAGATAGAAAAGAGTCATGAAAATAGTAACAACATAAGGGTCATGAAAAATCATTTGGATGCATTCTAAAACACCTATATGCGAAAATTCCATTTCCTCAAACTCTAATTCTCCTAATCCGTAATAACCCAAAACAGTTTATTTAAAGAATTTCAGTGCCCAAAACCATCATACTAGAAAAAGTTAATAAAACAGAACTAACAATTTTACATACACACCAGAGCAACAGCAGTAACGAGCCGAAATCGTGCTCGACAAGCATATTCAACCTTAAATCTAATTATGAGCATCTAATTAAATTTTTGTAACATATACTTCATTCACAAACATCATAACCAACAATTAACAGCATGCACATTCTAAATTAACAGATAAGCTAAAATTTTCAACGGCCTTCCTATTGGTCAGATTTCCTTTTTCTTCTATATTTTAATTCTTTTCCTCCATTCCTTTTTTTTTCCAACTTCAGAATTTTGCAATAAAATTAAATCATCAATCTCACGTGATATTAAAAAAAAAACTTTAATAAACAGAACTCACCGTTTGTTAAAACAGAAGATGGAGTTCTAATTAAATTGGGTTTTGAGCTCCTTTTTGTTGAATTGCAGTTTGGCTCAACTTCTCCAATTTTGGGTGATTCTCCCCTGCTTTGAGTCTGATTTCTATAAATGGAGAGACAGATTTGGACATGCAAGGGTAAAAAATTGTTTTAATGAACTTTAAGAAGCATTTAGGTTTAAAAGATTTGAAAAAAAATGAAGGAAAATGAGAGGTTTGATGATTGGATGAAGCTGGGGTTTGGGTTTGTTCACGGTAGAATAAGAGAAGGGAACGCGTTTCTAAAGGAAAGAGAATGAAGAGAGAAAAAAAAATGATATTTAAGGGTGTACACTGGAAATTATATCATTGTTCTTCATTTGTCCAAATATTACAACAGTGCCATTTTCTTAATTAAATAAATCTTAAACTAATTATTTTATTTTATTTTTAAAATTAACAATTTTAATAATTAATTTCTAGACTTAACGAAATAGATAGGTTGTTAAATTTCTTTAGCTCTTCACTAGGCCATTGCCAATCCTGTTTTCAACGGGAAAGCTTTACCGTAAGTGGAGTGGCCAAGCTCTGATCTTGATCTTTTTCCTCTTCGCGACTCTAAACGAGCCCCCATTTGTAGCCTATTCTACAAACCTTTATTCCGCAAGGAGAATGTAGGCAAATGTCCTTTCAAAGAGCTCCTTCTCTGTGCGCATTCTATTCCTATTCTTTTACTATTCAATCAACCTCCCCCATCTCGCTTCCTAGAAAGCCTTTATTGCATGCATTCGGGATACCTTGAATACTAAAGATCTTGGCATCTTTACCTTATTTAGGAAAGTCGTTAATTTTTCCAATCCCGTACCCCTCCAGTCTGGCAAGGAATCAAATCAGTACATAACTGAGGCAAGGCAATCGTTTCTTTAAGTCAGTGTGCTCCAGTATAGGTATTTGATGATCCCTTTGTAAGGGAAAGGGAAGTCCGGCTAACTCTATATTTGATTTCTATTTACTATATAGGATAGGGGCAGGTCTCGTTCTGTTGAAAGTGTAAGTAGCGCTGTTGGTTTAGTTCCCCACTCGGATTGTCGGGGGAGGGGAATTACACATTTGGTTTGAAACTCTCTATCTAAGAGTCTTAGGTTATAGAAAACCATAGTAAGATGCAAGCTTAGTTGAGTTCAGTTACGCCAAGTAATTGCATATAGAGAAGAGAAGTAGCCGTTGAAGCAAAAGAAATATCATAAGAGAGAGAAGAAAGCTACTTTTTCGCCCACCAAATCCCATGCTTTCTTGGTTGGTAAATCCAACCGGCGATTTACATTACAACAAGTCTTTGCTAAAACATTACAAAAAGTCTTTGCTAAAAGAAAGAAAAGAGGATCACTTTGACTGTTCATATATAATCATGCCATTCGAGGCACTAAGTGAACTTTTTAGTGCGGTCGAACCCTTTTTACAGTCAACGAGCGCGGGTCAAAGGACGCTACCACAGGTTCCCGGGAATCCACCAGTGGAAAGAACTTCTTCCTCTCCGGTGGTCGAAGGGGAGGTCTCCCAAAATGAGATTTGGGCGGCTGTGGACAGTGCGGAACGAAAGTAATGGCAAGACCTTCTTTCGTCCAAGGAGTGGCGTTTAACAGAACGACATTTCAATCTCTGCGAAAGCAGAATCTCCGTGATTGTGGCAAAGGCTATGTCCTTATATAAGGAGGGACACCTTAATCTACAAATTAAAGAAGAAGCTGATATTTCCAGAGGCATTAATGCCTACTTTGCCGATCTGAACCGCTTCACGTCTAATCAGCAGCGGTTACAACATCTACAACGAGTACAGGAATGTATAGGGAATCCAAAAAGTCGAATATGGCAAGAAATAAAGGGGTACATGGAAAACTAGAAGAACCTTATTGTTTGTTCTTATCAAATATTTATATTTATCCTATCAAAAATTTGACATTTTCTATGATCATCTCTATTTTAGGAAGCCGGGGAATCTTCCTTAATAGACGAAATATTCCTATTATGTCAATGCCAATTGAATCAATGTTATTAGCTGTGAATTCGAACTTTTTGGTATTTTCCGTTTCTTCGGATGATATGATGGGTCAATCATTTGCTTCATTAGTTTCAACGGTGGCAACTGCTGAATCAGCTATTGGGTTAGCCATTTTCGTTAGAACTTTCCGAGTCCGAGGGACTATTGCTATAGAATTGATTAATAGTATTAAAGGTTAAACATGACTCCTAGAGAAATACCAAAATACGAAGTTCTCTTTTCTCCTTTCGTTCTCTTCTTTCTTTTTAATTTTTACTTGGTTGGCACGGTAGGGTCGGGGCCTTTATCGCTGGGCGAGCACATCCGATTGATTCTAAAGTCCTTTCCTAAACCACTTCCCGTTTAGTTGCTAAAAGATAGATAGAACGTTTCTAAATGAGATTTAGTTATATGAATATGCAAGCTAGAAAGATGCTATTTGCTGCTATTCCATCTATTTGTGCATTAAGTTCGAATAAGATATCAATCTATCATGAAGAAATGATACTAGCTCGTTGTTTTATAGGCTTCATCATATTCTGTTGGAAGAGTTTAGGTAATACTTTCAAAGTGACTCTCGGCGGGAGAATCCAGGCTATTCAGGAAGAATCGCAGCAATTCCCCAATCCTAACGAAGTAGTTCCTCCGGAATCTAATGAACAACAATGATTACTTAGGTTCAGTTTGTGAATTTGTGGCACCGTAGTTGAATCACTACCAATGGAACGCTGTGTGCCTAAGTGAGAAAAGATAGTGCAAGCTTTGTTATGCCGAAACCTAAATGTTAAGTCAGCAACACTTCCAAATGCCACTTCTTCCTGTCGTATCCGTCTTCAAGACGATCTAGGCACAAAGTTTCCCTTATTAGTTAGGAGGAGATTTAGCCCCTAGTGTATCTCGAAAGCAAAAAAAATAGAACTCATTCGAGAGAGCTTGGTGGTCTTAAGAATGGTTCGAGTAGGGGGTTCTCTTAAGAATAAATAAGACGAATAGAATCTAATTCATGTTTATGCTAACAGAAGAGCGGATCCAATACACAGACAACATCTTTCTCATGAAGCAGCTTTGCAAGAAAGGAGTTAGTTCCTTCTGGGGGTTCTGATAGCCAATGCTTCCTACGCTTCAGCCCTTAGCCCTGAACTCCTTAGCACAAGACTAAGTAAGCCCGTGAAGGCCTTCAATATCGCACCTACTAGGACTAAAATTAAGTGTTCGAATAGGACTACTTCTTTCTTTTCTGTATGCTAAGGCCTTTAAGGGTTGTTGAACGTATTGCACTAAGAAAGACTCCTGCCGATGTGGTAAGATTTTCTTTTGAAAGCCAAGCCGCTCAAGCAATTTCTTTAAAGAAGAGCAAGCAAGATAAGGCTCGAAAGCTGCGAAGAAAGTCGAGCTGCTCTAATCGAGCTGTGAAATCGGTGTGGTGAGGTATTGGAAGTGTTTTGCGAGGGGAGAAGACTCGTTTTTAATTCTATCTATATAGGGGGGGAGCCATTGTGAAGCCTAGAGAGGCGGAAGCGAAAAATAGCTTTTACCGAGTTCCACAACACAACACTTAGCTTAGTAGCTTAACTCTTTCTACTGGCGTGGCGCTGCTGGATGCTTCTGATCAATAGAACAGGAAGAGGAGTCAGCCAAAAAGAAATTTGAAAGTAATGACCACCAAGATACGCATAGTGATTCGACCTTTTGATCACCCATTTTTGGAAAACAATTTTGGGGGGAAAAGCTCTTGATTGAAGTGGAAATCAATTTGAAGTTGAAATCAAGAAAAAATATCTGGTCATAAGACTTCTTGGTCAAGCCAAAAAGATTGCCGGCTGAATGCTCCTACCCCACCATGCCTGGCCCTTTACCTTACCTTAAGAATAAATGGGGGGTATGCAGCGTGGGAAAGAATTACAGAAGTGTCTGATACAACAGGTAACCTTAAGGAGTGGCGGCAAAGCTCTTGATTGATCAACGCGAGTGAACTGTTCTTAGACACTTCGTAAAACTGCACCGATCTACGAGAGGAGCTGATGGATGAGTAGGCTTCCCTTTTCGATTTGCGGAATGTGATCTGGGACATGATGGGGGTTTGTGTGCCTCAATAGGAAAGAGATCACCGGAGTATGCCACAAGATCGCCTTTTTTTTTTCTTGCTGCCACGGGGTCGACCTGTAAACAAGGTAAACCCAATGGGAACCAAAAACGGGAGGGTACCACATTGACATTGGGCAGAAGATGATCCAAAAAGCGAAGGCTCACCTAGACCCAGCTAAAGGCAATCAGCAGTGAGGGATGCTTACCTTCTTCTTAGAGAAAGGGCAAAGGGGCAACCTATCTTACTAATAATAAGAAATGGGGTGAGATAGGCGACAGGTAGCTTGCTTCCAAGCCGGCCCGACCGCAAGGAATTAAGAGATCTTTGCCAGTGCTGACTTGGATCTCGGTTGACGGAAGAAGGCGCCCAGAAGTGACGAGCAGTCGCGGTCGAAGCTTGGCTCTAGGCGATAGGCTAGCAGTAAGCTTGGCTACAGCGAAGAGCTTACCAACCGCGAAGGATTCGTTCCTCTCTCCCAGCAAGAGGATGCGCGAACCTCCAAGTCAGGTGCGCAAGCGCGGTTTACCAAGGCTTTCTCTGATAGGGGCTCGAACGCCGTTGCTTGTTTGGGTCGTACGGCTTCAAACCTTAGCCACTAGAGCTGTATGCGGGGGAACTCGCATATGCGGTTCTTAGGGGGGAGAGCTAGTAGGGGGAAGCTCAGCCTTAGTAGAGGTGGGTAACGGCACTGTGTGGACGGTCTATCCGCCCTTAAGTGGTATTACCGGCCATTCTGGAGGAGCAGTTGATTCAACAATTTCTAGTCTTCATCTATCTAGTGTTTCATCCATTTTAGGTTCTATCAATTTTATAACAACTATCTCCACATGTGTGGACCTGGAATGACTATGCATAGGTCACCCCTATTTGTGTGGTCCATTCCAGTAACAACATTCCCACTTTTATTATCACTTCTGGTACTGGCAGGGGCAATTACAATGTTATTAACCGATCGAAACTTTAATACAGCCTTTTTTGATCCCGCAGGAGGGGGAGACGCCATAATATACCAGCATCTCTTTCGGTTCTTCGGTCATCCAGAGGTGTATATTCCAATTCTGCTTGGATCCGGTATCATAAGTCATATCGTTTCGGCTTTTTCGGGAAAACCGGTCTTCGGGTATCTAGGCATGGTTCATGCCATGATCAATATTGGTGTTCTTGGATTTCTTGTTTGGGCTCATCATATGTTTACTGTGGGCTTAGACGTTGATACCCGTGCCTACTTCACCGCACCTACCATGATCATAGTTGTGCCCACTGGAATTGAAATATTTAGTTGGATCGCTACCATGTGGGGGGGTTCGATACAATACAAAACACCCATGTTATTTGCTGTAGGGTTCATCTTTTTATTCACCATAGGAGGACTCACTGGAATAGTCCCGGAAAATTCAGGGCTAGACATTTCTCTACATGATACTTATTATGTGGTTACACATTTCCATTATGTACTTTCTATGGGAGCCGTTTTTGCTTTATTTGTAGGATTTCACTATTGGGTGGGTAAAATCTTTGGTCGGGCATACCCTGAAACTTTAGGTGAAATCCATTTTTTTATCACTTTTTTCGGTGTTAATATGACCCTTTTTCCCATGCATTTCTTAGGGCTTTCGGGTATGCCACGTTGCATTCCAAATTATCCAGATGCTTACGCTGGATGGAATGCCTTTAGCAGTTTTGGCTCTTATATATCCGTAGTTGGGATTCGTCGTTTCTTCATAGTCGTAACAATCACTTCAAGCAGTGGAAATAACATAACAAGGGCAAACTTTCCTTGGGCTGGTGAACAAAATTCAACCACACTAGAATAGCTGGTACAAAGTCCTCCAGCTTTTCATACTTTTCGAGAACTTCCAGCTATCAAGGATACGAAAAGCTATGTGAAGTAAAAGAAGGAAGAAAAGGTCGCCCACTGCTACTAAGAACCTAACAGAACTTTTCAAAATTTGGGTTCCAACGAAGAAGAGTTGAGGACCAACTTCAACCTAATTTAAGAGTTAAGAAAGCAAGCTCAGTTCAGAATGGCTACTTACCAACAGAGGATAGCGAGGTACTACAAGGCGAGAGTGAAATTTGGAAATTTGATCGCGTTGAGCTGAGGCTGCTCCTACTGACTATAAATGGACAACAGTGGACTCTTTCTCAAAGTGCGACCCTGCACCCTAACTTTTTTTTTATGAAGCAACCATCACTAAAGTGAAGCAATTTTTTTTGTAGCCAGCTCAACTCAATTTAACTGGTTAGTAGCGAAAGGTAAGGCTTCATTCCCGAGTGGACGAGAAGAAGGAGCAAGTCCTATTAGGATTAAGGGAAGAGAAGAGGCTATTTTACTAGACTAGCTCTTATACGCGCGTGCAAGAGATTAAGTTTAGTGTAAGGTGAAAGGCGAAAGTCATAAAGGAAATCGAACTCCCCGTCTCATTCCCGGCTAACCGTGAACAGAGTGAAGGGGGGAAAAGAGCTTTTTAGAAGGGGTCTTTATTCAACAATATTCCCCAGGCTCACCTATATCTTATTCCTCTTCCAGCTGGCGGGTTCTCTTTTATAGAGAATCATAATAAGTAAGGCAAAGAGAGCTCCATGTGGGAATCGTGGAAGATGGTGTCAAAGCACCTCCCCTCGCTTCACTAGCTAGGTAACTCATCTTTCTAACTAAGAAAGCATAAAATCCTTTAAGCCCGCCTGCCAATAGGCTCTCTTCTCATCCAGCTTTAGATCGGTCAGATGGGCTTTTGCTTTGTTTACTCGGAGTTTTTTCCGTCTAGTCAGGTTTGCTTTTTTGCGTTCACTCGCGAAGTGATAGTTAGATTCGTGACTTCTTCGCATCTCTCAATCAACATACTAAAATCCATTCTCTCACAAACCCCCAAGCCGATTTTGCTAAACAAAGGACTTGGTGATTAGTAGCTGGTTCAACAAGAGCAATCTTATCTTATTGGCTTGCTTATTCAACTCGTTTGAGTAAACCCCGTCTTTTTGTCCGACATGCCTCTTCCCGTTAGTGCAATTGGCTGCTCAATTTTCCATCTCGGATAAAAAGGTAAGAATGTTTGGAGTCATCTCTTAGGAAACGCGGAATGGAGGAGTAATAAAAATGATATATAGATACGGGAGAAGATTAAACCTCTTTTGGCGTGATTTGAATTAGACCATCTCTCGTTCTAGGGAAAGAGTCCCGTCTTCGATGCATAACTTAATAAGTACCGAATCCAAGTATGATCCTAAAAAAATTCTATACATCATAAAGACGAAAAAGACCCTTTGCCACTTCCTTTTTTCGTAGCTTACAAGGCGTCCCTTTCTATTATTTTGATATGCCCTTCCTTATTTACGCAAATAAAGCCGCCGGAATGCTAGACTCTACCAAGTAAAGCAACTCGAATTGTCACTGCAACTGGCTCGCAAACAATTCCTGCTTAGGGAGACAACCTATGGCAACTCCCAATGGTTGACTGACTCCAGCATTGCCTTAACTTGCTTGTTAGCTTTAGGGACTCTAACCCCTAGAAGTCGAACTCGCTCGCAGGTAGGAAGAAATTGAACTCCATGTAAGCTTTCTCAAATTGGCTCACAAGAAACAGGCAGAAATGGCACGGGAAAGAGATGCCACTCTATTTGTAAGGGCAATAACAGGTACTGCTACGAGGGCTCCCACCCCTCCTTCTATATTGGGCTTCCACTGCTTATATTCCTTTTTAAACACCGACGAAATCCAACACTGGTAAACTAATATCTCAAGGGACAGAGGTACCTTAGATTAGAAGCCCATACATAAGTACTAGGACTTAGCTTAGGACTGCAGGAAATAGGATAGCCACTAGGCCAGCTACTAAATACACACGCACTAAACAATATATGGTGAAAGCATCTTCTCTAGGATAAATAAAAAGAAATCCATATTGGCTTACAGGGCTTACCCCTACTATTATGCTTGACTAGAAATTATGCTTGCTTAACTTTCAAGTTAAATTGGAACTTCCAGGCAAATTCATTCCTCTTTCACCTTCCTCTCCGCCCGCCTGTTTAGCAATCCAGCTATGGAGTCTACTACGAGGGCCAAAGTTGAGCTTTGGTCCACCACCTTGATAGGGTTCTAGGGAAAGGGAAATAGAAGAGAGCTCTCTATGGATGGTTGTAGTCTCTTTTAGAGAAGCCTTCTTCTGCTGCCTTTTTTGGTTAGTTTAGGTCCTGGTTCTGAGTAAGACCCAGTAAGGTGCTAGCCCGGCCCCTTGGTCTGGGTCTGGTTAGAACTAGAGAATATTTATTTGTCTTTTAGGGTCTGGGTCTGCATATTTTTCCTTACCTTTTAGGTAAGTGAAGTGACCAGGGCACGAACGCTCTAACAAGTTAAGATCTTTCTCAACCAAAGCATGTTGATTGCACTTTATGCAGATAAAGTGATCAAAGTGAGGATAATCCTTTAGGTGCTGTCTACGAACACCATCCGCGAACATCAAAGGCTGCGGTATCTTATCGAACCAATGATCGAATGGATTGGAGAAAGCAAACATCGAAGGCTGCGGTATCTTATCCTAGGCAGTAGACTTTCCAACGACAGACTCTCTGGCAGCAGAGATTAGGAGACAGTAGATGTGGTATCATCTAAATCATCCGATTCCGTAGCAGAACCCGACCTTGGAATTTCATGTCTTAAGCATATGATTTTCCCATCTTGTCAAGAGTGGTCAGAAATGGGAGACATCTTCTTTTGAAGACTTTTTTTCCCTCCTCTCAGAGGTGGAATTCGGTCACACGGGTAAGAAAATAAGGCATTGAAAGACGTGAACCAAATCATTTAAGCGTCCACGTATTGGCTTCGATTTTGGCAGAAGCGGGATGGGACTTTATTACGTAGATAGACAGAAGAGGGCCTAGTTAACTTGACCCAGAGAAGAATGTTGAGTTGAGGAAAAGAAGCCTTCCCAATTATAATCTATTCCTGTCGATGTAGTCTTTTCTTCTCTGTCCTGCTCCCAGAAAAAGGGCGAAGCGGAAATGGAATAAAAAAGAAGAAAGCTGGTAGATTCAGGCTACCCTAGTAGCGTAGATTCCGTCCCTCCCAGTTCACAAATGTAGTTGCGTGTAGTTCTCTTTTTTCTTCGAGATTGGCTTGGTATTAAGTGTACCGCTTGTGTAGCCTATGCGAAGCGAACAAGCAAGGGATTGAGCTGCGCGAAAGTCGCGTTCGCGCATTCGTTTTCTTGCTGGCTGGGTACAAGATTGAAAAGAATGCCCGTATGTCGAGATACAGGGTTTTTCGAGAAAAGGTCCCATCCTTCAATATCATGATTGGGTCGACCAGGCCAGATCATAAGTGAATAGAAAATCAAAAACGTACATAGTTGTTCCAGCTGAAATACTTGGAATAATTCTACCACTTCTACTAGGAGTAGCCTTTTTAGTGCTAGCTGAACGTAAAGTAATGGCTTTTGTGCAACGTCGAAAGGGTCCTGATGTAGTGGGATCGTTCGGATTGTTACAACCTCTAGTAGATTCTTTGAAATTGATTCTAAAAGAACCTATTTCACCAAGTAGTGCTAATTTGTCCCTTTTTAGAATGGCTCCAGTGGCTACATTTATGTTAAGTCTGGTCGTTGAGGCCGTTGTACCTTTTGATTATGGTATGGTATTGTCAGATTCGAACATAGAGCTACTTTATTTGTTTGCCATATCTTCGTTAGGTGTTTATGGAATTATTACAGCAGGTTGGTCTAGTAATTAGGGGGCGGCCGTTCGGTCGCCTATGATACTAGGACCAATAGGTCAAAAAATGGTCTGTGCCGTAGGTGTTGAACGATCTACTCTACCCAGGTGTGGGCTTACGGGGCTAGGGCTCATAAAGCCTTTCTTTCATTCAAAAATAGGTCCCTGGTCGGTCACTTTTTTGGGCCGGGATCGATAGATAAGTGGAAGTCATAGAAAAGAGATATTTCTCTTCGCACCTAAGATCAAGAGGAAGGGTAGCTTGTAAAGTTGGCCTATATAAAATATATTATTCATTATTATAGAATCTTTTAGAAAAAGATTTTTCTAAAGATTCACTGTCTTTTAACCGGTTGTTCTTCATGGTCAACGCTACTAAGGACTTATGGGTTAGCCTACTAATAAAGAAAGTGAAGCACTAAGGGAGTTTCGAGTTAAGCGATAGGAATTGGTCCACAGTGAGAAACTCAAGCGAAGCAAGAGGGAAAATGCCCGACCGAGGGGAAGTCGTAACTGGAGTTGAATGTATAATGTTCCAAAGGATTGATTGTTCGTGGGATGGATACCCGTTAAAGGACAAAACAACCCACCTAAGATAAGGGTAAGTAGGGAGAAGAGAAGAAGGTTCCCCGTAGACCCTTTCTAGAAGCATTAGCCAGTTGGGAAGTCACTTTCTTTAAAAACGTACAATAATCATCTAAATAAAGTCGAAACTTTTGGTACCCGAAACAGTATTCCATATCAATAGGTCAGAAGAGCCCTTCACTACTATCATCTCTTTTTAAAACGATGATAATAGTAGAGTCGGGTTTTTTTGGGGGGCTCTCTCTTCTTTCTTTTTTGATGTTTTTTCCGGTATGCCGCTCCGCCAGCAAGGAGTGCCACGCATGAGCAGAGCAAAAACAAAGCAGGGGGAATTCTGCATTGGGAGAAATCCTTTGCGTGTTGTTCTTGTTCCACTAGCTAGGACAAAATTATCAGATGTCCCTTTCTTTATTACAACCTTCTTTTTTGATGTCAAAGACCAGAAGCTATGCGCTAATTTTCATTGGACCTCAGTTGTTCTTAACAGCAATGGCTATTCATTTAAGTCTTTGGGTAGCACCATTAGATCTTCAAGAAGGTGGAAATTCTCGTATTCTTTATGTACATGTTCTTGCGGCTCAGATGAGTATTCTTGTTTATATCGCTACGTCTATAAACATTTTCTTATTCCTATTAACAAAACATCCCCTTTTTCTTCGCTCTTCCGGAACCGGTACAGAAATGGGTGCTTTTTTTACGTTGGTTATCTTAGTTACTGGGGGGTTTCGGGGAAGACCTATGTGGGGCACCTTTTGGGTGTGGGATGCTCGTTTAACCTCTGTATTCATCTCGTTTATGATTTACCTGGGTGCACTGCGTTTTCAAAAGCTTCCTGTCGAACCGGCTCCTATTTCAATTCATGCTGGACCGATCGATATACCAATAATTAAGTCTTCAGTCAACTGGTGGAATACTTTGCATCAACCTGGGAGCATTAGTCGTTCTGGTACATCAATCCGGTGGAATACTTTGAATTAGCCGTTCTTGGAATACTTTGCCCAACTCAATAAAAAAGAAGCTGTACCAAGAAAGAGGCACTTCTCTCTTTAAATCTTTAAATTAAAAAGGAGAGGCGGAAAGCCAATCGTTATCCTCGAACCTTAGCCCGAGCATCTTGTTATCATATCTTAGAGACTTGCTGGTCTGCTCTATTAGGAGAATAAGTCCCCCCCCCCCATCTCGCTTCCTAGAAAGCCTTTATTGCATGCATTCGGGATACCTTGAATATTAAAGATCTTGGCATCTTTACCTTATTTAGGAAAGTCGTTAATTTGTCAAATCTCGTACCCCTGCGGTCTGGCAAGGAATCAAATCAGTACGTAACTGAGGCAAGGCACTCGTTTCTTTAAGTCAGTGTGCTCCAGTCTAGGTATTTGATGACCTCTTTGTAAGGGAAAGGGAAGTCCGGCTAACTCTATATTTGATTTCTATTTACTATATAGGATAGGGGCAGGTCTCGTTCTATTGAAAGTGTTCGTAGCGCTGCTGGTTTAGTTCCCCACTCGGATTGTCGGGTGTTTTGGCAGAGTTGGGTTCTACTCCCATAGCCCCTTTTGTTGCGGCATTCCCCCGAAAGGAAAGAAAGATAAACTCGATGAACACGGTAGCAGAATTACTCGATATTGTTACAAAAAACAAAAAAGTTTTTTCTGAAACAATAACGTTCCTTTCTACGCAGGGGCTCTTCCTCATCTATCTCTTTCTAGCCATAATTATCTATCAAAAGGATAGAAAGAGACTCGAGCATATAGTAGTCTCTGAGAGGGCTGATGTCCGATTCAACTATTCTTGGAAGGGGTTGAACTCGAGATCAGCTTCCCTCCTTTCCCTTCGAGAGTCACTCCGACTCAGGGAAACCAGCCCCCGTCCCCACCCTTAGGAGATTGAGCAGGTAAAGTGAACCTGTACCCCGGAGGAACTCATGGGCAGCGTGAGGAAGCGGGTAACCAAAGTTACGATAAGAAGTCAATTTGAAGTCCATGTTGGTGTGGGCCAGACCGGCGTCCATCCCGACCACGGGATATTGGGCTTCAACTTCCCTTTGGCCTTTAGTATAGAAAAAAAGGTGCTTGAATTGAAAGCTTTGTACTATTTTGATTTGAAAACGGACTAACTTAGCCATGAATTTCTCATCCAAGGGTCCAGCACTTACATAATAGTAAGTGGGAAATTGGTAGCCTTTTCTTCAACTCTGAAGAAATGAGTAATGCTTCCTGCGAATGAAGAGGAGTAGACTGGGAATCTAACCCAACGAAGAGTTTCAAAGCATTCCCGCTCACTTTCAATCAAACCCCGGAACTACGACTCAAAGGATCGTCCAGTGGATGTGTCGGGTTGGGAAGTTTATCCTCCTCCTCCTCATGCCGTTGGAATGGTGTGTTCGTCTCTGCCCGAAATAAAGGGCGACAAAAAATGGAGCACCTATCTGCCTGACTTGAAAACAATCCACGCTCCCTCCGATGAATGATTGTTTGTTCTTGCTTGATTACTGAAGGACTACCACTGAAAGGTGTTGTCATTGTGACTTGGTGCCTAGTGTGCTCTTCACGGAAAGGAGTGAAGCAAGCAAGGAGAGAAAGTAAATCTTAATGTTAGTGAGAATAGGAAGGGAAGAGACAGAATCACATCTGCTTGGCTGGTCTTCATGGCATGAAGAACTCGAATTCGACAAAAGAATAAAAAGCATAGCTGTAAGGCTTAACGGACAAAGAATACGGGATGCCATTGATTGCCCCGCTTGTTAAAAATGATTCGGTCCACTAGATTCAGCGTGGCTCTTATGCCTGTGTTAAAATAAATTGGATGTTATTCCCTTCAGGTCTCTTTGAGGTTTAAAGAGGCTGGCTACAGGCTGTATTCATCTTTGGCTAAGGACTCAATATAATCGACACTCGTATAGGTACGTTTTGGTGGCCTTCTCGCCTGGTGGAATCATACCACTACCGTTTCCTATTTGGTTTTCCATATGGGTTAGTAGTTAATTGTTATCACCTTGGTATGGTGCGGTATTTGCTTTTGGAGTCGCGTCGTCCAGATGACAAGTATTTGTTGTCTGTGCGGGATTATTTTGAGCGTAATCTCACTAAAGAAGGGGACTTCTACGTGGAGAAAGTCATGCTCAGATATTGGGTGGAATCTTTCGTACTCTATGTTCGGTGGTATGAGGATCCCTATTCTGACTTCACTTTACCTTTGGAACAACTATTAGATCCACCTGCGGTTTGTCTACGTCCTGATCGGAAAGACCTGTTAAATAAGTTTAACAAATATGGTCTGATGTTCAGATGTTATGACTTAATTCGTCAGCGTCGCTGTCCGCTACCTTTCTTTAATGGGCAGCGCTGCGCGATTGAATGTTGAAGTTGTGCAATCTCGTCTTTGGTTAAGAACCAACTCTTGGTTGGAGTTGGTTTAACGGACCGAAGAGTGCCACTACGATAAGTTTCATTATGTAAATACCGAAAAAAACTTATCGTGGGAGCAGCCAAAAAAGAAGAGACATGAATTCATTGAACGAAAGAAATATCGTAAGTCATTTTAATTGTGTCGTCCCTTATTCTATTCCCCCTATCTTTAGTCAGGAATAGTGGTCCGGTAAGATGAACATGCCCTATGCTGTATTCCTAGTCTGTGTTTTCTATTAACAACAGGCGACCAAGGGTTGTTGAACAACAAGAAATTCCCCTATTCATATAAAAAAAATGAGAGGAGAATCCAAATCATGCTATAAGAAACGAAGCATGTTGCCTCTTTTTTATAGGTTTACATCACAGAAGCAAAACCCAAACTAGGACTCTCTCGGACTAGTGCATTACAACAAGAAGAACTACAAGGCCAAGGCAATCATGGATATGCCACCACCTTACTACTCATCCGTGATGGACGTTGCAGATCAAAAGTGGAAAGATGCAGTTAAGGAGATCATCGCCACCACAGCGCAGTCTATAAATGAGGATCATAGGAGCTATAAGAGGCCATATGATGACAGCATGGCCAAGAAAGCGTTCCCGCGAGACTACGTCCCTTCGAAGTTTGATACATTTGACAAGACCGGTGATCCAAAAGAAGATATCGCTCATTTTGAGCATTTAGCCAAATTTCAGACACAATGCGTTGATATCGCACAACAGAAAAAGTTGCTTAGCAAGCAGTTCCCTAGCGCGCTCCGTAAGAACGCTTTTCGCTGGTTCTCCAGACTGAAAGCAAGATCTATTAGGTCCTGAGACAAGTTGTTTGAGTTATTATGCTCCTGTTCATTGAGGAAATCTATCAAGTCGGAAGATTTATGGCGTAGTAAAAAGGAACTTGAGGAGTCGATTGAGGTATGGGAACGATCCCGTTTATTAGCAAGCCTTTCTCCCACAAAATCGGTTAGCCGAATCTATCCTAGAAGAGAAATTGGGAAAAATTTGTATTGCGGGAATCAACATTGAATTGCACTCGAGCTTGATTATTGCTGGAGGCCTTACTACTTTCGATGAACTCTCTCACCATGCTACTGGAAGTAGGGCAAACCTGATTGAACGACACGCATATGCTAATGTCGCAGATAGAAGTCGGAGACCTCCTAAAGGTAGCAAAGACAAAGGGAAGAAAGAAGGTCATCGAAAGGATTTGCACTTTCACATCAAGAAGAGCTCAAAGTCAAACGAGCCCTTATATTATATATAGGATATAGGCAATGATATGCTGAATTTACCGAAGTCTGACTACCAAGTGCAGCCCGAAGATGAAGATGATCAATGGTTCCGCCTTTAATGCAGGAAATAAAGTAATTTCCCAATCCCTAAAGCTACAACAAACCCGAGACTACAACGCTGCCCGAGATAAGACTTTTTTGCGATGCAACGTGATTCAAATTGCTACGCCTTTCGATCTCGCATTCGATGATCGGTAAAATAACAAGAAAAATGAGATGGGAGATTTTAGTGGGACAATGTGACCACGTATGCGGTCGCAGCAGATAAAGAAAAAAGAGCATTCATGACTCGCATCCATGATCCAGTTCATGCACGCGGTTTGGCCCATGCTTGCAAACTAGTCTACGCCCACGGTCCAACCCGCGCCTGCAGTCCGACTCATGCCATCGCTCCAGCGTTAGAGCTTATCAACGACACTCTAGCCTGACCCATGAAGACACCAACTACGAAAATAATGGGTAAAAAAAATGCTCTATGCAAGAAATGAAAGAAGCAGCTATCGCGGGATTTCTGCATCCGGAAGTCTCGCACGCACTCATCCAGCATCAAATGGAGAAATACCTTATCCTCTCCTCGACCTAGAGGGACGGAAAATCCTTTATTTTTCTATGGTATGGGGAAGGAAGCGGAAACCAACATTCAAATAAAGGGCGGAGGGTGCCTCTATTTGTATGCACATTCACACGACGGGCATGTTCCAAGATCTCCCACAACGAGAACCTAACACATGGTTTATTAATAGTAAGCTAATTCAAAAAATGGATCATAGGTTGGTTGAATATTGAGTTTCGCTTAGGCTACGTGTTCTGTTCACGCGCTACTAAGCCGCACATAGGATCTTAGAGAGGTTTCGTCCCCTTTCGTGAACACCTTCTTACTAGTAGGAGCTAAGCCTGATGCAAATATAGTGAAAAAATTAATATGATATCTATGGTCGATTCTATGAAGAGTAGCTTCGCCCCTTATGTTATGGCTCGTCTCGCGCTTAGTCACTCGCGGGATTCGGATAGGGGAGCAGCAAGTCTTTTCTGAAAAAACTCTCAAGGAAAAGCAAAGAAAGTTAAAGATTGGGTGCTAGGAACAAACTTTCAAGCAAGATGTCTAGTAAGAGATGTTGACAGCAAGCATTCCATCTATCAAAGACCCATGCTTCATGCTTGGGAAGTCTCTCCTTTCTTTCTTTTACCTAGAAATGGAAAAAGACTTCAAACAAGTAGCGCGTGGAACATCCCCTACTTGCCCTTTTTTTCTCAATCTTATATCTCGGACTACGTCATGATCGGGCAGTCACGCAATGTATTTCACTCCTAGCGGTAGGAAGAGAGGTTCAGCGCAACATGTACACATGCGCTAAAGCCCTTGTTTCGACCTCAACCTGATATTTTTATTTGATAAGCACTGGAAGAGATCTAAAAGCAAACATTCCATTGATTGAGCACCCATTCGTGTGTTTTATGATGATCCAACCTGGCTATTTCAATGCATCATGGGATTTCCTTGGGGATACAAAGATTCACATAAATAATAAGTAGTGAGACTTTAATGGCCTAGTACGACCAGGGATTGGTCATTCACGAGCCTTCCTTTCTTTACGAGATAAGGCAAAAATAATAAAGATAGGGCTAGCTAAGCAAAGTAAAATTGCACATTGAGAGGCTTCCCCAGTCAACATAGAGAGTCGATAGAAGCTGAAAAGACTCAATCCAATACATTCCCCTTGGCCCTAGATTCCGTTTCTGAGGAAGGAGATAGGGATGCCTCAGTGGATTCATATCCTTGATTACGATATGGAGGAGAGGGATCGATTGCACTTCTTCTATTCAATATTCGTTATCTAGAACTAGTTCACAAATTCTTTCCTTTTATGCAGTTCGGGAGGGCTGGCCTTAGTAAAAAGTAGGAGCCATACCATAATTAGTCAAGAATCAAGAGTAGAGGTCGGGTACCTCGATCAGAGCAATGGGGAATCGGAGGATGGATGAAAAGCCAAGTAAGACCCCGAGGATAAGGTATCTATTAGAATAGGAAAGTAGATCAGCCAACTACCTATTAGTTTGTTAGCAAACATCTCGTGGTCAGGAGGAATTGAGGAAACAACAACGTATAGAATATAGAAAGCCAAGAGCCCTTCCTCCACCGTTAGCTCAGTAGAGCATTTTATCCTCCACCAGGGATGCAGATTCACTAGCAAAGGATATTAGCCCAGCAGCGGCAACTGCTTGAGCTGATACGCAAACAAGACTAGAAAGACCGGTTACACGTACACCAATAACGGCTACTTTTTCACTCCTTCAAGGCCTCTTTCAAGCTAAGAAGACTCCTTTCAAGGTTATCCTTATTCTTATCCACAGATCAGGGTCGTTCACTTCTCTATCGAAATAGCGTATTCTTTGATTGCTGTTAATTACGAATCTCAATCAGTCTTGTCTATACACCAATCCCAATGGCTAATTCGGCTTTTAAGCCCAGAGCCTGGAACTCAATCAAAAAGAAATTATCTTTTGCCGGAAACTTCTAATCTACCTACACAACTCCCTTTCGAGGGAAAGTAAGAGCTTATTGATCACGGGCCCAATCGCCAAGGAAAGTAGATAGAGTACACTTCTCTTGACTCGACAAGCGAAACATTAAATGAAACATTCTAGGTCAGGCAGACAGGCCTTCCCATTCCAAGCAAACAACCCCCTTATACGATAAATTTATTTTCTTGCCCACTTGCTCTAATCCGTCAGCAGATGAACCCGATTGGTACACCTTCCAACCCAAAACGAACGCGGAGACTTCTCAATAAACCTAAAAACACACACAAAAGGGGTTGGATACTGGATCGGAAAAGAACCCTAAAGATGCACCTGTCAGACAGGGTTAGACTAGAATGACATGATTTGGGCTGCGAATCGTCCCCTACAAGAATCTCGACTTAACACGTGAAAGAACGCGGGTTTTCCACATTTTAGAGTGCGTTCGGACTACGTTTCACAAGACAAGTCTGATTCACATTCATTACCGAAAACTATCAAACATTTGATCGACTCTCATCGATTGAAAACTTTTTTGATGGCAGCAGGTGTCAAATACAAGACTATTTGATGATGTCTTTCTTCAGTTCAGTTACATTGCACGATAGGAAGCAAAGCTAGCTCTTCGTATATGCAGGATTGAATCTGTCTCGTTATTTCGTATAATAGTGAGTCTGTCCTATAATAGCTCGTTCTTAACACAACGATAACATCTATTCCGGGACACACAAGAAAAGACCCTTAAGTATAGCTTGAGCTTGAAAAAAACTCCTCCTTGGAAATAGGATTGCTAGCTTCCCTAGAACAACAACTTCTTTCCGCAACGCCCCTTGCCTGATGGATTTTCTCTTTCTTTCCTCCTGGCTGGATTTCCAACTCACTTGCATAGAGAGCTTACCTGCTTCCTAACCTTAGCTCATCCAATGGCTGAAAGGGAGGATAGCCTAAGATCCCTACTTGTCTTGGATTGCATTGGTTGCAGGCTAGCCAGTCAGATTGACTTTCTTTAAAGATCCACCCCTAAAGAGCCCGCCTAGTCAATATCTCTAAAGAACAGGCCCACCTAAGATTCCTTAGTCAATAGCTTATCACATATCCCTTCCTTCTAGCATCTAGTGAGGAAGGAAGTTTCATACTGGCAATGGGATCAAGCTTAGATGCAGTAGGATACCGGATACGAACCAGTTGGAGTAGCAATTGCTAATCTTGCTCTTTTATTTCCTCAAGTCCTAAGCTAAGGACTAAGAGGTAAGTAGGCTAGGTAGAGAGTCTCTCTTTATGGGCCAATTAATCCCTCTATCAATATTATCTTCTCCCATTGGAGTATATCCTATAGCTGGCAAGTTACAAGGCTATTCAAAAGCAGTAGTCTTTTTCAGGGATTCAATTCAGTAGTCTGTTTTTCTAGAACTTGTGATTTCGTAGCCGGGTCTTTTACATATATTTTGGATACTTCTTGCAAAGAACCATAAGCTATCAACTCCTACACCTACCGCTACTTTAACATAACAACTCCTGACTCTCGGGGAGAGGGAATGTCGTATTAAAGAGAGAGAGAGATCTTTCCCATAGGAATACCCCAGACACTAGTAATGACGCTAAGCCCCTTTCTCTTCCTTATTCTAGGATATTTCGAGTTAGCGCTCCGGGAATTCGGCTTAGCTTACTCAGTTTCCTGCCCAATGGTTTAATAAAGAGCTTAGCTTAGAAAAGGAGTTTGTCTTAAAGACTAAAAAGAATTTTTTCTAACTAGTAGCCACTCATTACACAAAAGAAAGAGTGTAGGTTTCAGTCTACGCCCACCGAAAGTCGGATATCACTGTCTTCCCTACTTTCCTCAGGCATGAGAAGTTACTCAGGGACTTGCCATGGATAGGAGTGAAACGGAGGCACAGTCCATTGTTCTCTATCAATTTATTCCGTTGATTGGCTTTTTTAAGTGCCAAATAAGACATTCTAAAAGCCTTTGGTGAATTGGTTGGTGATCAGCCTATCTTATATGCTTTCTTATGCCTTTGGAGTGCCTAAAGCCAAGTGAACGAAGTGGCCGGTAAGGTGAACATGGTAAAGAAGAACCAAGTCTATATATGGCTTGTTGAAGTAAACATGTGGACTCTTCTTCCACCCTTTGTTTTGGAATATTACTTTGGAAAATGATGTTGGACTATTTAGCTTGTTCTCTTTTCTTTCTCTTTTATGTCTTAGTGGAATTCCCCCTTTGTGATGCAAGCATCTTAGACGACGAAGGAGCGAAGAGGTTGCCTCCATTCTTTCTAACCATACCCAATCAAAAAAGGATTCGGATGCCTTGCATATCTCCCACAAATGCTTTCTAAAGTCTTAAGCAGAAGAAGAGGAAGAACGAAGCTTTCCACTTATCAATTCTTCTATTCGGAGGTCGTACAAATGAGGAGAGCAGCTACTTTTTAACTTTCAACCTACGACCAAAGTCAAGGACTTGACTGGATAGACAGATTGAGAGACGGACCAGGCCTTTCTATTCTATAAAGAAGATACCTTATTTATTTCCTTATGATAGGCCCACAGGACAGAAAAGTAGATTGTTCAACTCTAGCTTATGTTTTCAGGTCCCACATGGAATCTCAAATCGATCTTTGCTACATGCTGCTTAAGACATTGAATTCGAAGAAAAAGAGATTGAGCAGCTGACTTGCAACCTAGGACCTAGGGGCAGGAAAGAGGATATTACCCCAAGACTGACTTTCACCATGCATTCATTCGTGCACTATCTAAGATCCGATTCTCTATCAACCTTTTTTGAATATCGATTCATCTTCCCATCATCTTCTTTCTATCTTCGTAGTCAGTTTGGCTGCATACTCCATCTAGATGAGTTATGTGGCAAGATGACGGATTCTGCAACTTTTTATCTTCTGAAAGAAGTTTTTATTATAAGAGCAGATATTTCAAAGAGAGCATCCGATCTGGCATGAATGTGCACATCCGATTTGTTCACATCTTGAATATTAACCTTTGCCATAGACCAATTGCCAGAGATTGGCTAGCATGAGGATAGATAGGCTAAAAAGAGACTGCTAGCTTTCAAGATTCCTTTTTTCAAACTTGCCTAAGCTCTCCATAGCTTTATGTCTATCCTGCCGCTCTATCTCTAGCTTTCTTATTTGCTTGCTCTAGAGCTCGTAGGTTTCAAAATTATAACTTCCTTCCCCTCGAACCGACATGGAAGACTTAGATTGGCCTATCATTCAAATTAAATTTCATAGCACGCCAACAGGACTTACAAAAGCACTCCAACAACTCCCTTGAACTTGAAGAGAGAATATTACTTATCCGGAAAAACAAGCATCAACTAAATAGAAGGCCCTTGAATCTTATCGTTAGCCTATAGCGCTATCTACCCTTAAGACTGACTTTAGGGATGTAACAGAAGTATCAAGAGAACTAACAATCGATGGACTGGAACGACGAGAGATAAAAGAGTAAAGAGAACTCCATATAGAATTTCCACTCCTTCTACCAAGTACGGCACTACTCCGACACATGAGTTGTAGATTCCCACTCCATAATAAGACTAACATATATAACGTTACTCGATAGGAGCTGCACTGTTTGGCTTTTATGGTTGGGAAGACTTCGCAACAGGTCCTACGTAGATGCCCGACAGCTTCAACAATTCTTTGAAAGGCTCTATTTATACGGCAGCCTTATAGCATCGAGTTCACTCATCCATGCCATTGCCATTCAATTGGCACTCACACCAGGACATTTCCATGCCTCAACCCATGTGATTCAAAATTACAGACTTCTTACACTAGCGATCTAGCTAGGCCTTCTAGATTACTTACTTGCCCATAAAGATAAAGGGGGGGTAAGGATTCAAGAACTGTAGTAACTCAAGGAATAATTAACCTCAGTAGATACTCGAAGATAGCCCCCTCAACTACTTAGATTGCCAACTACTCAATCAGATAGTCAAACAACCAACTATTTCTTCACCACCAACAGCGGATTCGATGCTATACTCCTTAGTAGAACTAGGCAAGCTCCCACTTTTGGCCCTAGAAAAGCAAGCTTTTTTTTTCCTTCGCAAAATATATAAGCCAAATCTTGTTCTGGTTAATAATAAGAGTCCCTTAGCTGATGAAAACAAACAAGAAAAGACATTTTTATTATTATAGAGAGGTTTTTCAATTCAACCGAAACTCCAAAGTAAGATTCATGGATGCCCCACCTAGGGAAATCCTGGGCACTCACTCAAGTCAACCCTGACTGTCTCTCTCTCCCTACTAGATAAACAAGTGGATTCTCCTTGGCGCGGAAAGTGAGCTTAGTTTCTTCGCCTCAAGTCAGAGCTCTTGGCTTGCTTTCCTCTCTAGTACATTAATTTGATCTCCCTAATGTGCTGTAGAGACAAACTCTGTCCCTTAGTTAAAGCGAAAAAAAAAGTAAACTCATGTGAGAGTTGCAAGAATCAGAGGCTGCTTAGAATTAGGAGTCTGACCTTTACCTTTCTTTGGTGCATTCGTCTCTAAGCTCTAATTCAGTTCTTTCTTTACGAAGAGGTTTTTTTCTCAATGTCATTATCTTCCCTTCCTCGCCTCGGTAAAGTAACTAATACCAGTCTCGATCTCCTCTAGGGCAAAATATAAGTAAATGAATCCTCCTTTCGTGTTTGATTAAAGTTCCATCCTTCCTCTCCCGGTGGTCGAGCGAGTTTTCACTTCCTCTATACAGGTACTCGTCAGACCAGGAAAAAAGTACCTTAACCTTTCAACAACGGGATAGAATCTAACTCTCAATCCAGGCTTAGACCAGCTCAAAGCTATACAAAAGATCCTTCTTAGTAACATAAGTCAATCCATTCAATGGAAGGGGTTAAGGTAAAAAGCTTCTTCGACTCTCTAAGGAGAAAGACCAGCGATTCTAGATTCGAAATAAAAAACAATGGCGTCTAACACACGTATCGACATGGTACCTTCCAGGAACGTAACTTTTAAGGCTACTTAGTCTTGGTTCCCCCGCAGCCCCAGAAAAGACAGATACAGATATAGTAGCGACATTAGGTGAAAAATAAATTTTCTATGGGCTATGGTTATGATTACAATACCCGGTTGACCTTACTTTACTTACCTTACCAATTCTAATTAGAGTTTCATTCCATCGAGTTAAGGCATTAAGGCAACAACTTAGCATGTAACGAAGGACTCACCGCTACCATTTTTCAGCTCAAAGCCTTACAGATCATATTTTCGTTCTAAGTCAAACGGGGGCACAACACAAGGTTGACGTCCTTTGCTTTGGTCTACACCTTCATTGAAGAGTTCCGGTTAGGCAGCTCAACTGCCTTTCGAAGAAAGTTTGAAAAGAGAAAGGCTCGTTTATACTTGGCACGGAATCGAGCCTAAAGTCTTAATCTTCTTAACCTTTAAAGAGATTTGAGATCTTTTTTTAGCCGAATCTGAGTTTGTGAATCTAATGACAGGCTTCATACATATAGATCTGATAGATAGAGAGACTCCGTTACCTAGTTAGGAGCCTCTTATGCTTTTAGATGCTACCTAGCTGATGCTTCCAAGTCGATGAATCGAATCCACATCCACATCTTTTACCATTCAACTAACGAGTACACTACTCCAAAACAATGATTGATGTGATGTCTGGTCTAATAGCTCCTTTATAGGATGGATAGGTATGACTATGACTAGGGTATGTCCCTTTTAATAAGGTAGAAAGCAACCTCCCATATCCTGAGACCCCCTTTGCTGGGTAAAGCATATTTCCAGTTTTTTTTCTTGACTGGAATGTAGTTTGAGTGACCTATTCCGTCTTCAATCAAGGGAAATGTTTTTTTTCAAACAACGTACGCCCCAGATAAACACACCTTTTGGGACCTCGGATAGGCGTTTTCTTTTAGAAAGAAAAAGATGTGCGCTTGACACGCTAGATGTTATGTGCTCTCAAGGCGAAATCTGAGATTAGAAGTTGAAAGCTAGTCCGTATTGAGATAAGCCCGATAAAGCTAGGAGACACGTACATAAGTAGGACTCTACTAACTGTCGTTTAGCAAGTACGATAAAGCTCTTTCTATCCATGTGGGAGAGGTAAGCAAGATTTTTGATTGATGTGTCTGAATCAGGTTGATCAATCGTAGCTGCTTGGAGCATTCTCTATACCTTAATTGAACTGCCCTGCTTGCATATCTCTTTTGACAGACAGGTCATATATGAAAGGGATTTTAGAGAGACATAATGCTATCAGCTTCTGCTATTCCACATGCTACCGCTTTGAAGCTTCCCCCTTTATCCGCCCATGCAAGTAAATTAATGAAAAAGATTAAAGGAATGTGAACAAGGTGTTTCGAGATTGAGGTTTCCTAAGAAAAGGGCTCAACTGATTCCCGGGTAGGGTCAACCATTATTGATAAAATATGTTATAATTATATTCCCAGAAAAAGTTTAATCTTTTGCTGCTTTTGTCATGCCATTGAGATCCTTTTAGAAAGAAGGATGCTCAGAGTTTTAGTCTCACATAATGGAATTTCCCAAGATATGAATGCTCAGTTCAATGGGTATGGAAAGCCTCTTTGACTATAAAGTCTGGAATGGAGAGACCAAGAAAAGAAGGAAATGGGGCACCTTAGCCAATTGTAGGACCCCACCTCCCTTAGGACATGACTCGGGAACAGGACTCATTTTTCTTTAAAAGGCATTCTTTGGGTTCGTCGGAATGGGGCTTGCCAAGACATTCAAACTAAACCTTCTCCACTACTGTTATGTGGGAAGTGGCATTCTTTCCTTTTCATGGTCGCTCTCTGGGCTAAGATTTAGTGAACCTTTTGGGGGCTTGGCTTGGTCTTCTCTTATTCAAATGGAAAAAACCGAGTTTTGTGCTATCAAGAATAAGGAATAGCCTTTATTTTAGCTACATCAGTGGCAAGGATTGTCTGGAATGAAAGAAAGGAGGGACCCTTTCTTGTTTCAATGTTTTTGCTTTAATCTTTCCTCATTTATTTGTCCCTCGTGAGCAGTTACCAGACAAGGACGAAAAAACAATTTATTTAAATTAAATAAGGCTAAAGCGGGCAAGGTACTCGTCGATCCCAAAACAGGTATTTCGATTGACCTTGTACGAAACAGGAAGTCTTTATCTTCTCGTTCATGAGCCATTAGTCCCTACTATATGGGGGCTCACTTCACTCAATCAATAGAATACTTTTTCCCTTCAGGGGTTCGGTTCCCTGCGGGGTAGTTACAGTCCAACCCTGAAGAGCTAGAACATCCAAGATGGATGACGGGTCTCTCAATCAAGTCAAGTACTTTTATGTAACATGAGTCACATAAAATGACATAGTTTCAGTGATCACTTAGGCAATTAGTCTTAAGATATATGATGATAAGTAGCAAGGGATCCAATACCAATAAATTTAAAGCGTCTAGAATAAGGGATCCTTCTCTACGACCGCAAACTGAAGTTAGAAGATCCATCAGAGATAGTCCTTTCTTTGACCAACCTTGACTATAGTGGGTCTACGAATCCGCAGAGGCAGAGGGACAAGTCTGCTAGTGACCAAGCATCGAGTCATGATAGGAGCAACCCCCCATTCAAACCACCTATAAAACATGTTTTCACTAGGTTTTATCTGGATGGTGGGAAGAGCTCTATAGGAGCATTTGGGCAGGAAGCCCTACAGTAATGGTATCCGTTACTTGACCTATGAAGCCCTGCGCTCGAAGCAAAATAAGATTACTTGCACAAAGAAAGTGACCAAAGATATATTAAAAACTTAGAAATAAAAAGGCGCAGAACGTTGCAGCAGTTCCTGGAAGTCAGTAAACTCTTGCCGATAGTCGGGCAATCAATCCCTCCTTCGTCTCGGGCACAAAATAGGAAGTCTTGTATTGGAAAAGAGAAGGACGCAATGCCTTTCTTTTAATTACCCTTTTTCTTCTCTTATGTATGATATTTATAGTGATCCAGTAATGCCCCATCAAAGAGCCTATTCGTCGTAAGCCATTTTCACCCTCACAGCTGATTCGATGGGATGCGGATTCTCGAACAAGAACACATGTAGCTCCTTCTCAAAGACCGGATTCTCAAGCAGGGGTTTTGAAGCTTCTTCTATCATTCTCGATATCAACAAATTACCTCATCGTATTACGTATTAGAAAAAAAGGTAACCAGATCTCCTCACAGGAGTTTTTTGCATTGGGCTCGCTCGGTTCGTCTATTCATTGTAGGAAAGCGTTTATGGAGCAGAAACCTATTTTTAGAGGTCAGCCCGCTTTCTTTCTCTGATCCCCAATATGAGTGAGACCAAGATGGCTGACTGGAGTGCCACAAATCAGCTGGTCATGTCATGGCTTCTAAATGCAATTTTTCCTAAAATTTCTACTAGTCTTATATTTACGACACCGGCTAAACAGGTATGGTCTAGAGGAGCTAGAATCCTTAAAGGCTATTCCTGACTGATTCCCTTTAGTCTCTGCAAAGATGGACGAGAAGAATGATAAGAATTGGTTTACCCGGTTGGACTATTCCAGAATCTTCTTCTTCGAATTAGCCTCAAAGGCAAGGTCTTCTGAGCTCGTCTGTTGTGTTTTTTACATGGATAAGCCTCTTCTCTTATGGGCTGGCAGTCCTTCTGTTTCGATGAATGGATTGACCATGAGCTTACAGTGTCTTGTAGAAAGCATAGCCTCATTGTTCACTCACCGAAGATTATTCTCTTCACATAGATCTCGGGATACGAGACCTTCCTTGAACTACGAACTAAGCAGCCTTGAAAGTTGAAAGAAAGGAGTAGTGAAATGAAAGAATAAGGGAATTCCTTATTTTGATAGTCCCATCCCAATCCAATACGAAAACGAGTAATGAGCCCCTTTATGTTGTCGGCAACAGAGATTAGATTCTTATTCTTCTTTGTTTTGGTACCACCTTGATATCTCAGTCTGCCGCATCAAGAAGAAGTGCACATCTTTTTTTCGAGAATCTATCCCTTTCCTTATTGGAGGTGACATTTAAGAATATTTCCATTAAAGGAAGATTGGACAATGGAGATCTTTACCTAAAGGTGCGGAGCGAAGTCTGCATTTCTTGCTAGTTCTTCTCCCAGTCTTGGACTCAGCCTTTTAGCTGATTCGCACCTTTACTCTCTGTCTCAATCGAGTCGGTCAGATCAATAGAGAAGTTAGGCACTCGATAGACTGAAAGGAAGGTTCCGCACGTAAATTGATTGATGTTACCAGGAAGAAGCAACAGAGACAGATTGAGTGCTAAAGCTTCTGTCTCGTAACGGTTGATTCGTCAGATTTTCGCCTTCAATGACCTATTGTAGTGTAGAAGGTGGCCTTCCCAAGGCCAGAGGACTGGTGACAATAGTACCATAACGGTTTTTATTTTAAAGCAACATAGGTTACCGCGCGAGGTCGTGGTAGAAAGAATCTTGGCCGTGGTCGTAGTTCATTGGTGATTGTCAACGAGGGGAGTGGATGTTTTTTAGGTAAGCCATACTTCCAAGGTCAGCCGTAAGGCGAACTATTAGAGTGGGTAAGCGCCTCTACTTTTCTTATAGTGGGTAGAGGGTTTCTAAGCTAACCGGCCATGTTGGTACCAACACAATTGTAGTAATTATTTCATTGATTGATCGACCTGTGGGATATTCTCTTACGTACAGAATTAACGGGCTTAACGAAGCTCTTCGATGCGCTTCGCATCTCTGTTGGTTTGTCCCAGTCTCTGTTCGGGTCTCTCCTTCAGCATGGCTCTCTCTTAGAGCCTTGTACCTTTATTCAATGATTTTTTTTTTAGGATGGGTGTAGCTTTCTTTCATGTAGGAATTCTCCCGGCTTTATTTATGATAGTTGTGTTCTTTCTATTCCTTCCAGCCGAGGGAGAAGAAAGGTAAAAGAATGAAAGGTAAGCATGCCGTGTTGACGCACACGAAAGGCTATCAATGTACAAGTCCACTTAGATAGCCAAGCAATGAGGGGGTCTGAAGAGACTTCCAGTTCGCTGGACTTAGTTTTAGATACTACTTATGTTAATTCTTTTCTGTAACGGATTTCGATATTTAATGTACACATCAGTTGGGAACCTAATAAGACAAGCCAAGCGCTTAGCTTAGTTTGACTGTTTACAAATTAAAATACCGAAACTGAGAATTCCAGATGCCCTAAAACAGATGCCACTAAAGGCGTTGCCTTAGAGGAATTAATGTCCTATCTTCGGGTAGCTTCCTACAGACTTCTTCCCTTATTTATGGAAGTTCCTGGATTGTGTGAAATAAGAACAGAGGGTATTGACTTATTAGCAGCTCAAGGTGAGGGGTGAACCTTCTTTCTAGCTGATTCAATATCACCAGAGTCTGCTCAGGGTTCCAAACCAACAGCTAAGTATCTTTTCTACGATACACTGGAATCGGGTCGCGGGAAGAAAGCCTACCGACGGGTATGAAATACAGGGATTCGACATTCAATAACTCCCTCCCAGCCATCCTATCTTGTGTTAAAATAGCTTTCAGGCCAGTACTCTTTCTCTCCTTGAAGCGAAGGCAGGAGCAAAGCCTATTGATTCACCTGTTTGCTAACCTACTTGTCGGCTACCCGCACTCTGTAACCAGAATAGGGCTCTGGAGTTCATACCACCCGGCGGTTCATCATAAGTCTGGAAGGCCGCACCTAAACTAGTAGGACTTGCTTGAATTGATACGTTTATAGGACTTCTCTGTCTATTCAATTGATTTTGTTGCAGACTCTTCCCCCGGCCCGGGCATTGTCTTAGCTCTTCACCCAACACATATTATAGATACGGATGGGGGAACGTATGCCCTACTAGATTAGATGATGCCTTTATAAGGTACCTTCGAGACCTGAAATTACTGCCTGCCCTACGAGAATGATTTACCTTTCTTTCCTAACAGAATTACTCCCTCTTACTCCTACCTTGCTTAACTAAGGCTTTCTCATGCTTTGAATGCCGGCCTATTTAGGGGTCCACGGCCGTCTAAATCGACAGAGACCTGTACCTCATTCTCAGCACCCCTTACAATCTCGGGCTATTTTGCCCTTAGCTCGACATTCATCTTTCCGGTCTAGCTCAATGATGAGCTCTTTAGATGTTCAGTCAGTTCGGACGGATATGACGTTGCATGTCATCATCACGGGAACCTCATCATCGCAGGTATCCTCGGGTCCCGACAGATATCCGTCTACAGGCTTAGAGCTTTGCCACCAATGAATTCATTATCATACTATAGTTATAATAGCTTAATTGGTTTTGCTTTGGACTATGCTCTCACTAACGTCGTAGAAATCCATTCTTCAAGCGACCAAGCAATCTATTTCAATGTACTCTATCTGTACCCCGATACCTATTGAGGAGCAAATCCCTGTACTCTCGTAGTAAATTCTCCTTTCCTCCTCTTCCTGCTGAACCAATGAGCTCCAATCGAGCGCCTTTACTTTCTCTAAATATAACGACCATCTCACCGAAAAGTAACTCGCAACCTTAACTAAAGGCATACCTTTACTCCAACAGCAGGACTATTGCTTTCTAAAGACTTGAGTAGCGATCTTCTAGTTGAAGAAAAGACCACCAGTAGTTTGCCACATTTGCTGATGAAAGAACAGCAAGAACGGGTTTTTGAAAGACAAATGCAAAATGCAAAGAAAGCAGAAGATGCGGCTTAGCCAGCTTGCTTTAGTCCCGTACGATAAGGATGAGAAAAGGCCCACTACGAGAGGAGAGAGTGATTCAGCTGCTAACAAGCGCTGGTTTTTCATGAAATGAATGGTTATTCGGGAAATGTCTGTTGATGAGGAGGTGTTACATAGTATCAATAAGGAAACCTGGGCTCCGTTCGAAGAGAAGAAGTGTGGTCCTTCTCCCTCACATGCTCCTTCCCATGAGCAACTCGGTTGGCTTCGTGAACGAGAACGCTGATCACCCTCACGCAGGAAGATGAACATTTAAAGGGCTGAAAGGGTAGCAACGGGATGTAGATCTTGATTTAGAAGGTAGCGTACTGTAGTTATAATGTCGGTTGAGGCTTCTACTTTTCTTTGGTCCCAGCATGTAATATCCCAACAATAAAGCCAAGCGTAACGACCGCAGAAGGTACGGCCGAAGAATGAATCTCCAAATCAACCGCATGTCGGGCAGGTCAAAGGTGATCCTAAAATCCGGGGAGAATCGACAAGACTCAAAGGTTAGGGTCCTCTTTTTGCAGTCCGTTTTTTTCATCCTTCCCAAGGGTGATAGTTAACTCTCTCTGACTAGTGCATTATGGGGGCCCACAACTGTCCTTTTTGCAGCCCCCAACAAAAATTAGGTGTCCGCCATAATGGTTAAGCATAGTGAGTTGTTGGAACAGTTTAGAGATCTTAGTTTGGTTTGTGAAGTGACACCAGAAAGTATTAAATTGGGAATATTAAAGGTAACTAGTGGACTATTAGAAGAGATTAAAATGACCCATAAGTTGGATTTATACCTTTTAGATAAGTTAGAGTTGATTGACCAAGGGAGAGAACCTGATTTTAAAATTGGTAGGGATGAAATTTTGAGATTTAAGGATAGACTTTGCGTACCCGATGTAGATGAGTTAAGAAAGATGATCTTAGAGGAAGGACATACGAGTTGTCTAAGTATTCACCCTGGAACCACAAAGACGGACCTCAAGAAGATATTTTGGTGGCCTAAAATGAAAAAAGATGTTGCTGAGTTTGTGTATGGTTGTTTGACCTGTCAAAAGTCTAAGGTAGAACACCAGAAACCTTCAGGCTTGATGCAACCTTTGAGTATTCCCGAATGGAAGTGGATAGCATCTCTATGGACTTTGTTGTAGGCTTGCCTCATACTCCAAAAAGGTATGATAGTAATTGGGTTATAGTGAATAGATTAACTAAAAGGTACGGTAGTACATCATCCCAACTTCCTCTATCATCCAATACACAAGCTCTCAAAAGATCTTCCAAGGACTGATTTGTTCTCTTAGTGTGTCTGTCCGTTTGCGGATGGTAAGCTGAACTCAACCTTAGTTTCGTTCCCAACGCATCATGCAATGCTCCCCAAAAGTGCGACGAGGAGCTAGTAACGGGAATAACAACAACAAAATTCAAGCCTCGAGCAACAACAGTGGTAATAATGGTGATCCGGATACTCCTATCCGCTGTCACAAGTGTGGTAAGAAAGGTCATATGGCATTTGAGTGCAGGGATGCTACAGTTACTTGTTTTAATTGTCAACAACAATGCCACATCAGCACCACATACCCCTACCCGAAGAAGACTCCACAACCTGGAAACCAGAGTTTCCTTGCCAGCTGACCTAAATCCAATGGAAGAGTCTTTGCCCTCAATGGTGCAGGAGCGTTTGAGAAAGACAACTTGATCCAAGGTACGTGTCTCATAAGTGATACTCCTTTATTTGTGCTATTTGATTGTGGTGCCACTCATTCCTTTGTGTCTTTTGATTGTGTTAGACGTTTAGGACTACCTGTGTCTTGTTTGCAGTATGATTTGATTGTGAATACCCCAGCTAGTAATTCTGTTGATACCTCTAGTGTTTGTCTTGACATTTTGATCCATGTGTGTGGAAGGGACTTCCGAGTTGACTAAGTGTGTTTACCTTTGCGTTTGGTCGATGTAATTTTTGATATGGATTGACTATCTGCCAACCGTGTTCGCGTAGATTTTTTTAGTAAGACCATTGAATTCATGGAGCCAGAAAAGAGGACTATTAGAAGAGGTTAAAAAGACCCATAAGTTGGATTTATACCTTTTAGATAAGTTAGAGTTGATTAACCAAGGGAGAGAACCTGATTTTAAAATTGGTGTGGATGAAATTTTGAGATTTAAGGATAGAATTTGCATACCCGATATAGCTGAGTTAAGAAAGATGATCTTAGAGGAAGGACATACGAGTTGTCTAAGTATTCACCCTGGAGCCACAAAGATGTATAACGACCTCAAGAAGATATTTTGGTGGCCTAAAATGAAAAAAGATGTTGCTGAGTTTGTGTATGGTTGTTTGACCTGTCAAAAGTCTAAGGTAGAACACCAGAACCCTTCAGGCTTGATGCAACCTTTGAGTATTCCCGAATGGATTAACTAAATCTGCTCACTTTATTCCCATAAACATAACTTATTATATGGAAAGGTTAGCTGAAATATACATAAAGGAAATTGTGAAGTTGCATGGAATCCCATCAAGTATAGTGTCAGATAGAGACCCTAGGTTTACCTCTAAGTTTTGGGAAGGGTTATAAAGTGCTTTAGGTACGAACCTTAAGATGAGTTCCGCCTACCACCCACAAACAGATGGTCAGACTGAACGAACCAATCAATCCCTAAAAGACTTGTTGAAAGCTTGTGTGTTGGAACAAAATGGAAATTGGGATAGCTTTCTGCCACTCATAGAGTTTACCTATAACAATAGTTTCCACTCCTGTATTGGAATCGCCCATTTTGAGGCGTTGTATGGAAGGAGGTGTAGGACCCCTCTGTGTTGGTTTGAGACGGGCGATAACCTTGTGTTAGGACCTGAGATTGTTCAACAGACTACTGATAAAGTAAAAATGATTCAGGAAAAGATGAGAGCGTCTCAGAGTAGGCAAAAAAGTTACCATGATAAAAGAAGGAAAAATCTCGAATTTCAAGAAGGTGATCATGTATTTTTGAGAGTTACTCCAACAACTAGGGTTGGTCGGGCGTTAAAAATGTGAAAGCTTACTCCTCAATTTATAGGACCTTATCAAATGCTTAAACGTGTCGGTAACGTAGCATATCAGATTGTTTTGCCTCCATCTCTTTCTAATCTTCATAGTGTCTTTCACGTGTCTCAACTTCGCAAGTACATTTTCGATCCTTCACATGCGATTGAGTCAGACAAGGTCCACATAAAAGAGAATCTAACTTTTGAGACCTTACCACTATGGATTGAGGACCGAAAGGTCAAAGACTTAAGGGGTAAGCCAATTTCATTGGCTAAGGAAGCATGGGTAGGTGCTGTTGGTGAAAGTGCTACGTGGGAAGTTGAAAGTCAAATACGCAATTCGTATCCGGAGTTGTTTTCCTCAGGTAAATTTCAAGGACAATTTTTTTTTTTACAAGGGGAGAAATGTAACACCCCATTTTCTTATTATTATATTTTAATAGTATAATGATACATTGCTATTATTATATGAGTGTTGATATGCGTTATAATTTTATTCATGTGTGTCTTTTGTGTTTGCCGTAGTAATTAATTTAAATCATTAATATTAAATATATTAACTTACAAAAATAAAATAATACATATATATACTTTAATAAAATAATACAAGAAGTGAATGTGTGTTGCTACACTAGTCTAATAGAGTGGATTTAGAGTTGTAATAATAATAATAATAATAATAATAATAATAATAATAATAATAATATTAATAATAATAATAATAATAATAATAATAATAATAATAATAATAGTAGTAGCAGCAATGGAACATTAGTTATACTTATGCTATATATATATATATATATATAGATACCTCCGTACATCTGCAGATCTGCTATAGGTTAGAATAGAAAGAACCTAGTGTAAAATAGCAACAGCCTTGTTCGAGCCTTAGTTCCAGCTACTCTGTTTCATCGTTGACTTCTTAAAAGAACAATACAACCATTCAGCCTTGGCTTCTAACAGCAATACAACCATATAGCAGCAGGTATATTTGTCTTAATCCCATCAATTGATACAATTTAGTTTGAATAAAAAGAAGAGAGCCTATGTTCCTAATTCCATCAATTTAATATACTTTTCCCAATTTGATTAAATTACATTAATACAGGCATGTGTTCTTTTTATTTTAATTTTTCTGTAATGATAAATCTGCTATTAATCAGGTTATTTTTTGGGAATACTAATTAATCAAAATTTTTTATTGGTTTTTGCAAAACCTTAAAATACATGTCTATAGCAGTAAAATGAACAATTGTATGTAAATAATATTATTATCGTATTATTCGGACGTTGTCCAACTTCGATATATATATAAAATTATTATTTATATTATCAAATTATAAACTTAAATATTCTAATATTATATTTTTATATTCCTCTATACAGATTATAGTAATATTAATATTGGGTATGTGTTATTTTTATTTTTATTTGAGTGTAATGATAGAGTTGATATGATCGAAGTATATTAATGTTAAGCAGATATCCGACAAGCGTTTTACACCCAAACTATAGATATATGTCATATTTATTTAAATATGAGTCTGTTTTATTTTAATTAAAATTAGACGTTTGTTTTATGTTGGTATACTAGTATGTATGTTTGATGATATTAAATATATTTTTAGTTATATTATATGTAGCAGATAGTTTATTTAATTAATTTTAATAAATAATTTAAATATCTATTGGAGCAAGTAATTAATTTGTATTGGTTGTTGTGTTGATTTATTTTCTTTCGTGGACTGTTAGAGACGGTGGTTGGCGAAGACGCGACACATTAAATCAGCGGATCAACTTCGTTGGGAGAAATCTTCAGCTAAGGTAAGGTGTGAGAGGAGGTTCTACATTATGAGTATGAAATAACGTGGGATGAACGGGAATGGTCGTAATTTCAACATATTCATCTGAGGCTTACTACGTACGGTCGAGCCCTATTGAGTAATAATAATTAATTGAGAATATATAAATGGAATAGTGAGGACTAAAATATAATTTAGCAACCTATAGAATTTCCGTGAATCTATTTATATCAAGATTGCATGTTGTCTGATTTTATGAAATGTTATGCAGATTGTTACTGTATGGATGATATGTATTGGAGTGTTCTTACTACTTGATTGAAATTGTGATATTACTTGAATGTGCCACCTGTTTGATTTTTTATATGTGATTGATAAGACTGGATTGTGCATTGTGAGTAGTGTAAACCAAATAATGGGATTTTAGTGTCATTGACTGATATACATATATAATGATGAATATTGTGAAGTCAAACTAAAACTTATTGAGTTGTGATGATCAAGTAAGTCTGAGATATGTGTTGTAGATTTTGGAGTTAGGACTATTTTGTCATCATATAGGGAGGGTCTGACAAACCTAGTGATTTGGGGGAAGTACAACTGAATGAGCCTGATCGTGGAGGGCTACAGTCAAACTGTAAAGTAAGACTGATAGACCTTGGGGGTACCTCTAGTTGGGAATTCCTAAGTGGATTAGTGGGTTATTCCCTAAGGCCGGGAGCTACCGTGCAACACAAGAGTACCCCGACCGTCGCGTATATGTGTCTCGGGTTGAGTTGAGGGGATCTATGAGGACTTGGCCATCCATGAATTGTCCGTCCACTCTTGTAGTGGCATAGTGTCAGGTCTCTTAACCAAGTACTTCAGAGTAGAATGGTACCAAATGATGAAGTATAGAGTATAGAACATGCATAGCATTTCATCCTTGTAACTGTTTTATTGTGATTGAATTAGATTAACCTCTGATATTATGTTCTTGAATGTTCTCTTTATTTGTGATGTTTTGACTTCTTGCGTGTTCTCCTTGTTTATTTTAATATTGTTACATAATTTCGAAACTCACCTCTCATTGTTTGTGTTTGCCGTTTGGGATGGACGCAGACGAGCTACAAGCTCCAGGTGAAGACTAATACTCCCGAAGTGTAGGAAGCCGTCTTATCTCGAAGACTTTTATTATCTACCTTTTCGTTAACGTCATTTTTGAACATATTTTTTTTGGGAATTCCCCCTCTGATAGTGACATCGGGTTGGGACTACTGTTACAATTATCATTAAACTTAAGTACGTGTGCTTCAAAAAATATTTTGTTGATTACTGTTATTATTTCGAGTGTTAAGTTTGATGGAAATTTTGGATTAATGTGACATGTTCATGATTACGTGATACTCTTTGCCTTATAGAAAATGTTTGAAAGTTTATATGTTTATTTTTTTTTAGAATTTCATGATTTTAAAATTAAAAATTTGGGGTCTTGGGTGTCACACCACCCACAATTATTCCAATTCAACTTTTAATTCCACTCACAAAAAGTTATTTTCACTCATTTTATACTTATTCCCCACTCACAAAATTATTCCCACTTAACTTATTTTTAATTCCACTCAAAATTATTCTTATTAAACATACCTTTAGTTTCCACTAACAAAAATACTTTCACTTTACATATTTATACTTCTCACTCACAAATAATCATTCCACCAGCACATACACAAAATTGTATATGATTTCAAAACAAAGTAAAAAGGGACAATAATTACTATTAAAAGCTGTCCCCACAAATTACCACCACTAAAAGTGTGCCCCCTCTTATTTTAAAAAAATTTTCTAAAAAAAAAGGTAAAAGCTACAAGGACAACCACTTTAAGTGGTTCTCCATTAATACTTCCCCAACCTTATTTATATCATCTACTCAATTATTTTTTATATCACATCTCTTCATCTCTTCTATTTGAGTTCTAGTGGTCTATAATTAGTTTTTTTTACGAGCAATTCATACTAAAGAATACAACATGAAAAAATACATCTTTCATAGTTTGTTCACTACTTCTGTTATGTTATTTTCTTTTTTCATCTATCTTCTATGTCTCTGTGCTCTACCACTCAAATTCTCACTGTGACAGAATAAACAATTACCCTCAACAACCAAAGGTGGATTTCAACCAATACGCGGGTTATATTACTGTTGATGAAAATCAACAAACATTTTTCTTTTATTATTTTGTTGAAGCAGAAGTTCACCCAACTTCAAAACTAATAGTTTTATGGTTACATGGAGGTAATATGAATTCATCCCCTTTGATTAAAAAATAATAAAATTTGTTTATTTGAAAGTTAATGTATTTAAAAATATGTTGTGGGTTTTGAAGGTCCGGGTTGTTCTTCCGTCGGACTTGGAGCTTTTAATCAGCATTGTCGTTTTAAACCAACTAACAAAGGTTTGGTTAAGAATGACCACATTTGGAACAAAGGTAATTAAAAAAATCAATTTTGTTGAATTTTTATTAAAAAAATTTGCGTACCTAAATTGTTTGATTTTCTTTGTAAAGGCAAACATGCTTTATTTGGAATCACCCAATGGCATTGATTTTCTTTGCGTACCTAAATTGTTTTACATTTTTATAACTTTGTGACTGATGAAATGGCAGATTTGTTTTCTTCCTCTTTTGCAACTTAGCATGAGAATAATTCTTAAAATGTTGAGTTGAACTTATTAATAATAAACCATAAACCTCATTTTTTTTATGTTCTTCTCTAACTCAAATTAAATATAAATGATTAAAATATTTGCGTTTAGTTGAAAAATTTACATTTTGTATAAAACAAATTTGATTTTAGAAAGATTAATGTAAAAGTAGATTGCTTCATATAACACACAATTTCAATACAACTCACTTAATTATTAAAAATAAAACATAATTCACTTTATTCTTGTTCTCATCAAAACATGGACTTTTACGTTTTTTGAATTCATATAATATATCTTCTTTATCAATGTTTGACCTATCTCTATAATATACAACAAGAGATAATCTTGTCATTCTACAATATTGGTTCACAAAATTTCCACAGTACAAGAACAATGAGTTCTTCATCACTGGGGAGAGCTATGCAGGTAGTATTTCGATTGTGTTATTGGAATAGTATTTTAATTTCGAGGTTACGTTGGATGATAATGCTTGCTTTTCTTTTCAGGCCATTTTGCACCCCAACTTGCAGAACTCATTGTACACACCAAAACCATTATCAATTTAATAATTCTTTTACGATACATAATATTATGTTGTGCTTCATAGAAAAAACATCTTAGTTGATATGAATAATATTGATTGCTTTGTTGATGTACAGGTTACCGGCTTCATGGATGATTTTGATGTTACTCACGAAGTCTGCCTACCACATGGACAGATACATTGGTGAACTCCCCTTGTATAATACACTTCATCCCTTCTCTTTCAATCTTAATCGTCTTTTGTTTTCTGTTCACTTTCTTATACTTTATTTTATCTTTGGTTTAGCAAGAAGAAAAGAAGAGAGTTTTTTGTCACGATGAAAAAATATTTACATACTTAAACAGAAAAGAAGTACAAAAAGCTCTCCATGCTAAAATAGGCCCATGGCAATCTTGTAGGTAATCTTTATTAGTTGAAACTGAATTATCATTAGAGTTTAAAATTTAATTATAACTTCAAAATAGCTTGGTTGTCATTTAGATTGATTCAATAATGTCAAATTAAATTCAATAATTACCAATTTTGTCCCTAAAGTAAATGGACATCCGAATTATCTTTCTAATTGGAAATAAGTCCAGATTTATATTGAAAAAAAATTTGTATATTTTGTTGGGTTTGTATTGATTGCTAATACCATTTTCCTTTTATTATAGAGTTCTCTCGTATGACATCAAGAGTATTAATAATCCAACCATATCTCTTTTAGGAACACTTGTTAAATCAGGTGTAAGAATTATGGTATTTAGGTTAGTAAGTTTTTTTCTCTAACTTCTCCTTTATTTCTTGTAATCTTATTATCTTTGGTTTGTCAATGTTTTATTTTTTAAAAGCAAAGATGTTTTTTGTGCAGTGGAGATCAAGATTTTGTCGTACCATTCCTTGGCACACAATCCATATTAGATGGATTAGTCAAGGATCTTGGGTTGAACATATCAGAGTCCTTTAGATTATGGTATAATGGAATAAAGGTATAAATTTGTAAATGTATAAGATTTTTATTTTATGGACTCATTTGTTATGTGTTGATGGTTGAGCTAAAAATCAACAATCTAGTTATATCATTTTTTTTATCTTGTTTGTCAAACGTTTAAGTTTCACTTTCTCACTATTATAATTCATATCTCTAAAATTAACTTATTTTGATTATTTAGGTTGCCGGAGCTATACAAGTTTATGGTGACATTTTATCATTTGCCATCATAAAAGGAGCTGGTCATTCGTCTGCATCTTCGCAACCGTAAAAAACATTTGTGTTATTTAAAGCATTTTTGGAAGGAAGGTTACTTCCAAATATTTAAATATGAATGCATTATGTAACAAAAAAAATTTATTTAGTGAAAATTATATATTAAACATTTATTATATTTTATAAGCATTATATAACAAGCAATTAATTTGCTTATTTGTTCATATTAATTTGAATATGATATTTATATTTTCTATAAGAAAAAGTACATACTTTATAAATAATTTACAAGAACAAGTAATTTATTGTTGATATGCCAATGCGTATATGCCAATGCACATAACATCATCCCATGATCCATCCGGTCACCACTATCACCATGGCCCATCCGGTCACCATTATCACCATGGCCCATCCGGTCACCATTATCACCATGGCACATCCGGTCACCATGTACTATGAAATGCATGAGCATAATCTGACTCGTAACACCACAATCATTAAATAAATGCAACTATTAAAAGATTCCCCATTTTTAATGCTCATTTAACACTAATGATTTCCAAATTTAACACAGAGCATACTCAACACATATAATCCTCAAATCACATGAAATTTAATTCACAATTTACATTGAATTCAAATCACCATATACACCAATCTCATCAATTCATTTTACACAACAACGACACACAAATTGCATTTATTCAAAATCCCACATCTTCAAACATAAAGCAAATTTCAACATTCATAATATTACCCATGAACACATCAATCACACCAAACAAAAATCACCACCACCCACATCTCAAAACTCATTAAATTCAATTTCACCATTTCACCCATAACATGCATTAAATTCATTTCCCACACATTACACCTTAAACCCACCAAATTTATTTTCCCCAACCTCACAAATAAAGTCCTAAATGCAAACTAAAAGTTTGGAATGAACCCTTACCTCGACGGTAGCTCGAATAATCGATTACGGCACCGCAATTAAATTCCGGTAAAACTTCGCTCGCACGACGCTTCCAAAACTAGTTCACTAGCACTGCAACATGACAATGAGCAACTTTCTCTTCAGTCACTTCCCGAGAGGAAGCTTAGATCTAGGTGATACATGAGGTTTTACGTTTGTGGTTTTTGGAAAAACAAAGAAAAGAAGAAGAAGATGGCGTAGACGTACGCGGAATAGAGAGAAATGTTTTTGCTTCCTTTTCCTTTTCTTCCTCCTTCACTTATATTTATATATATATATATATATATATACTAACTCATAATATATATATATAACATACCAAACATATATATATATATATATATATATATATATTACCAAACCAACAAATTTCAAAAACTCTCACACTCACCGCAACTATTTTGATAAAAATATCTATTCTCATTGCAACTCAATTGACATGTAATTGTTTTAGCAATTATAGATATTTTTAACAAAATAGTCCGATAATAAATTTTCCGCAACGTAATCAAATTATTTCTCGCCAAATAATTTCAAACGGGTCTCACAAAAATATTTATGGCATTTAACATTCAAAATACCACTAAAATTGGCTAAAAAGCCTCATAATTCAACACCAAAATACATCAAAATACAAAAAGTACAAATTAAAACTTAGGGTCTTACAGAATCAAGTCTCTAGATCAAAGATATATCATCAACAAATATATCTGAAGCTTAAGGGATCATTAAACGCGCAGACAATCTGATCAAGAATGAATAAAACAGCCTAGTCAAACAAAGCTCAAAACTATTCAAAAGGATGGATTATTTTTATTCACTTATATTGGTTTTGGTCAAAACTGACAGAGCACTACCAATAGCTCTTTTTGACCATTATTAAATTCTCAAATCGTCTATAAAAGGAAGACTAATACTCAGCAAAACTCGGAACTTCAAGTGCCAAGAATACTCATTAAATCACATACACTTGCATTCTTGAAAGCTTCTCATTCACAAAAAAAATCAGTTCTGAAACTGCCTTCATACTTCCAGTTTATTTTACTGAGTTCTTCAAACCTGAATCTATTCTCAAACAAGAGTTGAGCATAATCAGATTCAACCAACCTTCTTAAATCATTATTGTGTAAACTCAAAACTATAAGGATTGTTTATAGCTTGAGTATGATTAAAGAGTGAATTATAAAAACCTATCATAACTGCTAGGTGACTTGATTGAATCCTTTCTTGGGTGGAAAGGAATTGGTGTTATAGATCAAGGTTGATCTTAACTGTGTAAACAAAAGATTGTTCTTTGTTTTTGAACACTTAGTGAAAATCTCACAGTTGTGAGGACTGGACGTAGCCCGAGTTGGGTGAACCAGGATATATCATTGTGTGGTATCTCTTCCTTATCTCTATTTACATTCAGTCATTTTTATTATCAAATTAAATAAAGAACCTAAAAACTGTGATTTTAACTAATCAATAACGTTCTCCGTTTTCTATTTCCAAAACCAAGAACGTTCTCCGTTTTGTGTTTTCATAACCAAGATCATTCTTGAGTTGTTTTCTTAAGTTTTTAACAAGAAATTTTAATTAGGCAAGGTTACGATTCAAACCCCGTTCCTTGTAACTTGTCATTGCTACTTCAATTGGTATCAGAGCACGGTCACTAAAGAATATCTTTAACCAATTGCAAGAGAAAAGATCTAGAAGGAAAAATGTCAAAAGCAAAATACATTGTTGAATGAGGATATTCAAACAGGCCACCCTAATTTGATGGAACTAATTACTACTTCTGGAAAAACAAGATGCAGTTGTTTCTAAAATCTCAAGACATAGGAATGTGGCACATCATTACAGATGGAGATTTCATACCAAGATTTGATCAAAATGATTCAACCTCTGCCGAAAAGAAAGAAATTGACTGGACACTTGAAGACAAAACTAATGTACTCCTAAACTCTAAAGCTCAATTATTCTTATCGTGTGCTTTGAGCAGGGAAGAAAGCGAAAGAGTTGATGAATGCACAACTGCTAAAGAAGTCTGGCATATACTGCAAACTCATCATGAAGGAACAAGCCATGTCAAAGAAACAAGAATAGACATTGGCATAAGGAAATTTGAGTTGTACGAAATGAATGAAGGAGAAACCATTGATGAAATGTATTCAAGGTTCACAACTATAGTAAATGAGATGCGTTCATTGGGAAAGGCTTACTCAGTACAAGACAAAATAAGAAAGATCATGAGATGTCTTCCAGTCATTTGGAGACCAATGGTGATAGCTATAAGCCAAGCCAAAAATCTTGAAGTCAAGAACATTATGCACTTCAAAAGGAGAACGTTCTCCTTAAAGCTAAAGCTGCAATTTTTAAAAATGATCTGTCAAATTTCATTAAAGCCACCGAAACTTTTTAGAATATCACGGGATCTCAAGTAGGAATATTTGATAAAGTTGGTCTTGGCTTTAATCAAACTCAGAAAACCAAAATGTATGAAAACTTTTTTATTCTGGAAAGAAAAGAAAGTAAATGCAAAATGAAATGTTCATATTGCAGCAAGATTGGACATCTTGAATTTGCATGTTATTTTAAGAAAAGAGATAAGAAAATCATGAACAAAAAGAAGGGAAAACAGTCTGGAACAAAAACAATTTTTTTTCAAAAAAAGGGAGAACGTTCTTCAGCTAATGCAGCAAAAGGAGAATGTTATGGAAATTTATCAAAACCAATTAAAACTTAGTCTTCGAAACTGTTTCAAAAACAAGTGACTAGATGTTCCTCCTGTTCAAAGATTGGACACTTTGAATCAACATGCCATATTAAGAAAGAATCAAAATCTAAAACTAATCCTTGAGGACCCAAGACAAAATGGGTACCTAAAGTTAATGAAACAACCTATGTGAAATCATAAAAACAAAATCTGGAGAAGTACTGTTTTCTGGAACCAGAAAGAAAAATCTCTATGTTTTATATCTTGAAGAACTGCCTGATGAATCCTACTTCATGTCTATCGATAAAGATAAATGGATTTGGCATAAAAGGGAAGGTCATGTCAGCATGAAAACTATTTCAAAAATTTCAAGATTAGAACTTGTTAGAGGTTTACCATACCTGAATTTTGAAAAAGATAAAGTATGTGAAGCATGTGTTAAGGGAAAACAAGTCAAAAGCAGTTTTCACTCAAAAGATTTCATTTCCACAAACAGAACTCTTGAATTGCTTCACATAGATTTGTTTGGCCCTATTAAAACAAAAAGTTTAGGAGGAATGAAGTATGGTTTTGTTATTGTTGATGATTTCTCACGATACACTTGGGTATTATTTTTGAAACAAAAAGATGATGCTTTTGATGCTTTTAAGATTTTTTGTAAAAAAGTACAAAATGAAAAGGATTCCAGCATCATATCTATAAGAAGTGATCACGGAGGAGAATTCATAAATGCCTCTTTTAAAACCTTTCTTGAAGAACTTGGCATTTCTCATAATTTATCTTGCACAAGGACTCCTCAACAAAATGGGGTTGTTGAAAGAAAAAATAGAACCTTACAAGAAATGGCAAGAACAATCTTGGAAGAGTCTAACGTTGGAACATATTTTTGGGCTGAAGCTGTCAATACATCATGTTATATTTTAAACCGTGTATCTATAAGAAAGATCATAAACAAAACACCATATGAAATCTGGAAAAACAGAAAGCCAAACATATCAAATTTTCACATTTTTGGTTGTTACTGTTATATTTTAAACAACAAAGATATACTTGGAAAATTTGATGCAAAATCAGACAAAGCTATTTTCTTGGGTTATTCAACCGACTCTAAAGGTTATAGAGTGTTTAATCTAAGAACTAAAGTTGTATAAATCAGCATGCATATACTATTTGATGAGCTTGATGATTTAGAATTGAGAAAAACAAATGAGGAAGAAGAAGAAGAAGAACAGCCAGATATACAATAGCAAACGGATATGCAGGAAATGGAGATTGATAAACAATCTCCGTATCATTCTCCACCTAAAAGCTGGAGAACGATAGGGGATCATCCTCAAACCCAAAACATTGGGGATACACCTGATGGAATTAGAACCAAAAAATCATTCAAGAATGATGAAAACAACATGGCATGATATATCAAGTTGAACCAAAATCAATTAAAGAAGCCATTGTTGATCAATCTTGGATTGAAGCCATGAAGGAAGAACTACTGCAGTTCGATAAAAATGAAGTCTGGACCTTGGTACCCAATCCTCAAGATCAAATAATCAAGAGTACATGCTGGGTTTTCAGAAACAAATTAGATGAAGAAGGTAAGGTAGTAATGAACAAAGCAAGATTGGTTGCTCAAGGATATAACCAACAAGAACGTATAGATTACGACGAAACCTTTGCCCCAGTTGCAAGGTTAGAATCTATTCGTATACTTCTTGCATATGCATCTCATAAGCTTGTTAAGTTATTTCAAATGGATGTTAAAAGTGCATTTTTAAATGGTTTTTTATTGAGCTGTCAAAATGGGCTAGCCCGAATGGGCCGGCCCGCCCAACCCGCTAAAACATAGGGCTTGGGCCTAAAAAGTTCAGCCCGAATTTTTTCAGGGCTTTTGAGCCCGGTCTGAATAAACCCGTTACCCATTAGGGTTAGCCCATATGGGTACCGGGTAGCCCGCAGCCCGCATAATCAATTTTAAAAAATTAAAAAGAGTAAAATTGGTCTTAAAAAAAGGCTCGAACAAACAAAAATTAATTTGTGTGTTGTTTGGATAATGGGTTGTCTTGGATAATGTGTTGTTTGAATCGAGTTTGTGTTAATTGGAAAATTCGAATTTCGAACTTAGTTTGTGTGTTATTTTATTGTGTATTTTTAATGATCTAAAATATCATATAAGTTGTTTTTAAATAGGCATGTAGAACTAAGTTGTTTTTAAATGGGCATGAAGAAATTTCGAACTAAGTTGTTTTTAAATGGGCATGAAGAAAATTTTTAAATTAAAAGAGTCGCAAGAAAATTAAAAATATAATTAAAAAAATTAAAAAAAATATATGTGGGCTACCCGCCCAGCCCGCAGCCCGTCTAGGGTCGGGCTCAGGTAGTATTTTACCAGCCCATATTAAAACATGGCTTTTTAGCCCGGTCCGAAGAAGCCCGCAACCCGTTAGGGCCGTCCCTAAATTGGTCGGGTAGCCCGTTTTGACAGATCTAGTTTTTTAAATGAACAAGTTTATGTAAAGCAACCTCCTGGTTTTGAGGATCAATCAAAACCAAATCATGTTTTCAAACTTACCAAAGCCCTATATGGTTTAAAACAAGCACCAAGAGCTTGGTATAAAAGGTTGAGTTCTTTCTTAATCAAAAATGGATTTTCCAGAGGAAAAATTGACACTACACTATTCAAGAAAATTGATAAAAATGATTTACTCATTGTACAAGTGTATGTCGATGATATTATCTTTGGATCAACTAATGAAAAGATGTGCGATGGTTATTCAAAACTTATGCAAAGTGAATTTGAAATGAGCATGATGGGAGAATTAGGGTATTTTCTTGGCTTGCAAATTAAACATCATGAAAATGGTATTTTTATTTGTCAGGAAAAATACATTAAAGATTTGCTAACTAAGTAGAAAATGAATGAGGAAAAAATGATGTCTACTCCTATGCATCCATCTTCTTCATTAGACAAAGAGGAACATGGAAAATCAGTTTCTGAAAAAGAATATAGAGGAATGATTGGCTCTTTGCTTTATTTAACTGCTAGTAAACCTGATATCGTATTCGCAGTAGGATTATGTGCTAGATTTCAATCTGCGCCAAAAGAATCTCATTTAACAGCAGTAAAACGAATTTTTAGATATCTTGTTGGAACTACTGATCTTGGCCTTTGGTATAGAAAAGGTTCTCATTTTGATCTTGTGGCATATTGCGTCGCTGAATTATGTTGGAGATAAAATTGAATGATAAAGCACCAGTGGAGCATGTGAGTTTCTGGGTGAAGCATTGATAAGTTGGTCTTGCAGGAAACAAAATACTATAGCTTTATCAACCACCGAAGCTAAATATGTCTCAGTAGCAAACTGTTGCTCACAAGTTCTTTGTATTAAAAATCAACTTGAAGACTTCTTTGTAAGTTACTCAAGCATTCCAATTTACTGTGATAATACTAGTGCAATCAATTTATCTAAAAATCCCAATCAGCATTCTCGATCAAAACATATTGAAATAAAGCATCATTTTATTCGTGATCATGTTAACAAGAAAGATATTGAATTAATCTTTTGTTGATACTCAAAATCAGCTTGCTGACATTTTTACAAAGCCTCTAGTTGAGGAATGTTTCAATTCAATCAAAGAAAAACTGAAAATTATGAAAAAATCCTGAAAATTCGCATTAAAATCTGCTTCTGCAGAAAACAGAGAACGTTTATCAATCTCTGTTTTTCCAGGCAACTTACTCCATTTTTCAACCAACATTCTCCTCTGAGTCGTCACTTTCCTCTTGCACAGAAAAGGCATGTATTGTCATTTAATGCATGTGTCTTCTGGTCTTTAAAAGGCACACCAACAAGCTGTCAATCAATCTCCCTCCCTCAACCAATAACGTTCTCCTGTCAAAGAACGTTCTCCCATTCATATTTCCTCTCCTTCACCACCAACAAAATGTTCTCTATCCCCATAACATCCTTCATTCCACATCTTTGAATCTTCATCCTCAACTTCTAATTCTTCTCCACAACTTTCCCCACCCTCCAAAAAAGCCAAACCTTACTATTCTCCTCTAACCCCTCTCACGGCCACCAAGCTGTTAAAAGCCAAATAGGCTCAGCATCCCATTGGCATTGGAAGAGTTTTTGTCTTTCACAAACTCGTAGTGGATGGCAATGTTGTCCAACACTTCACTGATGCTTTAGGATGGACCTCCTTTTTGCAAACATCTGAACACTATTTTCCATATGTTGCCAGGGCATTTTACTGTCAAGCAAAAAACTTTCCCTGATAAATCTCTCATTGTATCCAACATTAAGGGAATTGAGATACGACTAACCCCTGACATCCTAGCTTCCATTTTGGACCTCCCCACTGAAGGTCTTGCTATTTTTGGAAGCACCTGGTATGCAGCTCTTAATCTCGACCAGATTGAGGTTTTATCTGAGTTGTTTTAGGAAAACTCCACTCGTATCTGTCCACATATCTCAAACCTCTCCCTAAAATCTTCAACAACATGAGCCAATACACTCTTCTTCCCCACTGTGGAAGTCTAGAGTATGTTTCTAACAACGATGCGTTGATAATTTACCATCTCATCAACTGTCAACGCCTCAATCTACCTCATCTCATTCTCCATCACCTCATAGCAGCTGCCACAAAAGACTACAAGAAAAATACCGCCCCTTATGGTATGATCTTAACCAAAGTCTTCAAGTTTTTTCAAATTCCACTATCAAATGAAAAATCCCTTCTAAAAATCTCCACAACAGCAAAACAGCATGCCCCCACAACCTCTTCCTTCCCAACACCCCTTAAAAAATAGCACTCTGCAAGAAGAAGAATTGTAGCCTCAGCCTGAACCACCCCATCTCCAAAAAGAGCACCTGAGCCTGCTCAAGAACGTTCTCCTGACAACCGAGAACGTTCTCCAGAACTACCCACAAATCTTCCATCTTTCTCTGTTTTTCCACAACCATCTACCCTCTCCTCCACGGACTTTATATCCTACTCCCAATATTTCCAATCTCCAGCAGATAATATGTGCACCTTACTCCCCCATCAAAATGTCCCAACCATATCACCTGCATATATTTCCCCCCAGACAGCCACTTCGTCAATCTTTGGAATTAGTCAGTTTTTGACTTTTCCAGCCACTTCTGGTCCTTCCATCAACCAAACTTCCACCTTTCATCCTTTACCTGCTTCTCTACCTACAATCTCTACCACCTCCGCTCCATCGTGCAGTGTTGTTCCTGCCCCGCCTCCTATTATGACTCCACCAAGGGAACCAACTAACTCGGAAATTATAGCAACCCTGCAACTTATTCTGGCCCACCAGACCTAGTAAGATTTAAAGTATACCCTACTGCGGACCCGGATAACAGAGCAGCTTGCTCCTAAGTTTGGTGTGACTCCTCCTCCTATTCAGCCTGCTCCAACTGCTCAACCGATTCATGACCCCTCCAAATCTGCATCTTCAAAAGGATCATCTCCATCTTTAGCTAAATAGGAATTTTTTTCTCCTTCCTTTTTGTGTGACAAAGGGGGAGAATTAATTTTAGTTTTTATATATTCTGATACTTAGAAGTCCTTTTTGTAATCAGACACTTCTGTCTTGTACTTTGCAAATCTGTCATTTTGAAAATCAATGGAATATTCATTATACTGAAAATCTGATTGCATTATCTATTTTACTGTCTAAAAAAATTTACTGCATTAATTGAGGGGGAGCTTCTACGCTCTTCAAATATAAAATTAGAATAAGAATTAAAATATAAATTAACATGTTTGTCATCATCAAAAAGGGGGAGATTGTTAAGACAAACTCTCAAATTAAGTTTTGATGAAAATAAACAAAGTATAATTAAGAACGTTAATTATGATTGTAAATGTTAATTTAACCTCTGCTCTTGAGTGTTTTTATTCAAAGATAGGAACCAAGCAAAGCAAAGAAATCATATGAAAAACTAAACAGAACATTCTTGTTTATAATCTGTAAAAAACAGAGAATGTTCTCCAAAATCAAGACTGATCGTCACAACTACTTGACCACTCAATCTCCACTATTTCAACAAAGGTTTTTCCACTAATCTTTAGACTAAGTTCATCAGTACATGGCAAGGAACAAGTAGGAATCATTGTTGTTAAAAAAAGGCTTTCGAATCACTAAGTTAAAAGGTCATGAATCAAAGCAAAATAAAATGGGTTGTAACTTTCTTTAGTCTAAACTGTCAAGAAAGTTAAAACAAAACTGAACCTCAAGATTGATCATCAATCTCCAGATAGTTCAGAACACTAACAGACTACATTGATCATCAATCTCTGTTTCTGAAGAATCAATCTCTGTTTATGCAGAATCAATCTCCTTATTTCTGCAGAAGTTGTTCATTACTTTCCAAACTATTTTGGATAGAATCAAGTCTCCAGATCAAAGATATATCATCAACAAATATATTTGAAACTTAAGGGATCATTAAACGCGCAGGAAATTTGATCAAGAATGAACAAAACAGCCCAGTCAAACAAAGCTCAAAATTGTTCAAAAGGCTAGACTATTTTTATTCACTTATATTGGTTTTGGTCAAAACTGAAAGAGCACTACCAACAGCTCTTTTTGACCATTATTAAATGCCCAAATCGTCTATAAAAGGAAGGCTAATACTCAGCAAAAATTAGAACTTCAAGTGCCAAGAATACTGATTAAATCACATACACTTGCATTCATACTTCCAGTTTATTTTATTGAGTTCTTCTAACCTGAATCTATTCTCAAACAAGAGTTGAGCATAATCCGATTCAACCAATCTTCTTAAATCATTATTGTGTAAACTCAAAACTATAAGGATTGTTTATAGCTTGAGTATGATTAAAGAGTGAATTGTAAAAACCTATTTGAACTACTAGGTGACGTGATTGAATCCTTTCTACCTGGAAAGGAATTGGTGTTATAGATCAAGGTTGATCTTAACTATGTAAACAAAAGATTGTTCTTCGTTTTTGAACACTTAGTGAAAATCTCACAGTTGTGAGGACTGGACGTAGCCCGAGTTGGGTGAACCAAGAGATATCAATGTGTGGTATCTCTTCCTTATCTCTATTTACATTCAGTCATTTTTATTATCAAATTAAATAAAGAAGCTAAAAACTGTGATTTTAACTAATCAAGAACGTTCTTCGTTTTCTGTTTCCAGAACCCAGAACATTCTCCGTTTTCTGTTTTCATAACCAAGATCATTCTTGAGTTGTTTTCTTAAGTTTTTAACAGGAAATTTTAATTAGGCAAGGTTACGATTCAAACCCCTTTCCTTGCAACTTCACATTGCTACTTCAATTAGATTGATAATTTTTGCATGAATCTTTTAATAAGCTTGCTGTGTTTATATTTTATACTTTGTTCTCTTTATTATTTTATTGATAGTTGTTTGCGTAAGATTATTTTATAAATATATTTATATTAATTGTAATGTGAAATCCCATAAAATTGAACGCAATTTTGATTGGTAGTACGACTAGTTACATCATATACTTTTACTGGATTATGTCTCTTCGATTCCATCTTATCGTGTCATTGTACGACTTTTCATGTAGTTGGTCTTCCTTGGATTATTACATCAACGGTCATACGCACAACTTGACCAAGATGGACAAAACTTTTCCTTCCCCGTAATAAAAGTGATAGTATCAATTTGTAAATAATTCAATTTTGTGAATGTGATGAATGCTTCTCCTTTAAAGAGTAAATGGTGATAATTAAATTTACGAGTGTTGCACTGACTAGTGCTGATCATTTGTGGCACTCATGTGAAATTTGTTGATTTTTTACTAAATTAATATTTTTTGCATAGTAATTTAGAATGGCTCAACTTTTATTTTCTTTCTTGAATAGCTAGTTCCACCTTTTGGATAACATTAGTTTCGGCTTTTAGTCGGTGAATAAAAAATATTTTTTCGTTTGCATATACTTTTGGTTTTATTTAATGGGTTATATTAACATGTGTTTTATATACCTTAAAGATATATTATAAAGATCTCTAAAATAGAAATTATATTTTAAAAAAATAGAATATATAATTTTTTTAAAAGAGAAAATGTACTATTTTCAATACAAATTTTTTATCTTAAATATAGTAATGTGTCGTAAAGATACATGTTAATATTTCTTTTATTTATTTTTTTATAAAATAAATATTTGTAATTTATTAATATGTTTATATTTATAACTTATTTTTATTTCCAATTAATATTTTTACATTCTTATTCTCTTTTTTTATTTGTAATATTTTTCTTTATTTTTTATTTTAAGGAAACATTTTTTATATATTGTTTTATTAAAAGATATTTATATCATTTACAAATACATTTCTCTATTTCTTTTCATTTTTTCCTTTATCTCAAACTAAACTAAAAAAAACATTTTATCACTTTTCACTCATTTTCTCTTTTTCTTGTTTCTTTTCCTTTATTTTTCTTTTATACTAAACAAAATATTGAAAACATAAAAAGTATATTGGTTATTTAAGTTTTTGGTGGCAACTCTTATTATTTACTAGCCAAACATGTAATTTTACAAATTTATCTCAATTTTTCAAAAAAGCTTGTAAATTTGTTTGTCTCTGACCTCAAATTGTGACTATTTGCTTTACCAATTTCATTCATTGGATTCTTTAATACTTATGTCAATGGAAAATTTTTGTACTTGACCCTGTTACTAGAAATTAATGCACTCCAATATAACACATCATGCATTATATAGGGGTAGGTCCACCAAATGGAAGAAATCAAAATAGAAAACTAAAATATATTGGTGTAAACGATTTGACTTATATGATAGTATTGTTTGTTATTGTCAAAAATCAAACTAGAAAAACAAAACATATTGGTGCAAATATTTATTGATCTGACACATCACATGGTTGTATTGCTATACTACTTACTAGTACCATATCAAATCAATACTTAAAAAAAGCAGTTTCAGTGATAGAAACATGTGACTCTGTGAGTGACAAAAGCTTTATCTTTGTCCTCTTTAAAATTGAAAGAATCTCAACCATCCAACCAAATATACATCAAAAGTGATTTCCTTATCTCTGTTTTACACTTCTTTAGTCTCTTTCATAATTTATAGTTTATGAAGCAAAAGCTATTTATTTTACTTTTTCTACGATGTAGGCTAAAACTAATCAAAATTGGGTAAGGTCTTATCACATATCAACATCAACTTTACTTTATTGTATTTAAAATGACACATTGTGTTTTCATAATGAGGAAAAAGGCTCGTCACTTATAATCGTTGCTCTGCCCATAACAATAAAGAGGAACACTCAAGTTGCAAGGCACATGCTCCATCCAATTCCACGAAACTTCATTCAACTGCTTTATCTCTTTTCTAACTCTGAATCTGTGATCATACTAATCAACCCCACCTACATAAGAACTCAATTTTTCTTTTGATTGGACAATAAATATAATAACTAATTATTAAATGTTCTATTTTTTTATTCACATAAGTAATGTTGATTTTATAAAATTATTGTTATAAATATAAAGTAAAAATTTATAATTTAAAAATATGCACACAACAATGATTAAAAAATACAATTACAAAAAAATCAATTAAAGTTGTATTATAAATCACAAGTAACTTTATTTTGAAATAAATATTTTTTGTAAATATAACAAATATTTTGAGATAGAGAAAAAAATCACTTTTGCCTTAGTATTTTACTTTGTTTTATTTTTTTTATTAAGTTAAGCAAGTGGGTTGCTTTTTATTGATTTAAAATCTTATCATGTCTTTGGTGTGTATTCATTGTCTAATCTATATAGGTATATTTGGTTATACGGTGAATATAATTGATTTTGATAAAATTAGTTTTTTGGTTAAAAGTTACTTAAACGTCAATAATTTTCTGTTTAGATACATAAGTATAAACCAAATTCTTAATAATTCATGTTGTTTTAATAGTTTGGATCAAAATTACTTTTAAATATCTAATTACTAACATATTTTTTATTTTTAGTTCTACGAAGATGATTTTTTATTATATTTAAAACTTAATGTTTCATTTCTATTATAGATAGTTATTTAAATTTATGTCTTAATAAAAAATAGTAAATTTTTATTTTATTTCAAAAAGTTTATGTTGTGACATTTTCAAATAATAAATACAAACATTTAAATTAACAAACACATATATCAGTTGAGTAAAAAATATCACATAACGTTAAAAGAATGTCAGCAAGAAAAAAAAAAGTTGACCGCAAAAGCTACTATTTCTAGCATTACTATCTTTCATTGAGTGTTTTTAACCATGCAATCAAACATTTTAATATTGTGTATTAATTCAGTTAGTTCAATTTGTAATTGGACTAATTGTTCTTTTGCGTGGACTATTGGATGAAAATTTTACCCCATACCCCCTAATTATACCTATACCCCCAAATAAGCAATGAAAATGACGTTTTTACCCTCGCTTAAATAATAAAACTCCAAAAAATTTACCATTTATGCGTTCAACATTTCTGGAACTCCAAAGTGAGTTTTTTTTCTTCTAAACTTCTGGAGAACTTGAATACATGATTTCCGGTACACAACATACACTCCGGAAAACTTTGTTCAAGTTTCCCGGTACAGTAGGTTACTTCTGGAGTACTTTTCTCAACCTCTCCAGTACAGAAGCCTACGAAAATCTTTTTTGAACTTCTCTGGTACAGAGGCTTCTTCCGAAAATCTTTTTTGAACTTCTCCGGTACAGAAGCACATTCTGGGAAACTTGATGTTTAACATTTCCGGTAGTTACTGAAGAACTTGAACCTCAAGTTCCCAGGAAGTTATATTAAAATTTTTTTAATCTTTTTTTTATAATTTCAATTAATTATAATTTTATAACTAATTGTGATTTATTTCTTTTTAATTTTTCACTGGGCGCACGAGGAAGAGACGGCAAAATCATACGAATTACGTGTGACACTGATACTTCTACATCATCCGCGATGAATCCTCCAGAGAGGATTCGACCGACAGCTTCTAGGAGAATAAGACGGATGATGATTGAAGACGATGATGAGGGAGATCATGATCATCGATTTATCCCAGATGTGACTATCTATCAGCAGGAGGAGCCTTCTATAGTGCATGAGCAGGAGGATGTACATTTGCAGGAGGAGGCTGCACGTGCTCGTGAGGGAGACACGGTATCCTGGACGACCTTATGATTTATCTGTCTTTACACGGTGATCTTATACAGCAGGGGTTGAAGGAACATGAAGCTAGTCCAGATGATGAGTTGTATATTCACTTTTATAAAGCTTTGTATTTATCGCGTAGTCACACTAGTTAGTAGTAACACTTTTATGCATTATTGTTATGTCAGTTACTTTTTATAAACACTATATGCGTTATTATTATGTCGGTTATATTTATAAACACTTTATGCCATATTGTTATGTCGGTTACATTTATAAACATTTTATGCCATATTGTTATGTCGGTTACTTTATGTGTTATTGTTATGTCGTTTACATTATATTATTTGTGATGAAATATAAGAAATATAAAATAAATAAATTACAAGATGAAATCGAACGACAATAAACTAAAATTAATTAACAAGTGATTTTGTAACAGATTAAAAGCATTAAGCTTCATCTAATGACATTGCATCTATGAGTTATCTAGGTGGATTTTGGGTAACACGTGGCAAACGACCTAATAAGTACCCCCAATGTTGTAGAGGCCCTGTATATGCTATTGCCCAAGAAGTTGCTTCATTGATGCGATATTGCTTCCAACTTGGTGCAATGTCTGGCATTGGAAATCCATCTTTCATCTTTAACTGCAAAATAAGATCATTTGATTATTTTAAAAATTCATTTGATAATTTTAAAAAATTAAAACAAAAGAAAATAATTACCGGAACCTAGTGATTTCCATTAACAAAACGTATACAGTAAATACGATCATTTTTTGTCGATCCTGAATGTGAACCCCTCATAGAAAAGAAAGTCACTGAAAATGTCTGACCAAACGTGACGAGAATAATATTATATGTTGTCGCTATCATGTAACCCATATCAGGTATGGACAACCATTTATTCATGAGTTGAAGAGCTAAGCCATCTTCAATGAATCTCTTACTACTACTTCTTCTTTCTTCATCTTCTTTCTTCTTCTTCTTCTGTTGTATTTTTTAGTTTTGTTAACAGAGATTAGTTTATTTCTTTTACTTTTGTTCCTGTATGTTTTTTTTTTTAAGTTTTATGTTTGTTCTAAAGATTAAGTTTTATGTTTTATGTTTTTACTTTCAAGTATTTTTTAAAAATTTGCAAATCAAAATTAGTTTATTTCTTTTAGTTTTGTTATTGTATGTCTTAATTTTTTAAGATTTACTTGTAGCTTTGATGTAATCTCTAATGTTATTTTGTGCTTTAGATCAATCATCCACTAGCATGCTTAGCGGTGAATTTATCCTTTTTCAACGTTTTTGAAATGGATGTTGCATTCCATTTTGCTTAGTCTATTTCAGTAACTTAGATCTCTTCATTTTTTTTATTAATTGTGTTTAGTTTTATTTTAGTCTAATTTATCCTTTCAAAGATTAATAGGTGTGTTTAATCGGTATTTTTTAATTTGGAAATAGAGATGAGTTTGATATGTTTATTTCTTTTAGTGAATTGTTACTGTATGTCTTTATTTTTTATTATTGCAAATAATGATGAGATTAATTAATATATTTCTTTAATTTGTATAGTTGGTAGTTTGATATATCTATTACTTTTCACTCACACAGTTATTATCACTCTATATACTTTTAACCTCACCTACAAAAATTTTATTTTTAACTCCACTCACTAATTATTTTCACTTAACTTTTATTTACTTTCCAACTCACAAAAAATTATTCCCACCCAACTTGCTTTTATTTTTCACTCACAAAAAAATATTCCCACTCAAATTACTTTTACTCTCCACTCACAAAATTGTTCGCAATCAACTTACTTTTAATTCTACTAACAATTATTCCCACTCAACTTACTTTTACTTTCCACTCCCAAAAAATTATTCCCACTCAACTTACTTTTCCACCCACAATTATTCCCATTCAACTTTTAATTCCACTCACAAAAAGTTATTTTCACTCATTTTATATTTACTCCCCACTCGCAAAATTATTCCCACTCAACTTACTTTTAATCCCACTCAAAATTATTCTTACTAAACTTACCTTTAGTTTCCACTAACAAAAATACTTTCACTTAACATACTTATACTTCTCACCCACAAATAATAATTCCACCAGCACATACACAAAATTGTATATTCATTTAACTTTTTTGTCCAAAAAAGAAATAGTATATATATATATATATATATTGAACGGTAATTTATCATAAAATTAACTCTGACAAAATAATCGGAAAAAATAAATTTGAAGTGTTCTTTTGATCTAGAATGCCGTTACCGTGAATATTAGATGATACAAAATAAGGAGGAAAACCTAAACCCAAAACATACATAATGCCCAACATAAATTGCAAAATATCTCAATAAATCAAACACAAAAACCCGTTCTCATATCATTTATTGGACTAAAATTACTAATTCAGCAAGACAAGTTCAATATTCAAATTAAGAATATAATCATTATTTAGTGCGGAAATCAAATAAACATATGAACATTCATATTTTAGAATTTATTAACATGTTTGATCTATTAAATATGAGATTTTAGGAATACTGAATTCATAGATAATCATCTCTCAATGGCAATCTTGAATAGTCTTTAAGCAATTGTTCATGAAATAGAGAGACGGGTGGCAAGAGCACCTCCTTGACTTGTGGTTCTTCCCTCAACCTCAATTTCTTATGTCTTAAAAACCCTTCAAATAGGATGGGGAGAAGAGGCATAACCTATATATAAAGTGTTGATCAATTAGAGTTTCCATTATTCCTAAAATGAGTCATCAATTACATCCATGATATTAAGTCCATATCAATTAATTAAATATAATTAATTATCTACTTATAAATATAATTAATCTTATTACTTAATTTGATCAATAATAAATCAAGCATGTTACTTAATAAATAATTAATATAATTAAATAAAGATATATGTCTATAATAATTATTGAAATATAATAATTAATCAAAGTATAAATAAAATATTCCAACATGTAGACATGTAATAGGGTATGGCTATCTTGTGTATTTTCCTTGAGTTGTGTATGAGTTTCAAAGAATATAAGATTCACTTAACCGTTTAAAATAAAATAAAATAAAAGTTGTGTATGAATGTGCATTGTTAATTTAAGGTTTTACTTATTGAATTTAAGGGTTAATTTGTGAAAATAATTTATCTCTACGGGTGAGTGGTTATGTAAAAACAAAGTTTATATAGGTGATATTTGGTTTAAAAGAATAAATTATAAAGTGAATGTACATGACAAAATTTTATTAGTCCAATTTCACTTGGATATCAATAATCAACCAAATTAAAATGTACCCTAAAATTTTACGATTCTAAATTACTCAAATTTAGATGAAGTTACTCAATTGAATTGTATGTAGTCCTTATCCATACTAAACTTAATAGCACCGATTTCAAGAATACTACACATGACAATTTGCGGTCGATGTTGATGTTCACATAAACATTTTACGATAACTACATTTAACTCAAAATCAAACAATCCTCTTTTTTATATAAGCAAAATTATAGTAGTACATTGAAAAGGAATAAATTGTATACTCCAATTCATTTCAAAATATTACATGAAAGTAATAAGACAAGATAAAGGGCAGCTATAAAGGCTTTATTTAGTAAAATTAACATAATTTATATTTCATAATTGATAAAATTAGACTTCATTTTCAATTAGTTTATAAATATATAAAAATATTATCTGGTACCTTAAATTTACACTCTTACTCTCCACATTTTAATAAAAATCCAATTTTTTTTAAATGTCAAATTTAATGTTTTTTAGGACATATTTGTATTTCGAAAACTTTGAAAAATGTTTTACAAAACACAAATGTATTCGACAAACTCTTTAAAAAAAAAGTTTTCTAGAATACAATTTAAATTTTTCGAAAATATTTGTGTTTTGGAAAACTTTTTTCAATTTTTCTGGAACACATTTGTATTTTAGAAAATTTTTTTTAAAGTTTTTCGGTATATAAATGTGTTCCGGAAAACTTGAAACACAAAGTTCATATTTTCTAAAACATTATGTATCGAAAAACATAAAAAAAGTTTTTTGGTACACAAAGTTCGAGTTTCTAAAACACATTTGTGTACCGAAACTTTCAAGCTTTCCGATACACAAAGTTTGATTTTTTAAAACACAATTGTGTACCAGAAAACTTGAAAAAAAATTTCGTAACACAAAGTTCAAAATTTCTGAAACACATGCGATCCAAAAAATTTTTTTAAAGTTTTGCGGAACCCAAGTTGAATTTAGTGGGTTAGAAAACAAATTATTATTTTTTGACAAGAAAGATAAAAGGGTAAAATAGGTAGTTTAAAAAAAATATGGGGATAGGAGTATAAGTATGGGGATACAACCTAAAATTTTAAATGTAAAATGACATAAAAATAAATTTTTAATCAAAAATAAATTTTTTAAATTAATTCTTAAAATATTTTAAAAGTAATAATTTAAATTTTTTTTTATTAATTTTAAATTTATCAATATGATATATTTTTACATGTTTTTCTATTTTATTTTTTTTAAATAAAATAATTAATTATTTACTTTCAAATTTAAACTATTTATAAATGATTTAATTTTAATAATTAAATTATTTATTAATTTGATATATTTTTATTTATTATTTAGCTAGTTTATTTATTTAAATTTTTAATTGTAAATATTATTTTAAGAATTTAAAATTATAATAAATAAATTAGAAAGGGTAGTAAAAATAGATTTACTTATAGTAATAAAGATAAAATTGAAAGAAAAAATTAAAAAATAAATTCAGAAGCTGCTTGAACTAGTTTATCAGAAAATTTTATAAACTATAAATTTATAATTGACTATTACCAAACAGATCTTATAATTTATAAAGAGCTCTTTTTTTTTTTTCCTATTATCCATAATCTTTATTTTTCACAATTCATTTCCTTCGGTATGTATTGCACCACTTTGACCTTGATCTTGTGTTGATCCCTTTAAAATTATATCTTATACCCCACATTTATACTCACCTCCTATATTTTATGCAAACTACCTATTTACACTTTTTATTTTAAAAAATAATTCTTTTTTGTACTATACTTAATTCAAATTGAGTTTTAAAAAATTTAAAAATAATTTTCCATATCACAATGTGTTTTCAAAAGTACTTTCATTTACTCTTTACGTCAAATTGCCACAACAAAGTTCCATAAAAAAATACTTCATCATGTATTTAAAACATTTATTATGATTTAACTAAAACATTTATTATGATTTAACTCTATTTATCTCTCAACCATGTATACCAAAGGTCTTTTCAAATGCACTTTAAGTGGTAATGGAGTGATGGAGTACTACGTTTTTCAAAGGTAATCTTCGTTAGTATAGCAAAACAAATTAATTAATGAAATAATTCCAAATAATATGGACAAAATAAATGAATACAAATTATAGAGGAATAAAATAGCGCAGAGTTTCATTTATAAGAATGTTATGTTCAGTTTTTTATCTGATTTTGCTTTGCTTGATTCCTATATTTGAATTAAAGCACTCATGAGTACAGGTTAAATTAACATAAAATTTAGAATCATAATTAACGTTCTTAACTAACCTTTGTTTATTTTCATCAAAACTTAATTTGAGAGTTTGTCGTAACAGCGGTACTACTATCAAGAATGATTTTGGGGGATAGATTGAGAATGTAAAGGTTGTTTAATAACTCAACATGCCCAATCATCTTCATTGTATGTAAATCCTAAATATCACAAGACAAATGTGAGAAAACTAATTGACAATTAAGAGTTTTGGTTAGTTTAAAAATTGAAATTAAACTAAATTTGAATTGAGGGATATAGAAAACATCAGTGAGATGCAAGTATGAATTGAAATACACAGTTCTAGAGAAATGAGCAGTAATAGTATTTCCATCTAGAAAATTTATTGAAATAGGAGATATTTTTTTAATAGTTGAAAAAGATTGTATAAAGGGGCAAACATGGTCAGAAGCCCCTAAATCTAAAATCCAAAAAGAAAGAGGATTAGAATAGTTACCTAATTTGGAGATACTAGAAACAACATGTTGAGTTGGATCATTAGAGTTTTGTTTGATTGATTCATTTATGGATGTTTGAAGAAGAGTAATCAAATATTTGTAATCATCTTTAGAAATATGTATGGAATCGTTAGCTTGATTATTTGAGGGAGAATTAGTATTGCTCTTTGGGTTATTACTAGGAGATATCGTGTTAGTGTTGCTAAATTGGTTTTTAGAGGTATACCCAGGGGGAAAACCATGTTTAAAATAACAATTTAAGATGGTATGATTTGTTTTCTTGCAATTAATACAAAGCATAGAGTTTCGAGTACCTTTACCACGACCCCTACTTGAATTATGGTTTCCTTTCCCTTGACCAGCACATATGGTGGAATCATTATGAGTGGTAATAGGTGTTATATCTTGTTGAATAACAAGAGAATAAACCTTGGTAATTGAAGGAAAAGGATCCATGAGAAGAATCTGACTTCTAACATATTGGTAAGAATCATTTAGGCCTTTCAAAAAACAGATTGCATATTCATCATGTTTGTAGGTGCAGACAACAAAACTAAGTTTACAAGAACAGGGAGTTGAACATGTACAAGTAAGGTGTAGGTCTTAGATCATCTAATTCATCCCAAATGATCTTCATATCCATATAATAGGTAGAGAGGGATCTTTCACCCTGTTTAATGGAATGTAAATCACGAAGCAAGTCGGAGAATCGAAAATGGTTACCTTTCGTAAATCTTTCACGGAGGTCATTCAATAGATCGAACGCACTGTCAATACAAATAGTACTTTGGGAGATGTGTGGGGAGAGAATCCGAGTTATCCAAGAAACCGCCATGTTATTGCAACGTTCCCAAATATGGAAGTCGTTGTCGATGGTAGACGGTTTTGGGTGCTTACCATTGATGAAAGAAAGTTTGTTTTTGGAGGAAATAGCTTGTTTCATAGAGCGACTCCAGTTGTAGTAGTTGTGGTCGTTTAAGGGCAGAGCGACAAGAACCGCGTCGGGATTCTCACCGAGGTGTAGATAATAAGGGTTTCGGGGGTTTAGGGTTGAATCTTGAACGAGCGGTGATGTTGGTGGTGGTAAAGGAACATCAGAAATATCGTTGGGAATGTTTATCTTGTGATGAAATTGGAAGGAAGGTAGGGAGATGATGAAAAGAAACGATGGATGTGGAAGTATTTGCGGAAGGTGTGGGTGGAAATTTTGTTTTGCGACTGATACCATATTACTGAATATATATCATTATTATTTCTCTTAACTAGTCAAAGAATACAAGTTGGATTTATATAATAATAAACCATAACCGAATAGCTACAATTAAGGAATATTGACAAATAACTCTATCTTAAGGGTTAACTAATCATAATAACCTAATTAATTATTTTTTTAATATATTTAATTTGTTTGATTTCAGTAGAACCTCACACTTACTAGTATCTTTCTTTTCTAAGAGCGATAATATTTTGCTTTGATATATTTTCAAGTAATTCTTTATTCGTAAGATTGAGTTATTGGATGTTTATTTGCCATTAAAATTGTGATGGTGGATCTTTTGTTGTATTATAGTTTTTCATTTCTGAGATGGGATAAAAAGATAATGATTTAAATACACTTTTTGGTGTTCAATTTAACTTAGAAAATTTATATTTGTACACTCTAAATTTTCCAACACTTATTTAACAAGTCATTTTTTCTCATGAGATCATGAACATACTATATTTATTATATCATCATTTTTTATTCTTTTTCTCTCAAAATAACATACATAATGTGGGTTGCTACCCGTGTAGTTGTGAGCCCATTTATTTTCAACTTGGACTTTGGAGAGAGAAATATCGAAATGGTTGAAAAAAGGAAAGCAACTTGTTTAATGGAAAATGATTTGGTCTAAACTAGGATAGAGCTTGTGCTTGGTAATCATCTCGCGATTATAAAATAAAGTTTGTTCCCAAACAAAAACTAAAAAAGAAAAGTGTGTTGTAGCCAAAAAATTCCTTAAATTATTGTAGAATTTAAATAAATAAATAAATAAATAAATAAAAGCTACCGTTGTTGTGGTGGATTCTACATTATAGTAAAGAAAAACTGCATCGCAAAATACGAATTAAAAATTGCATTACCACTATAAATCTGCAGTAAAAAAATAGCATATAAACACAAACTAAATTAAATTTCAAAACTGAAGTTATGGTATACTATGTTTGGGTATTTGGTAATTAATATATGCATCAATTTTGTCTCACAGTTCTTCTATTTAATTTCATATATGATTTTTCAATAGATTGGGCATGCTTGTATTAATCTCATGTACTCCATAAGCCTTTCTGTTTTAGTTTTGACTATACTTCCAGTAGAAAACACATTAAATATCTTGCTCTAATATTTGTTATCTTGTCTCGAAATTAATGGATCAAATTTGTCATCCTCATATGCTCCTAAATCTCCATACTATAAAACCGCACTAACAAACATAACATAAACACTAAACAGTAACAATAGTTTATGTGTGATTGTTTTTTAGAGGAAATTTACTTGTGATTATGGAGGTTGTCATTTTGATAAAGGCACCGGTTGTTTTCTTCACTTGAGTCCTCTTCGGTTGCGATTGTTGAGTAGTTTTTATCCAATTGTCCATTTTATCTTTAGAGAAATGGACATTTTGATCCCGCATAAAAAACACCAAGACGAATTAGTCGTTGAAAAAAAAAAAGCGACCCTTTATGATCCTTAATAAAAATATATCTAGACAATTGAATTCATAAACCACAATTTGGAATTAAACCACAATTTGTTATTGAATTGTATAAAAACAGATTACATACACATTTAAATCATTAATAGTGTTAGTGAATATCCTAATACTTTTAACAAAAATATACAAGGACAATTTAATCCCTCATTTAAAAACCAAATAAAAAAAAAGCAATAAAAAACTTAATAAAGGGAATGACACATGCATGAAAATTGAAACACAAAATTGTTTAAATGGAGACAACCCTTGACTAAATTGTCTTAAAATATTGCTGCAGGACCTAAATATCCCATTATTATTGTTTAAAATTTTTTTTAGACAAATCATTTATATAACATGTTATAATTCAGATATAGTTTAAAAATGAATTAAAAATTGATTAGAAAAATATTGACAGAAGAAGAAATAACGTGTCCCATATTTTTGTATTGCATAGTACAAATTGGTCCCTTTTTAATTATGCAGGTCTTCTAATTGATAACCTATATATACTTATTTATATTCATTGCATTTGAAAGAAGTTATTTATTTTTTAAATTTGATCCCAAAAAAATCATTAAAACCAAATTATAGTTTAGTTTTAAATTTAAAATGACTTTGACTGGTCTTTATAGGATTGAAAACATTTTTTTTTCCAGGTATTTTCTACTCACAACTGCAGAAATTAATCTATCGAGTCGGATAGAACTATAATAGATGGCAAAGCTATTCCTCAAAAGATTTACCGTATGTAAAAATTAAATAAATTAAAAAAGAGATAATTAAATTAGCATCTCTATAATTAATATATTTGAATATTAATTATTTGTATTTTAATAATTGAATTAAAACAAATCATGCATCTTATCTTGCAAATACATTGACATAAAAAAAATCATAAAAAGAAGTATCCACCTAATTTTTTTTCATGTAGAAAAGTCAACCAACCAATGATATTAAAATTCATTAAAAAAAATAAGGTTGCAGCCATTACTTCTTATATTTGAGTGTCACTACGCGAAAAAATGCATTTTACAGCGCTTTTTTTAAGCTATTTACAGCGCTTTTTCAAAATAATAAGCGCTGTAGTTACTAGCGCTGTAAAAAGATACAACAACGCTTTTTTTTTAAAAAAAAAAAAACGTTGTAAAAAAGGTGGATATATTGCGCACTTGTTATACACATTTTACAGCGCTTTTTAAAAAAGCGCTGTAAATCCCTGTAACAATAGATGCATTATTATGCCCCTATTACAGCGCTTGTTTGAAAAAGCGTTGTAATAGGTGCATTCATATAGATGATTTGTTATGCACCTTTTACAGCGCTTTTCCACAAAAGCGCTGTAATAGGTGCATTTATATAAATGCATTGTTATGCACCTATTATAGCGCTTCTTCAAAAAAGCGTTGTAGTAGGTGCATTCTAATGCACGTTTTTATATAGATGCATTGTTATGCACCTTTTACAGCGCTTTTTCCAAAAAGCGTTGTAGTAGGTGCATTCAATAGATGCATTATTATGCACCTATTACATCGCTTCTTCAAAAAAGCGCTGTAGTAGGTGCATTCTAATGCACGTTTTACAGCGCTTGTTTGAGAAAGCGTTGTAAAAGGTGCTTTTTTTTTTTTAATTTTATTAAATATGCTGTAAATTTTAAAAAGCGCTTTTTTAGAAAGCGTTTTTTTTAAAAGCGCTGTCTTTTAATCCATAATCAGTTCACAATTTTTATTCCAAAATCATTTCATCCAGAATCAGTTCACAATCAGCCAGTAGTACACAGCAACAACAAAACAGCACTACAAAATCCACAAGAATCAGTACACAACAACATCAGATTCACTATATTTTCATCAGTACACAACAATCAGTTCATATTTACATATTCACAACAGCCCAGAACTACATATTCACAACTACCGATTCATATAACTATTAGATTCACTATATTTTCATACAACTACATATTCATATTCACAACTACATATTCACAAACAGCACAGAACTACCATATCCCTTGCAGCATGCCATTTCCCAGCAAATCAAATAATATTCATTTCAAGCACATACTGACACCAGTCTTCCTTTATCTCTGTTAGATCTTCTTCAGAATATGTTGGACTGGAATTGTCAAAGTACTATGCGATATAAAAATTGAACATAAATAAGTTAGAATCAAATATATACATAGTTTATATATGAAAATCAAATAATTAAAATACCGTACCGTTTCTAGGATTATAATTTGATTCTTATCAACAATCTCCTTCACGAATCACAATACATAGTACCTACAGTCGATGTTGTTAGTTTGACGAGGGCACTATAAAATAAAACATATAAGTCAATAATTATTTGTGCATTGATTGTAAGTGAAATTTAAAAGCATATATTTCAAACCTTTATTGGAATCCATGTGATGTTATTTGACTTTAGCTTCGACACTGTCGCACCTCTTTGAGCTCGAAAAACTTGTAAAGCACTATCGAATAAATAAATGTGATTATTATAGCATTAACAAACACATTATTTATATATATATGTAAAAAATAATAAAAAATATATATTATTTTTGTATCCATGTTTGAATCTTTACGCAATATAGATTTATGCAAAGAAAAATGATAAACGTTGTTTGATCGATGGAAATGAAAAATTAAAAGAATAGGATGTAAAGAAAAACTGCTTTTAAAGTAATATTTGTAAAGAAACCCCTTAAACTTTGATTTCAGTCAATTAAGGAGTGAAATGCCAACATTATCAGGGAAACAAAAAAGTCATGAATTAATTTGGGTCTCCTACAAACTAAAAAAGTTTATGGTAAACCTAATACTTTTAACTAAGTCCAACAACAAAAGCAAGTTATATTCTCATCAAATTCAATGGTTAGCATGAAAAAATTATAAAATCTATGAGAGCAACTTTAACAAAATTCAAACTTTTATTGATGTAACTTAATTGGCATTTTTATACTTAATATTGAGATTGACTATATGTTTTTCAGCCAAAACACTTTTAACTTGGCATTCAAAACTTGACATTTGAAAAAATAATCAACCTTATTTATTTTGTGTATACCCAAAATATATCCTTCAAAGTAAACATGAAAAATGATGGTTCAATGTATACTGAAAAATTTATTAGTACAATTTGAGATTATATAGCATCAACTAAATACCTAAGTCCCACCATTATTAAAATTGATCACCACTACTAAATAACTGTTTTTGTAACATTAGTACTATTTGCACTATATATATTAGAAGAAAGATAAAATTAAGCACCACCAAACATCATAAAGACAAAACCTTGTGCTACCTCAAACATGATAATCAGAACCCAAACTCAAACTGCATTTAGTGTAGAAAAGTATTGATAAGTATAGGAATAAATTCACAACCTATTGATAAGTAGATGATAAATTCTGTAAAGACAAATATAATAAAACTTGGTAAGATATAAATGGTACCTGTTAACTAAAGAAGTCAATTAAAATTTGTTTCTAACAATTATAAAAACTTCAGTATATTCATAATGCTCTGCCCTTACAATACAACCAACAAATATGAATTAAAAGAATATCAAACAAAAACATATTGTCATTAAGAATATTAACTATATGCACTACGCGAAAAATAACATTTTACAGCGTTTTTTTTTAAGCCATTTATAGCGTTTTTTCAAAAAAAATAAGCGTTGTAGTATATAGCGTTGTAAAAAGATACAACAGCGCTCTTTAAAATAAAAAAGCGCTGTAAAAAAGGTGTATATTGCGCGCTTATTATACTCGTTTTACAGCACTTTTTTGAAAAGCGCTGTAAATCCCTTCTAAAAACATGCTGCTTGTTGTAATAGTTGTACAGCGCTTTTTCAAAAAAGCGATGTAATAGGTGCATTCTTATGCACGTTTTACATCGCTTTTTCAAAAAAAGCGTTGTAGTAGGTGCATTCTTATGCACGTTTTAAAGAGCTTTTTCAAAAAAGCGCTGTAATAGGTGCATTCTTATGCATGTTTTACAGCGCTTTTTCAAAAAGCGCTGTAATAGGTGCACTCTTATTCTAGTTTTATTGAAAAACGTTGTAAATGAAATTTTTAAAATAACGCTTGTTTGTATAAATAGGTTTTTTATGGCATTTTTTTAAGAAAGCGCTGTCTTTTAATTTTTTTTCCAAAATCATTTTCATCCAGCACATGATATTGACACAGTTACTATATTTTTCATTTAAACAACAACAGCAACAAACTTGTAACTTTACATATTGACACAATAAGTTCACAACAACAGAACTATATAACTTTACATATAACTTTACAAACAGCACATGATATTGACACAATTACATTTTTTTACATTTACATATGCACAACAACACAGAACTATATAACTTTACATATTCACAACAGAACCTTGCAACACAACACATATTTTTTATATTTACATATTCACAACCTTGTAGCATGCCAATTTCCCAGAAATAACATAATTTTCAGTTCGATCACATACTGACACCAATCTTCCTTTATTTTAGTTAGATCTCTTTGAGAGTATGTTGGACTGGAATTGTCAAAGTACTATGCGATATAAAATTTGAACATAAATAAGTTAGAATCAAATATATACATAGTTTATATATGAAAATCAAAATATAATGAAAATATCGTACCGTTTTTGGAATTATAGTTTGATTCATATCAACAATCTCTTTCATGAATCGCAATATATAGTACCCGCAGTCTATGTTGTTAGTTTGACGAGGGCACTATAAGATAAAACATATAAGTCAATAAATATTTGTGCATTGATTGTAAATGAAATTTTAAAGGCGTATATTTCAAACCTTTATTGGAATCCATGTGATGTTATTCGACTTTTGCTTCGACATTGTAGCACCCCTTTGAGCTCACAAAACTTGTAAAGCACTATCAAACAAATGTGATTATTATAGCATTAACAAACACATTATTTATATATATATATATATGTGTGTGTGTGTGTGTGTGTGTATCAAACAAATGAATATTACTTACGTGTCGAAGATAGTCTTTATATCCGAGTGATTGTTGTAATGGTCGTGCAAGGGATCCAAATAGTATATAACTTTATAGGTCGCATTGATTGCAAATAGCACCCAATGTGCCCTACAACAATAAAAAATTTGTTGGCAATTTTGTTTACACAACTTATAAATTAAGTGTCATAAATTAAAAAAGATATAAATAGAGAATATATAATTACGCTGAATTATATGGCGCAAGGAACAGCTTATCCTTCTCTTTATTTCTCAGTAGGATATCTACAACATATTTCTTTACATTAACTGGATCGAGTTTAAACACTGAAAGCTTATGCGGAGACAAGAATGAAAATCTATCTGACAATTTGCGCGTGCACACCAACTTCTCATACAAAAACCTTCAATGAAAATGTCAAATTAGATTAATTACCAATAAATTAAATTAATTACCAATAAATTAAATTAATTACCAATAAAGCAAATTAAAAGTAATTTTTATCTTAAATAAAGTATTTTACATAATGTATAATCTGATGACAGTAGCACTCAGCTCCTTATGATTGAGAAGTTCGTATATGTGCTCTTTTTCAAGTAGTTCTTCATACTCATCTCCGAAAATAGCTTTCTTCATGCTTATAATGCGTGAATCATTGCTTGTATGTCAAGACACGACCCAAATCGAGCAAGGCGTGGATGACTTATTTTAGGAGCAGCAATTGATTTTCCCCGATCCAGTTTTTGAATTTTGGCAGCTTTATTACCCTTCAGTTTTTGAAGTTTGCCAGCTTTATTACCCTCAAATTTTTGAAGTTTCCAGCTTTATTTTTACCACGAACATCCAGATGTGGTGCGGCTTTATTCTGGCAGGTTTGCTATGCGAGTGGTTTTGATTGAATCTGAAAAAATGAGGTTAATTAGTTTGTTAGTTAATTGAATATGAAAAAATGACAAACCTGCCAGAATAAATGTGACAAACCTTTTCCGGTGACGTGACTGACTCGTTGCGGAGAATCTTCTTGTCATTCCTTTTAGACTTTGTATGAATCTAAATAAATGTGAAATTAAAGTTAACAGCGGAAAAAATCAGCAATTAAATATAATCAATCATAATCATATATCGTGCAATTAAATATACATATCAATTAAACATACATATCAATTAAACATACCTTACCAAGGGCAACAAGATTTTTGGGCCATGCCACGTAACTACCTATAAAAATTTGGCAACGGTGCATTTGGTTCAAAAGCAATCACGGGTGATACTTTGACATGGCCGGCAGGGATCAGAGTGTTTTGCAATACTTCTCCCAAGGTATTGTACAATGTTCCTTTTTCCAACCTTGCGATGAGTAAGGGAGGATAAATATAGCACACAAGTAGAGACACCCTAAATCAATGGTTAATACATAAGTATGTGAAACAATTAGGTTGAATGAATTTCTTACTTTATTAAGTAATTAATTACATTGGGAAGACTTTTAAGACCAAAGTTGCAACTAGCGTTTTCACTCTCCATTTGTATTTCACATTGGACCTGATCCGGAAGTTGCTTTTCTTTATTCGTCTTCACCAAGAATGCCACTTGCTCTGGATTTTTTGTATGGATGAATTGGATTTTTGGCCCTCTCGCGATTTGCCATGCTTATACTCTATATAACAAAATAACAATCCTGTAAAAATTTAAAATACGCTATGAATATGAATAATATAACACAAATGCTAATAAATTAATCACTTACCACAAACGCGGGGTTTGCACGTTTAGCTACAAATGCGCTCCATTCGTCATTTGATATATAGTATTTATATATTTTTGGAGCTTCAACATTCATATTTCCATCACGATCTCTTAGGTAGCAGTTTGACAGATGAGATCTAAATCCCAGGTGTATTTTTCCAGCAACTCTAAGCACATAAGTTTTTCTCACCTTATCAACATCAAAAGCAAACTGCAAACCAAATAAAGATATAGTTTTAGTAAAGTATTTCAATGGAAAAAATTATAAGTAAGAAAAAAGTGGAGTAAAAAAGTTACTTGTATATCATTCCACAGTATATCTTTTGCATCCTTCAAAGCCTTATCTCTCCAATCGTCAATTGTAATTGGGATATTCTGACGAACAACAGCACCAATATAACTTACCAACATGGAACTGTTGGGCTCAATTGGCTGGCCACCTTCATTCCACCCCACCTAATAAACTCATATAGTAAGTACATGCTTTCAAAAAAGATAAAAAATAAACAGCAAACAAAGTATAGTATAATGGTTGCACCACGTTTAACTTCATTTACATAAGTCTTAGTGTTGACAACTTCCTCATTTTGACAATCTAAATCCTTGTTGGAATCCATTTATCTACAACCAGTTCAACATGCAGTTCAGAATAATTTCAACAAGTTCAACATGCAGTAGTCTAAGTACGTAGCAGTATAAGTTCAACATGCATTTTAGTGACAACAAAAAATTAATAATACAATACCTGAAGAGTGCGAAGAAATACGTAGGGTTCGTAGGGTTACGGCTTCATTTAAGAAGGAACATCGAGAAAAGTGCGCAGAAATACGAACGGTTCGTAGGACAGAGTAGGGTTCGCAGAAATACGTAATGAGGGTTACGTATTTCAATGAGAAGAGTACGTAATGTTCGTAGGGATAGTAAACAAAATGGAGATGGTTCGCAATGGAGATAGTTCGCAATATGGTTCGTAGGGACAGTAGGGTTCGCAATGAGAAGGATAATAAAGAGGAAGAGGATAATAAGGATAATAATACCTATATTTGGATTTTTTTTCTTCCTAATAATTAGTTAATACCTATATATATATATATATATCAATGCTAAATTACGTGATCAGCTCATATTGATATGATTAGTTCAAGTTCAAGAAAAATTCCCAGTACTCCAACAAAGCTTTTTCAAGTTCAATATAAGCAGAAAATTAGTTATGGCAGGTCAAACACTTAAATTACATGAACTTAGTATAAAACACTAAGATCAAGCTAAATATAAGCAGAAAATCAAATACAGTTCAAGCTAAATACTAAAATGCTCAATTCTGGCAGATCAAACAATTAAATTACATGAACTCAGTTCAGATTACATGGCTTATATAAAACAATTAAACACATTAAGATGCCCTTCTTCTTTTCCTGGTGGGATTCACATTTGTTTGTCCATTAACATACAAAACGATGGATTAATCCAAATTCCCTCATCATGATCATCTCTAAGATATAAACCATCATCAGTTGAATCAATTTCATGTGGTTGTGATTTTGCAAAGAAAAGATCATTACCAACATCTTCATCATTATTGTTATCATCACTTATTTTATTGGTTGATAGGACAACAAACCATTTATCATCAGCAGGATCAGTGACATAAAACACTTGTTAAGCTTGCGACGCTAAAATAAAAGGCTCATCTTTGTATCCCACCCTATTAAAATCGACAAGATAGAACCCTGACTCGTCAATCTGAACGCCATTATTATTATTGACCCACTTGCAACCAAATATGGGAACACAAAACGTTGTGTAGTCTAACTCCCATATGCGCTCGATAACCCCAAAATATGATAGATTTGCATATATTGGGTTTTTGTCTTTTGCACTTGAGATATGCATCGCTTTAGCTACGAGAGTGACTCCGCTATTTTGCATAGTGGTTTGATCATCTTGTTCTTTGGTATAAAATGTGTAGCCGTTAATTACATAACCGGTGTAAGAAAAAACATGTAAACTCGGACCATTTACCAGCCATCTCAATCTCTGAAATTGATTCGGGGTCTATATCAAACTTTGACTTTATGTGATTTTTTAACCATGTTATAAAACTTCAATTGTGCTCTCGAGTTATCCAATTTTGATTCCTATTCATGTTCAAACTAGATAACTGATCCATGTGTATTGTAACATACGGTTGAACCTCATCATCATTTTGCAGAACATACAATTGTGCCTACTCGCATTTTGTCCTTGATATAGTCATTAGTCTCTTTCCAATTATCCCTTCTCCTGATATTCTTCCCAAATGATGAGACATGGGAAGCCCTATGGATTCAACATTGGACAGATATTCAGTACAAAATTCAGCAGCTTCTTCGACAATGTATCGTTCAGCAATACAACCTTCTAATCGACTTCTACTTTTTACGTACCCTTTTAATATTTTCATATATCGTTCTATCCAATACATCCATCTCATATAAGTTGGACCACAAAGTTGTCTCCTTAACAAGATGAATAGTAAGGTGAACCATTATATCAAAAAACGAGGGTGGGAAATACATTTCAAGCTCACACAAAGTAACAATAATTTCCCTCTGCAATGTCAGTAATTTCTGAGGATCGATCACTTTACTACAAATTTCCCTGAAGAAGAAACATAATTTAGTTATGGCTCGTCGATCTTTTTCAGGTAAAATGGAACATATACCTATTGGTAGCAAATGCTCCATTAGAATATGACAATCATGGGTCTTCAAACCTTTTAACTTGAGGTCTTTCATACACACTAAATTTTCAATGTTTGAAGAGTATCCTTCTGGAACTTTAACTTCGTGTAGAAATTTACATAAAACAATTTTTTCCTTTCTAGATAGAGTATAAGCGGCTGGAGATAGATATGTGCGATTTCCTTTCTTTACGGGACCCAATTCATTTCTTATTCACATATCAACCAAGTCCAATCTTGCATTGATGCCATCCTTAGACTTTCCTAGAACATTGAGTAACGTACCAATAACACTATCAAATACAGTTTTTTCAATATGCATCACATCGAGGAAATGTCTTATATACAAAGACTTCCAATATGGCAATTCAAAGAAAATTGACTTTTTCTTTCACCGAGTTTTGACCAGCTCTCCTGCAAAAGGTTTGCCAAATTTATTGGTCAAACCTTGTACTTTTTCAAGTAGTTGATATCCAGTCGGTGCTAAAGGAGCTTTATCTTCCTTTGATTTTCCATTGAATGCATTTGTCCACTCACGATACTGATGACTATAAAATAAAAATCTACGATGTCCAAGAAATACATTCTTTTTACAATGTTTAAACCACATCCAATTTGTACTCTCTTCACATATAGGACATGCACACTGACCTTTAATGCTATATCCTGATAAATTACCATATACTGGAAAATCATTAATTGTGCTGAACAACATAGCCCTCAAATTGAAACATTCTTTCTTATACCCATCATAAACTTCCACACCTGTCTCCCACATAATTTTTAAATCTTCAATTAAAGGAGTCAAGTATAAGTCATTATCATTCCCCGGTTGTTTGGGTCCAAAAATTAACAGAGACAACATCATAAACTTACGCTTCATACATAACCATGGAGGTAGGTTATAAATCACAGGCCAAGTGTTGTGTGAGATGCTTTGAAGACCATGTGGATTCATTCCATCAGTAGAAAGTTCAAGTCTTAGATTTCTTGACTCTATCCCGAATTCATGATACTCGTGATCAATTTTTGCCCATTGTGGAGAATCTGCAGGGTGTCGAAACTTTCCATCTCTAATTCTTTCATCTGCATGCCATGTCCAGTGTTTTGAATCTTCTTCACTACGATACATGCGCCTAAATCTTGGTATTATAGGAAAATACCACATGACTTTTGCTGGAGTAGATTCTTTCTTCTTATATCGAGAGACATTGCATTTCGAACACGCCTTTAGTAATTCATATTCATTTCGAAATAAAATGCAATTGTTAGGACACGCATGAATCCTTTCGTAACTCATGCCAATAAAGCACAAAATTCGTTTAGCCTCGTAGGTTCGACTGGGAAGTTCATTATCATCTTGCAACATATCTTTTAAGAGTGTTAATAATTCTGTGAAGCTTTTATCAGACCATCCATTACTCGCTTTTAAGTTTTACAACTTTAATATCGCCGACAGTCTTGTGAATTTAGTACAACCATTATATAATGGTTTCTCTGCATCACTCAACAAACTCTCAAACATTTTAGGAAAATCTTGAAGATCTTCTTCAACTGCTTTTGCAATCTCCTCAACTTGGTCCGACTAATATGTATCTATGTCGAAATCAGCTGAAGCATCTGTCGAACCATTCTCAAAATTAATGTTTCCTTTTTTTTCTCACCATGTCTTATCCAACATGTATAGCTTTGATCAATTCCATGTCATACTAAATGTCCTTCCAATTCATCTGCTCTAACAAGTTTTCCAAAACAACATTTTAAACAAGGACAAACGACTCTATTTAGATCTTTTGCATTCTTCACTGCAAACTCAACAAACTCCTTCACTCCATTTTCATACTCTTTTGACAATCGATTGCCAGACATCCATTTCCGGTCCATTTTATATGACCTATATAAATGCAGTTACACAAATAATAAGCTACTAATAACATTATACCAATCTATAGTACACATATCTAATATTGGAAAATGGAAACCAAGGTCCAAGTATGATTTCAAAACAGAACAGATCAACAAATTTCAAAAAAGAATAGATTTTCTATGATTTATTATGTAACAATTTATCAATTTTAGTGACAACAACAAATTAATAAATACAGTACCTGAGACAACGTATCCAATTTGTTTTAAAGGAGGAGCAGTAGATGGGCGCAGCGTAGAGGAGATGAGGGTTCGTAGAGTAGAGGATATGAGGGTTCGTAGGGTTAGGACAACGTATTAAATTTGTTTTAAATTTGTTTTTATTTATCTAAAGTGAATGATTTTTATTTAAAGTGAATGATTTTACAGCGCTTGTATAAAAAGCGCTCTAATAGGTCCTTTAATTATGTGAAAGCGCAAGTCTTTTACAGTGCTTGTTTAAAAAGCGCATGTAATTTACAGCGCTTTTACAAAAAGCGCTTTAAAAGCTATGTAACATAAGGTGGGAGCGCTATATTTTACAGAGCTTGTGTTTAAAGCGCTCCAAAAGCGCTGTAAACATTATGTGAGAGCGCTTCAATTTACACGCTTTTTTCAAAAGCGCTGTAAGAGCGTTGTAAACATTATGTGCAAGCGCTATGTGACCCTATATGATCTTACAACAGCGCTTTTGCCACAGTGCTTGTCAAAAAAACACTGTTGTATCCTCCGTTATTTTTAAAATATTATACAACAGTGCTTATATTTAATAAGCGCTGTAAAAAACGCGCTATAAAATGTCATTTTTGGCGTAGTGATGGATAGACTTCTTATCAAAGCGACCATATATCATAATTTTATGGCCACAAGAGAGGTCTTAATTGAGTATCCAATTTTAAGAAAACAACCAATCTTATACCTAATTTTCTAAGAGCTTTGAACACTTCTTATGCATTATTTATGAGTTCCACTTGTACCAATATTTGCAAAAAGCATTCTCTTAATTACTAACTTATTTTAATTTAAAAAAATGTCAATTTTTAAAGAGTTGAATTGTTGATGTAAAAAGTTTTACATTATGAACATATTACAACTATTTATATATGTAATTTTAAAAATAATTATAATAAAAATCAAATAATTTTAATAGTATGACGATTATAATTAATTGAAAACAATCAATGCATATAAATTAATCTCATTCATTCTTAAAAGAGTGATGCTAGTTTTTAAGAAATAATTTCTAAGGATAGCAAAGAACCCGCTAAAGATTACTAAAAAAGGATAGCTAACCATACATAGGGTTGAAATGCAAAAAATCAAAGCAATTATAAAGAAGCGCCACGTGCTTTGGTTTTGTATTCTATTCATTCGTAAAGTTTAGAATTTTTCTTCTTAATAAGAATAGATTCACTCTTTTATTAGTTAAGTTGCCATATTTTTTTGACATCATTTTATATAATTTGTAATTTTTAAAAATTGACAATCTTTTATTTAATATTGAATTATTAAATAGTACTTATGTCTTATATGCAATTTACTCATTAAATTGTAATTATTTAAATTTTGAATTAATAAAAAATTACAAAAAGCAGTACCAATAAATTTTGTAACCTTATAATTTATTTATTTAATTTAGTATTTAAAAAATTAAATAATTACAATTTCATGAATAAATTATCATGATGTTGAGTTCATTTAATAAATTTTTTAGATGGTGGTTTGGAGAACTTAAGTCTTTATGAAGCGCTAATATTAAAATTTAGAGTCAAGGGCAATTTTGATCCCTCACAAAAAATATACGGACATATTAGTTTGTGACAAAACAAATAACTTTTTTAAGTTTTGGATCAAAATAAACTGAAATATATTGTTCTTTTGTCTTTTTTTCTCTAATCAATTTTTTATTCATTTTTAAAACATGATTGGATTATGTGATAGTTTACATGTCATATAATATAATATAATATAATATAATATAATATAATATAATATAATATAATATAATATAATATAATATAATATAATATAATATAATATAATATAATATAATATAATATAATATAATATAATATAATATAATATAATATAATATAATATAATATAATATAATGGTCTTTAAAAAGAAAACAAAATCATCGCAGAAACGAAATTGGAACTCTGATTTAAAAATGAAAACACAAAAAGAAACTGCAGTTTTGCATTTCAAGAGTTTTTGTTTTCCACCCCTTTCCTTTTCATTCATAGCCATAAGTTTGCATCGTTTGCTTTTTTATTTTTTTTATATTTAGTTTTCAAATGAGTTACTAAACTATCCTTTTATGTTTTCTCTTATGTTTGTATTAAAGGTAACGTACGGATGTCGTTAATGACAACCATACACGTGATCAATTTTCTATATAGTTCAATGATATATTATAGTTTAGGGACTAAATTGTCCAATTTATTTTTGTCAGGGACTAAAACGAGTCTTTTTTTTTTGTCAGAAACTAATATGTTTCGATCATTTTTTGTGAGAGTCTAAAATGTTTCTTTACTCTAAAAATTTAATAAAACATATGATGTGTACACATGATACTTATTTAAGTACTCAAGATGGGAACTTTATTGTGCATGCTTTCAAATGAAACATTTTTAATATGCAAATCTTCATAAATATGAAAAATAGTTTTAAAAATTGGTATAAATCAATTGTTACACCAATTCTTATCAATTATAAATTTCAAATTCTAGTTTTTTCATAAATTCAAATTCCAATTTTTTGTAATATGGAATAATATACTATATACGTATTTTAATATAGTGTTCACATCCAATCAATTATCAATTACAATATTTAAATTTTTTTGAAGATATTATGAGGCAAAGACATTACGTGTGTGAAGTAAATAGTGATGCAACATTCACTCATTGGAATTTATTACCAATGTATTCCTCTATCAATATTAGGACTCTACTTATAGCAGACTCAAATATGGAATTTATTAGGTTATTCATTTAATTAAGGTTCTAATATTCTTTTGTCAAATTAGTTTTTTACTCAATTTTTCAAATTTATTTTTACAGAAATCCTTTGTCAAATCAAATTTAAATTAAAAATCCGGTAATTGAGTAAAAAGTCTATTAATTTTCTTTTTAGTCAGTTATGATAAGGTACCATAATTTCCTGTATTACTGAATTGCACAACACAAAATTTACAAATTAAAAAAATCATTGTAATTTATCAAATCAAAAAGACTAAAAAGAAACATTTTTAGTTTTTCATAGGTTCATTTTACGAGCTAATCCTATTAAAGATGCGCTAGACATTAAAGAAAAATACTGATTCAAGCGGAGATTCAAATTAAAGAAAATTACTGATTCAAACGGGGATTCAAACTTGAGTTTATCATGTTATGAAATCAACTATATGCAATAGTTGATAAAAAAAATTTATAAATAGATTAAAAAACTAAAAACGATTTTGAAATAAGTAGACTTTGTAGCATCTATATATGTTGTTTATCTATGATAAATGTTGGCCATGTATACTCTTAATTCTCCAAGACCACAAATTTTCATTCATTTTGGCCGTTCGAACCTCCAAAACCATTAATTTTATCTGTGTTCAAAAATTACAATTGATTAATAGAATTTGTACCACACTTCTATTTTACTGAGACTAAAATTGAAAGGAAAAAAAATCCAAACACAGTCATCGGTCAAACATGATCAAAGTAATTTTGGACAGACAAAATATTTCATGCTCATTCCATCAACTTCAGTTTTCCGTGCATTTGTCTAAGGGTTAAAATCACATAGCCATGAGATCAAAGAGGTTGAACATTTTATTTTTCTTTAAAATGGTGCTAAAGTTTTAGAAAATCATATTTTGTTGCTTCAACTTAAGCGGTGTGTCTACATTTTTGTCTACATTTTTGTGTGGTTATAGTAGAATCACTACTCGATCTCAAAGCTATGGATGCTTACTAGATTGATTTTACTGCCCATATTTTTTATTTGAGTTACTTTGATGGTTGAACTTCCATTTGTGGACATAGAGAGAATTTGTCTTCAATTTTATTTGTTGTATTTGATTTTATTATCCTTTTGTCTCAAGTTGGCCTCTGTCCGCTTTACATGTCTTTTGCAACAACAACAAAAATTCATGTAAAAGGTAATGCAAGTTTGGAGTGAGAGTGTTAGCTTATGGTTAATAGATACAAAATAGTCAACACAAAACCACAAACCAAATAGCATAACTCAATGCATAATACCTAAGAAATATTTATTATTTATTAATGTCTAATATTTGTCTCGTATTTTTTTATACATCATTACAAAATATTTGTTACGCGATTTTTTATATATTTAATTTACAAATGTTTATCTCGTATTTTTTATACATTATTTATAAATATTTATCTCACATTTTTTTAATATTTAACAATGACAAATATTTGTCCTATGTTTTTTTATGTATAATTCATAAATATTTTCTCATGATTTTTCTAACAAATATTTATCCTATACTTTTTATACATCAATTATAAATATTTATCCCATTTTATTTTAATATTTGTCTTGTGTTTTTTATATATTAATGACAAATATTTGTCCGATAATTTTTTTATATTTATTTATCTAAAAAATATTTGTCATTCTTTCATTTGCATTTTTTAAAAGACATGGTTGTTTTCAATTATTAACCTACAAACTACTTTATTTTCTCAATTTTCAACTTTTAAAAGCCACCTATTTTTTCTTAAAAATAACCACTCTTTTTTGTAAAAAAAAGCCATTTTATTTAACGAATTAAATTGTTATTTTTATTCTTTATATTCTTACAATAGTTAAAATTCAAAAAGATAATATTAATCTGTCAGCAATATTTTACTTTCTTATATTATATATATAGATAGTTGATTATATTGATAGTTGACTAATGTTCCGTACATTCCTTAATGCGGTTTATTTGAAATTTGAATAAAGAAAAAGATCATAATAACAAAAAAAAAAAAGAATAAGAAAAAGAAATTCCGTTACGTTTTGAACAAAATTGTGGTATCGAATTATGCCTAAAAAGCCGTATAACCCAGCGAACAGTTTTTAATGCTTTTTTTTCTCAGAGGTGATTAAATGCACATCTCTTACTATTATAACATTTAATTTAATGATAATTAACATTTAATTTAATGATAATAACAATTAATGATAATTTGCCACGTATATTTTAAGACGGAGAACCATTGATTTGTAAATAATGTTGATGTAGTTATAGATATACCTTTTGCCATTGGTGTATTTTGAAGTTAGAAACGAAATGATTAAAAAAAAATTATATTTCTAAATATATGAAATGGACACTACAAAAGTCCTCATTATTCATGGTAAAGATTTAACGGTAAATAATTAATATTCCTTAAGTCCTTAATTAATATTTATAACTCGTCTTTTTTTCACATTCCAATAGCGGTATATTTCAAAAGAAAAAAAAATTAATGTATCTAATAATTTGCATATGAAATAATGCATCTTCTTTAGTGGTTTTTACGATGAAGATTCATTTAAGTCCCTCATTTGTGTACTATCTAATCTGACCATTAAATTAAATCGAGACTATGTGATTTTATTTGTTAATCTCCTTAGCAAATAAAATCACAGTAGTTCTAATCTCTCTTCTCCTTCATCGTTCTTTCTCTCTCCTCTCAATTTTTGCACCCGAAACAAAGGTGAAACCTGACTTTTTTTTTTAGTTCAAATTTTAATCTCTTTAAACAACTTGTCTCGTTTTAAATTGTAACAAACGTGGAAATCTCAGATCCGTTCGTTTTATGGTTTTTAGCAACTAGACTTCATTTTTATTTTTCAATAGATCAAATCTGAGATCCGTTTGTTTAATGGTTTTTTGGCAACCCTCTTTTTTTTTTGTTATATGTCAATTTTATCCATTAAGATCTCAATATTTCAATATCAATTCTTGTTAGAAATGATATGATATTAATGAGAGATTGTTGAAAACGATTGTGATATTAATGAGAGCTAGTTGATATGAATTGAAAAAATAAGAAAATCTCACATATGAGAGACGACACACTAGTAGTGTTTATAAGAAGAAGATATGGCTATTAGCTAGGTTGTGCCCCAAACATACCCCAATTTTGTGAAGGAGAAGAACGCATGCAATGAGACCACCACACATGCACCGCCGTCCGTCCGGCCAGGCCGGAGTTTGGGCTAAGTGGTGTATTATTTTTGTAGTATCTGAAAAAATTAAAAAATTATTTTTTTTATAAATCTGTGTGTTTTTCTCTCATTGATACGGTATGGTATACACGTGTCTGCCCTCCACCGAGTCAACAGTCAACATCTGACCTGGTCAGTTCCTATAGGAAATGATGATGATATTAATGGAAGATTGTTGGAAATAATGATGACATTAATGAGCTAGTGTTGTTGTGAATTGAAAAAATAAAGAAGTCTCACATAAGAGGGATATCACACACTAGTAGGGTATATAAGGTGGAGGTATAGACCTTGGGGTGTGACCAAAGGGTACCCCAATTTTGTAAAGGAGGAAGAACGCATGCAAAGTTGACCACCACGCGTGCGCCGCCGTTGCCGTCCGTTCGGCCGGCTCTGCTTGGCCGGGGTTGGACCTTGGGCCTTGGCTTTGGCTAAGTGGTGTATTATTTATTTTAGTATATGAAAAATTAATAAATTATTTATTTAATAAATTTTGAAAAGAATGCTTGCGTTTTTATCTCTTATTGTTACGTTAATTACGTAATTGCCCTCCACCGAGTCTACATTATAAATCTGATCCAGTCTTCCCTTCCTGATTTCATGCGTCTGTTTTTGCCTGGTCAAAACCCTAATCTTTGGTCTCACGTAACTGTTGTTGCCCGGTCAAAACTCAGAGTCAAAACCCTAAGTTTGGAGTGCACGTTTTGGGTGGTCAGTAGTTTTGGAGTACACGTTTCTGAGGTCAAATGTTGGAGTGCACGTTCAAATGGATCCTTGAGTTTCTCAGATCCAGTTGCGGATTTCCCCTATAAATAGAGGGTTCTCCTCAGTTGGAAAACACACCAAAAGCTCTCCGTATCTGAGGCTTTTTCTCTCTTCTCCCCCTTTTTTAATTTTTCTTCTCTTTCTCTTTTCGAGTGGTCTTAGTGCCATATTACGAGTGGCAGTCAATCGACTGCCATATTGAGGGTGTAATTCTAGAACGGTTTTCTTCAGTGCAGTAAACTCTGATACAGTGATCTGGGCTGTTTTATCCTAGGGACTTCGTGGTTGATAGTCTGCCTTGCACAATTTGAGCAGTGCCTCGAAACGTCTTAAAGAGAGCGACCTAGTCCGCGACTCAACCCAGTAATATTTTCAGCGGCATAAATTGGTTTTTCAAAGGTTTTCGAAATTCAAAAATAACAATTTTATGACGTTTTCGAACTGCCATGTCTACCGACGAAATTATTGGGACAGGTTCTTCTGCTTCTGACTACAACAAACCGTTTCGGTTTGAAGGATGTCACTTCAAACGATGGCAACAAAAGATGTTATTTTTTCTAACCACGAAAAAGCTTGCCAACGTTCTGAAGGATGACATTCCTGTTGTTCCAGAAAAAGTTGAACAAACAGAAAAGGATAAGATAGCTGCTGAATTAACCCAATGGGAACATAATGATTACTTATGTAAGAATTATATTCTGAATGGACTTGCTGATGATCTGTATGATTACAACAGTTCCGACAACAATACTGCTAAACAAATTTGGGATGCTCTAAAGAAGAAATATGATACTAAGGAAGCTGGAGCCGAAAAAGTATGCTGTTAGCCGCTACCTCAAATATCAGATGACAGATCAGTGGAAGCTCAGTCTCATGAAATCCAGAAAATTGCTCACGAAATCTTCTTTGAAGGTATGTTCCTCAATGAACAGTTTCAAATTATTGTTACATGTTGTGTGATTTTAATATTTGGCATGCTAGACTCTGTCATACGAACAAACGTGTGATTTCAAACTTGAGTAACTTAGGTTTAATTCCAAAGTTATCTTTAAAGGATTTTGAAAAATGTGATTTTTGCAGTCAAGCTAAAATAACTAAGAGTTCATATAAACCAGTAGTTAGAAGAATCTGAACCTTTAGACTTAATTCACTCTGATATATGTGAACTTGATGGGACGTTAACCAGAAATGGAAAGCGTTATTTTATCACTTTTATTGACGATTGTTCTGGCTATACTTTTGTATATCTTATGAAAAATAAAAGTGAAGCGCTTGACATGTTTAAGATCTTTGTAACTGAAATTGAAAATCAATTCAGTAAGAAGATTAAGAGATTTCGTAGCGATAGAGGAACCGAGTATGATTCCAGTTTATTTAATGAGTTTTATAAAACCCAAGGAATTATACATGAAACTACTGCACCATATTCTCCTGAAATGAATGGTAAAGCTAAAAGGAAGAATAGAACTCTTACTGAACTTGTTATTGCTATTATGCTTAACTCTTGTGCTACCTCTCACTGGTGGGGGGAAATTATTTTGACTGTTTGCTATGTTTTGAATAGAGTTCCTAAATCTAAGAACAAAACATCTCCTTATGAGATAATGAAGAAAAGACAACCCAACTTGTCTTATCTTCGAACTTGGGGTTGTCTGGCTTATGTTAGAATCCGCGATCCCAAGCGAATTAAACTCGCTAGTAGAGCCTATGAATGTGTATTCATTGGGTATGCGGTAAACAATAAAGCGTATAGGTTTTACGACCTAAATGCGAAAGTGATCATAGAATCAAATGATGTTGACTTCTATGAAAATAAATCCCCTTTTAAATCGAGAAATAGTGGGGGCAACGAACCTAGTCAAGTTCCTATGACAAGAAGCACCGAAAGCAACACACAAGGTGAAACCAAAACTCGAAGGAGTAAGAGAGTAAGAGTTGCTAATGATTATGGACCTGAATATATGGCCTATAATTTAGAAGAGGATCCTGCAAATCTCAAGGAAGCTTTGTCATCATTGGATGCAGATTTATGACAAGAAGCTATAAACGATGAAATGGATTCTCTAGAGTCTAACAAGACCTGGAATTTAGTAGACTTGCCTCCTGGTTGCAAGCCAATAGGTTGTAAATGGATTTTGAAAAAGAAACTAAAACCCAATGGATCTATTGATAAGTACAAGGCACGCCTTGTAGCCAAAGGTTTTAGACAAAGAGAAAATATAGATTTCTTCGACATTTTTTCACCAGTCACTAGAATAACATCCATCAGGGTGCTCATATCACTTGCGGCTATTCATATCCTGGTGATAGACCAAATGGATGTTAAAACAGCTTTTTTAAATGGTGACCTGGAAGAAGAAATCTATATGGAACAACCTGAAGGTTTTGTAATACATGGACAAGAAGACAAGGTCTGTAAGTTAGATAAGTCTCTGTATGGTCTTAAACAAGCTCCTAAGTAGCGGCATGAAAAATTTGATAACTTGATTTTGTCGAATGAGTTTAAAGTGAATGAAAGTGACAAATGTATTTATTACAAATTTGAAAATGGCATTTGCACTATATCATATGTCTCTATGTAGACGACTTACTCATATTTGGTTCAAACATTCATGCTGTAAATAAAAATAATGTGAAATCATTGTTGAGTAACAACTTTGATATGAAAGACCTCGGAGAAGCGAGTGTAATCCTTGGAATCAAGATTACTAGGTCAGAAAAGGGAATTTCTTTGGAACAATCTCACTATGTTGAAAAGATCCTAAAGAAATATAATTACTTTGATAGTAAACTTGCTTGCACACCATATGATCCAAGTGTGAAACTTTTCAAGAACACTAGTGATGGTGTTAGACAAACTAAATATGCGAGCATCATTGGTAGCCTCAGGTATGCCACTAATTGTATTAGACCCGACAATGCCTATGTCGTGGGATTGTTGTGCAGGTTTACTAGTAGACCTAGTATGGAGCATTGGCACGCTATCAAAAGAGTCATGAGATACCTTAAAAGGACCATAAGTCTCGGATTACATTATCAAAGATTTCCTGCTGTCCTTGAAGGATACAGTGATGCTGATTGGAACACCTTATCAGATGACTCCAAAGCAACCAGTGGCTATATTTTCAGTATAGTTGGTAGTGTTGTATCTTGGAAATTGAAGAAATAAACGATACTAGCTCTGTCCACTATGGAGTCTGAAATGATAGCATTAGCTACTGCTAGTGAAAACGCAAGCTGGTTGAGATGCTTGCTAGATGAGATCCCTTTGTGGGAAAAACCTTTGCCAGCTGTGTTGATCCACTACGATAGTACCGCGACTATTGCAAAGATTGAGAACCGTTACTACAACGGTAAGAGACGACAAATACGTCGTAAGCACATTACAGTTAGAGAATTACTTTCTAAAGGAGCTATTATAGTGGATCATGTACGCACTGATGAAAATTTAGCAGATCCTTTGGCAAAAGGATTAGCTAGAGTGAAAGTCCTAAATACATCCAAAAGGATGGGACTAATTCCTATAGATCAATGAGTCACTTATGATGTTAACCCGACCTAAAAGACTGAAGATCCCAATAATTAGGTTCAATGGGTAATAACAAGTCATAGTGATATGAGATGAACATGTTGTATTATATATGAGAGAAGCATGATTTCTGAAGCGATATAAGGATTAGATAATAGAAACTCTTAATGAGATCTATACTCTATGTGGAGTGGAGTACCTAGCTACAAGAGTACTTTTGATAGACTCACCTATGTGAATGTGGAAGTGGGGGCCGCTTCCTAGAGCGTTCACTATACTGGGATACACGTGCATGGCCTTAAATGCATGGGCTTTTGAGAATACACCCAATGAAAAGATTGTGTGTGGGTTTGATGTCAGAGATATAGTTCAAGACTACGAGTCACTCTTGTTGAATCTGAATCTTACTTGCTATGCAAAGGTTCAAGCCAAGAGACACATTTGTTTATGCATAATCTTATAGAAGCGTTTGACGCTATTTCAGAAACATTCATTTTTAAATTCAAGTGGGGGATTGTTGGAAATGATGATGATATTAATGGAAGATTGTTGGAAATAATGATGACATTAATGAGCTAGTGTTGTTATAAATTGAAAAAATAAAGAAGTCCCACATAGGAGGGATATCACACACTAGTAGGGTATATAAGGTGGAGGTATGGACCTTGGGGTGTGCCCCAAGGGGTACCCCAATTTTGTAAAGGAGGAAGAACGCATGCAAAGTTAACCACCACATGTGCGCGCGCCGCCGCCGCTGTCCGACCGGGCTTGGGCCTTGGCCTTGGCTTTGGCTTTGGCTTTGGCTTTGGCTTTGGCTAAGTGGTGTATTATTTTTTTTAGTATATGAAAAATTAATATAAATCTGATCCAGTCTTCCCTTCCTGATTTCGTGCGTCTGTTTTTGCCCGGTCAAAACCCTAATCTTTGGTCTCACGTAACTGTTGTTGCCCAGTCAAAACTTAGAGTCAAAACGCTAACTTTCGAGTGCACGTTTTGGGTGGTCAGCAGTTTTGGAGCGCACGTTTCTGAGGTCAAATCTTGGAGCGCACGTTCAGATGGATCCTTGATTTTCTCAAATCCAGTTGTGGATTTCCTCTATAAATAGAGGGTTCTCCTCAGTTGGAAAACACACCAAAAGCTCTCTGTATCTGAGGCTTTTCTCTCTTCTCCCCATTTCTTACTTTTTCTTCTCTTTCTCTTTTGGAGTGGTCTTAGTGCCATATTACGAGTGGCAGTCAATCGACTGCCATATTGAGGGTGTAATTCTAGAATGGTTTTGTACGGTGCAGTAGAACTCCGATACAGTGATCTGGACTGTTTTATCCTGGGGACTTTGTGGTTGGTAGTCTGCCTCGCACAATTTGAGCAGTGCCTCGAAACGTCTTAAAGAGAGCAACCTAGTCCACGACTCAACCCAGTAATATTTTCGGTGGCGTAAATTGTTTTTTCAAAGGTTTTTGAAATTCAAAAATAACAATTCCTTCCCCCAATTCGCGCATCAATTTGCCAGGTCAAACCTTAGCTATTTTCGCTATGTTGTGGACTCACGAATCAGTTCATTTCCCGGTCAAAAACCTAGACAAATTCGGAGTTTACGTTTCTGTGGATTTTGTATGATGGACTACACCTTTTTCTCTCATCCAGTTGCAGATTTCCTCTATAAATAAAAGGTTCTACTCAGTTGGAAAACTACACCAAAAGTTCTCTGAAATCTAAGACTTTTCTCTACTTCTCCCTGTCTTTCTTTTTATTCTCTTTCTTTTGAGTGGTCATAGTACCATATTACGAGTGGTAGCCGTTAGAGTGTCATATTGAGGGTGTAATTCTAGAACGGATTTATGCGGTGTAGTAGAATTTCAATATAGTGAATATGAGCTGTTTTATCCTAGAGACTTCGTGGTTAATAGTTTGCCTTGCACAATTTGGGCAGTGCCGCAAAACGTCTTAAAGAGAGCGACCTAGTCCGTGACTCAACCAAATAATATTTTCGGTGGCATAAATTGATTTTTAAATAGTTTTCGAAATTCAAAACTAACAATTCCAAATTGTAAAAATTCATACTTTACAATAGAGTATCAAGAAAATCATATTCAGATGGAGGTGCCTTTCTAGGTTTCTTGAACACGAAGCTTTTCTTTGTGCCCTTTTTCAAAAAGGTAAATATGTAGAAACCAAATTAACAAAAAGAAAAATTTAAACACATCATATATTACTTTGAACAACCATTGAAACTTTGTAGCAAGATTAAACATTGCCATTAAAAAAATTAACAGAAGAAAGAAGTGAAAAAGATTACCAAACAAAAAGAGAATAATAGAAATAAAAAGGAAAAAACAAAAGCAAATGGTGGAGATCGATTGGAAGGGAAGAGCCACACTCCAATAGGGAGTTTTGTGGTACATATTTGGTACGATGACTAAACATTAAGATTCGCGACAACATTTTTTAGTTGTGGCAACAATAAAAAAGTGTGGAGTAAATTAAAAAAAAATGTTGCCTAAAGGTTAGGCAGCGGTTTACAAGTTGTGACCTATTCTTTAAGACAACGATTTTTTACTCTAGCCCACGAATCTTAAAAAATTGTTGCTGAAGATGTTCAAAGAGGCCACAATTTTTTTGAATGTTTCTGTTGGATACTCAAAGTGACCACGATTTTTTTAAAATGTTTAAGTCACGACCCGAAAGAGAAGAGGAGAATGGAAAAGGTGAAGGTGAGATAAGAGGAGAGTGAAGGTGTAATAATTTGTGTTGTTTTATTTATTTATTATTATTATTTTATTTATTTATTATTATTATTATTATTTTATTGATTTTGTTTTAATGAAACAATGTGTTTCACTTTTAGGCCATAGATTTATGATTTGATTTTGTCAACATTTCATAAACGTTGCATATATAGTTAGGTCACGGTTTTGTGTACTTTATTTCTATTTCAGGCAACACATTTATAACGTTGTCAAAAGCATAGGCAACATTTTTTGGTCTAAGACAATAGATTTGTATGTGGTGCATATAACTTTATAAATGGTTGTCGAATGTTGCTAACACTTTTAGCCCACACTTTTTTAGTTGTTGCCTATGTGTTCAGGCCACGGTGATGAAAATGTTTTAAACTACACTTTCTATGTGTTGTCTATACTTTAAGGCCACAAATATTCAAATGCTGCATATTTCTTTAGTCTACACTTTTCTATGCATAGTCTATACCTTTAGGCCACGATCATGCAAATGTTGTAAGCCTTTTTATGTCACACCCTCATCATATACACAAACATCGATAATTAACCATTATTTCTTATAGCCCATAATTAAACATTGAATAATCTTTATTGAACTAAACACAAAAAACCCTCCATCATTAGCATAATCCCATCATTATCGCCAAGAACAATCAACTAGAACAACAACAAAATTACACCAAAAACCAGGAATAAGCAAAAATCAGAACATAAATCTGGGACAATTATTAATATAGGAACAAGTTAATCGAACAGTCGGAACAAGCAATTATCATATACATACATACATAAAATATTGGAAGAGCAAGCAAATTTACATAAATGAAAGAAACGAGTAAAAATATCCACCAAATCGTCCCAAAATGCGTAGCGAGCAAAAATAGCAAGCAAAAAGGGAGAAGACGAATACATGGATGGGTGAAGAGGGAGAAGACGGAGACACAATGCGAAGAGGGAATAGTGAAGATACCGGAGCAACAGTGCGAAGACAAATATCTAATTGAACGCAATTTAGATGAGAAATCGATCAATGCTTGTGTTAATGGTCGCGGATGAAGAGGAAAGAGCAAAGGTACTAGTGCAATATAGTTAGGGTTTATGGTCAGTATCGGAGGATGGACAGTTCTACGTGGTTCAATTTCTTCAACAAAGAAAACAAAATAATTAATTACAGTTTTTCTTCATGGTAAATTAGCAACGCTTTTAAAATTGTGGTCTAATCGGTGACAATAACAAAATATTTCATTCGAAGTCAAGTTAAGAAAGTGTATTATATGTAAATTATAAATTATAGTTAACACCTGAAAAGTTGTTGCATGTTTCCGTTTCCATGTTTTTTTAGCTGTGACTAAATGAAGTGTGACCTAAAGTCTGGTCCTATAAAAACACATAAATTAGAAAGAAAAAAAAAACATTCTAAAATATATTGCAATATGATTTTTATAATATGCCAATTTATAGAATTCAAAATCCAATAACTACTTATTTTTTAAATAAAAAATAAATAAAATGCAATAGTTGATTGAATAAATAATGCAAAAAAAATTTCATCCATAGAAGGCCAGATCGTGTGATATGGGTAAAGGAATTCGCAACAGTTATCTAATTTAACGTGCCATATAATAAATGAAGTAGCAAGCTGAATTTCAAAATGGTTGAATAATGTATTGGACAGAAAGATATACATTTTGTGAAAGCCTAAATCTATTAAATGCCTTTTTGTTTGCAGGTGATTATTGAAACAAAGAGTAACAGATGGGGCCGGTGTAAATGCAGAATAAAAAGTTGCCATATAAATTGTTTAAAGAATAGAAGAACTTGCCATATCTCATAACCATGTGGTCATTTCGAAATAACTTTGTGATCATTTATAAACTTGTGTGATAATTTAAATTAGAGAAATTAATTGATAAATGGTAGGAAAAAGTGACACATGTGTGTTGAGAAAAATTCATAATTTAATTATATTTGTTAATTATGTTTCTGATCTTATTAATTATTAATTTGTGTTTTTTTTTATCTTAGAAAAAATGGTAAATTCTACCATAGTTAACTGACACAACTGTGACGTCTTAGGTTCCATACAAGACGTCCAACCTAATAATATCGACATTTGTCAGTTAAGTTAGGACTTAAAGATTATTAAGTTGTGTTTTTGAGTGTATTTATTTAGACAGAAAATCAAAAACACGTTAATTCATGATATATTGAAGTATGCATATTCATGCAAGATCACGATTTATTTCATCAACAAATCAGAATCCATCTCATGTACACATCAAGACAAGAATACACTTTTATGAAGTAGCAAATTATTTGGAAGATTCCTCAAAGGAATGTCAAAACTAGATTGATGACAAAATGATTGCAGAACATTATAGTTCATTTTGATTGTCTTATTAAAAGACAAGAGACAAATGGATTAGTTTTGGGATCACTAAAAGCTTGTTCTGGGTTGATATAATTCGCACATGAGCCACCCAAAAGTAATCAAGTCTCAAGAAGTCAAATAGTGAAAGTCCACTTGAAAAAAAACGCATGCAATTTGATCAACAATTTTGATCTCCAGATTGATTAGCTGGAAGCAAGTACCAAGCACTCAAATGCATTGCAAAAAAAACATTGTTGACATGACATACGCTAATGCTTCTAAATCAACTATGTCCCAACAGATATATTCAACCTTCGCGCCCAAGTTTCCCTTAAAACTTAAAAAATAACATTATGAGTTTGAAGAATAACATTCTAGACAAAGTTCAATTAGAAGATGTAGGCAAGAGTTCTGTAACAGCCCGATTTTTTTTTTTTAAACAAATTCAAATTCATAATAAAGAGATAAATACCTTTGCATAAAATATTTAAGTCGTATCACAACGACAAAAGTCAACAATAATTACAAACAGCGGAAACGGTTTTGAAATGAAAATCCAAAATATTTAAAACAAAAAAATACAATGGGGCTATGAGACCTATCCAACGTAATAACGATTCACACAATCCATAGCAATGAAGGAATTGGTTGCCCCGAATCAAAAAGTGCATTTAAAGTGTTACCTGCAATCTCACAGTCACGTTGAATCAGATTGCTAGATGGATTTCCAGCTTCAGCACTCACGCAATAAATGTGTCCTCTAGCAGTAGGACGAGTAGCCCTAGTTGCATTCACAACTGGTTCCACCTTCGGAGCTCTGCAATCCCTTGCAATGTGCCCTGGTTTCTGGCAATTGTAGCAAGTAAGACTTTTGGAAGTACAAGCATTAGCATAATGCCCCTCTTCCCCACATCGGAAACATCGAGTCACTTGCCCCACTTGTCTTCCAAGGTTCTGGTTCCTCGGGTGATTCTGACCCCTGTTGTTGTTCTGGGGTCGGTTATAAGGCTTAGCAACTTGTTTCCCTTTGTTGCCCTGATAACTCACCCGACTAGGCCCCCCGGAACTAAAGTTTCCTCCTCGGCTAGCTCTCTTATTCTTCATATCTTCCACTTCTCTACATTTTTCCACAAGAACTTGGAAACGTTGAATTCCCAAGGGTAAGACAGAATCTTGAATCTCATACTTCAATCCGGCTTGGAAACGATGACACATGAATGGTTCATCAACCTCTTCACGGAAAAACCTGAAATGCCTCGACAACGATTCAAACTTAGCGGCATATTCGCCCACGGTCATATTACCCTAATGAAGTTTTAGAAAATCATCACCCAGCTTAGTCCTGGTACTCATCGGGAAGTATTTGTCTAAAAACTTCCTTTTGAACGACTCCCAGTTCACCTCTTCATGAGCTGGTCCCATCAACAATCTTGTACTCCTCCACCAATACTCAGCATCCCCTAACAGTAGATAAATGGCATAGTTGACCTTCACTCCTGCCTGACAGGTAATCATCTCAAAGATCTTTTCCACTTCTTGGATCCACTGATCCGCTTTCTCTGAATTCTCATCACCCCTAAACTTGGGAGGATTGTAACGACGAAAGTCCTCTAATCCCCTTGACTCAGCAGCACGGATCTCTCTTTCCCTCTTTTCCAAATCCCGTAGAGTCTTTGCAGCTGTATATGCAGCAACAGAAGCAGCCATGTTATTCATTGCTTCAGCCATTTGATCATCCCTATTGACGTTGACCCTTGCAGCGTCGTTCCTTCTTGGAGGCATTGTTTCCTATAAAACCAACATCAATAAGAAATTTTAACACCCTTTAGAAGAATTCCAAAAGACAACATTCGACCTCAACAACTCAACACTACACCGAACCCGACACTCGGACAAATCACCCCGACGCATGATCAGATGACAACCCCCAACCTAGAGGTTAACCTACAATCTATAACCAATGCTCTGATACCACAATTGTAACAGCCCGATTTTTTTTTTTAAACAAATTCAAATTCATAATAAAGAGATAAATACATTTGGATAAAATATTTAAGTCGTATCACAACGACAAAAGTCAACAATAATTACAAACAGCGGAAACGGTTTTGAAATGAAAATCCAAAATATTTAAAACAGAAAAATACACCGGGGCTATGAGACCTATCTAATGTAGCTCATACCCCTGGGGTATTCTCGGCAGACACCTGTACAAAAGCACTGCCCCAAGAATTTTAACTTCCTCGCTTCACATCAAAAAGTCAGGCTGACAATATATGGTATAGGTACAGTCTTCCAGAATGAAATAAATACAACCACAACAGATAGACATCTAGCCCCTATACAGCCATCTAATCTGATCATGCTACAAAAAAAAAACTATAACCCAAGTGATCTCCACGCGCCCCGCAGAAATCCTTCTGACACAGCAGTAGTCAGGTAAGTTTGTCTCCGTTCTCATCTCTAGAGTACTAACTGGTAGGACGATCCTGATTCTCATCTGAGGGCAAAGCCCAGGTTTCCACAATAATTGTAAAGGTCACCAACCGAAATTAACAAATATCACATAGCATTTCAATTTTAAATGCACAAAATAACCTTTCAACTTAGCATACCTTTAGAAAGGGTTTTCATATGTCAAACATGCATAATCAAAGTTGCAAAATGAAGTTTTGGACAAAACTGCACTGTCGTATTCGAATACAACATCCTTGTATTCGAATACATTGCTATTTCACAAGTCAGTAGCAAAATTGAATATTTGTATTCGACTACACACTGCTAAAATTTGCAGATTTCAGTTTCGGAAACGTTTCGCAATCATTCAACACCTACCACACAAAATCAATCAATCACACTCATCAATTACAGCACAATTACAAACAACAACCGAGTATGTATATACAACCATCACAGTATATCAAACATGACTCACATGTCAATCACCCTAATGTAATGCGTATATGCCAATGCACATGATTCCGGAATTCCAAACCAAAACCCTCCTCAAAGGGCGTAAATCATAATTGTACAGCCTCTCACAGACCAGTACTAATTATCAAGGTGCAATCTCTCACGGATCAGCACAATTTACTATCGTACAGCCTCTCACAGACCAGTACTAATTTTCTATGCGTGCAATCGCTCACAGATCAGCACGACTTACAAGAGTGCAATCTCTCACAGATCAGCACGACGCGAAAATCCCCGCAAGGATAAGATGAACCAACTATTCACATGGCATCATCTCGTGGCCCATCACGGTTACCACTATCACTATGGCCCATCGCGGTCACCATGTACTATGAAATGCATGAGCATTCTCTGACTCTTTTCACCACAACCATTAAGTAAATGCGGCTATTAAAAGATTCCCCTTTTTTAATACTCATTTAACACTAATGATTTTTTTTTTATCTTTTCACATAGCATACTCAAACATATATTCATCTATAAAATTCATAACGCATACACCATCAATTATGGATACATCAATCGCACATTCACCACACATCCCCATTTCAAACACAACAAATTCAATCAATTCGAATTCCAAAATTTCACACCAAATTTCATCATGAATCACCCGTATTCACAACTCCACATTTTCAAACATAAATCACCAAATTTAATCTCCAAAATTTTCAACCATAAATCACCAAAAATTCATAATATTAATTATGAAAACATCAATGACACCAAACCTGAATCACCACAACAACATTAATATTTCAGAGTTCTCCCCACCGCTAACTCGGTGCCAACAGCCTCGATTCCTTTTCGAGACTCAAGGAGCTAACTACATAAACATAAATATTTGTAACAATTTGTTCACAACTAAAATTTATCCAACCACAACAAAATTCCCAAAATTATATCTTTTTCACACACCAAACTTTTACAACCAAATATTCAACATTAATTCAAACCTCCACATTTCTAAACATAAACCACCAAATTTAATCTCCAAAATTTTCAACCATAAATCACCAATTTAAATCTCTAAATTTTTAACCATAAATCACCAATTTAAATCTCTAAATTTCCAACCATAAATCATCAATTTAAATCTCTAAATTTTTAACCATAAATCACAAATTTAAATTTCTAAATTTTTAACCATAAATCCCAAATTTAAATCTCTAAATTTTTTACCTATAAACATCTTAAATTTAATTTCCTCAAAACACACATAAATCAATTAAATTCAATTTCTACAAAATCACACACCAATTTCACCAAATTCCAACTCCATAAATACACATATAAAATTTTATATGCAAGCTAAAAATTTGGAAGGAGCCTTTACCTCAACGGTAGCTCTAACAACCGATTACGGCACCGCGATTAATTCCGTGAAATATTTTGTTCGCACGTCACTTTGAAAACTAGCTCACTAGCACCGCAGCGTGGAGGTGAGCAACTTTCCCTTCTGTCACTTCGCGAGATGAAGCTTAGATCTAGTAAATAAATAAGGATTTGTGTTTGTGGGTTTTGTTTATTTTTTTGAAAACTGAAGGAAGAAGAAGAACGCAGGGAACTTGCTTTCTTGCTTTCTGTCTCTGTTTTCTATTTTTTGCCTTCCTCACGTGTTATATATATATATATATACTTATACTACTTGCTTTATACTACTTGCTAAACCAATATGCCTTCCTCCTTGTTACTATATATATATATATATATATAATATTGCTTACAATAATAATATTATAATATTATACATATATATATATTATAATTAAACCAAATCAATAAATATCTAAATATTTATACACACATCGCTTCACTCACATCTTAAACTATTTTGATAAAAATATCTATTCTCATTGCAACTCAATTGACAGGTAAAATTTTTAGCAACTATAGATATTTTTAACAAAATAGTCCGATAATAAATTTTCTGCAACGTAATTAAATTATTTCTCGCCAAATAATTTTAAACGGGTCTCATAAAAATATCATTGGCATTTAACACACATAATACCTTTAAAATTGGCTAAAAGCCTCAGAATTCAACACCAAAAATATACTAAAATTGCATAAATTAGAATTTAAAACTAAGGGTCTTACAAGTTCGATTAACAATCTATCTACACTTGTTCGTCTAAAAGCTCGAGTTGTGAAACTCTTCTCTCGAGCAAAAATCCAAGCTCTCTTTACTATAGTAGTGGATTCAACCTTTGCTATCTGTAAATCTCAAAGAAAGAGTTGAGATATATAAGATCCCAAACACTTTTCTTCATACACTTTATTTGTAACTCAAGTCTATCTTTTATGTTAGATTGAGTGGGTTGTAAAAATCATTTCTAGTTTTAAAGGTGATTGTAAAAATTATTTATGTAGTGAAAGGTGGATGTGAAAAATTATTTTCTAGATTGAAAGGTAAAAGTTGTAATTGATCAAGTGTAATCAAGAAAGAAAGTGCAAAGGCAGAAAGTTTTGTGCTAAGCATATTAGTGGAAATCTTACAGATTTTAGGACTAGACGTAGTTCTGATTGGGAGAACCAGTATACTTCTCTTGTGTGATCTTCTTATCCCTTCGTGTTTATTTATTAAGAATTCACATATCACACATCACTTGATATTCCACCTAGTTACCTTATTTTAACTCATCGAGAAAGTTTTAGTTATTTAATCTCCTATTACCAAGATCATTCTTGAGTATATTAAATTAAGCACATAAATTAATTTTCAAAAGGTGTTGACCAATTCAAACTTCCCTTTCTTGTGATATTTTTTTGCTATTTCAACATGTACTATTAGATAGACAACCCTTCATTTGATAATAATATAGACACCACAAAGTCAGTGTTTTTTAAATAAATATAAAAAACAAAAACAAAATTAATTTTAAATTAATGGCTTAAATATATGTTTAGTGTCGGTAAATTTGCATTTTTTTTTAAATTTTCGTCTCTATATTAATTTTTGTTTCAACTTTAACTTTGTAAGTTTAAATTTGTTTAAAATCGTTGTTATTAATTTTTGTTTCACATTTAAAATGATATTTAGATTTTGTAAACATGTTTGTATCCCAATCTAAAAATTAGTTGACTATATATGAGTACTGTTTCAATGGTTAATTTTTTATCTATAACAAGTAAAAATTAGACTATGGAAGACTCATTATAAAAGGAAAATAGGAAAAATAGCTCAAATTTAAAGAAAACAATTAAAAGAGTTATACAAATAAAAATATTTGTATCAAAAAATAAAAACAAAATAAATGATTTATCACATAAAAAGTTGTTAACGAATTGACCAAAAAATGAATAGCCTAAAAAATATGATTGGGCCAAAAATAGAAAAGGCCCAAAAAAGATTAAACCTTTATAAAATGTCTGCTTATAGGGATAAAATATATATATATTTTCATTTAATTTTTTGTTATCCGTAAGTTTGCGTTTTATTTATTTATGTCATATCTGCTTTTTTTAACAGCCACTAACAATAATAACTTACAACGAAAAAAATAAAATAAAAAATACTAATCATTTTATTCCAAATATATATTTTAAGTCTCATTAAAATAATCATTTTATTCCAAATATTTTTTCAAGTGTTATTTTATAATTCAAATCTAGAAATTTTGATGACACAGGTAACAATACGTTCGCAAACCAAAATATACTGGTATGGGTTACAAAGTAGTTTGGTTACTATTTAATGGTCGAAATCTATTTTTATGCACATTTCTAAAATATTATTGATTATTCATGTTGAAATGATTTTTTAATTAAAATTTCCTAATTATATTGATCGATGAAGTGTAATGAGCTAGTTTGATTCAATTGTTTAAATAAAAAAAAAATTAAATCAATTGAAAAAGGGGTTTTCATTAAGTTTTTACAGTTTGGATTTGTTCAATGTGATTGACATTTAAAAAAAAATAAAAAACTATATAAATTAACCCCGTGAGAAATGTTTTTCAAAAGTATTTTAGTTAAAAAAATAACTTTTCACAAAACAATTAAAATATAATGTATATAATTTATTAAATAATTCATACATGAAATAAATATTTTTCATTGATCTGTTAGTTAAATACAATATTTCATTAACTATTTTGTAAAAGATAAATATGTATTTCATTAATAATGTATTATTGAATTTCTTCCACTTAAAAATTTGAAATATAATATAACATACTA
>JBBPBQ010000003.1:28465768-28486770 GCA_037974755.1 Cicer yamashitae
CTTTATTATTAGCGTGTTTGTTCAATATTTTTTAGATAATTGAAGAAAATTGTAATACACTATTTATAAGATAAAATATAGAAAAATAATACTAATTATCATAAACAAATGTACATAAGTTATCATACTAATTAATTTACTATACATATCATAAACAACAAATGTTAGTCATTAATTATTTAATTCTAATGTGATCATTTATATTTATCAAAAAAAAATGGATGATCATTTATGAATAAATTAATTAAGAAAGAAATGTATTTATTAGTGTGTGTCTTTTAAATATTTCTATAGACAAAGTGAAAATATGTGTATGGTTTATATATTGAAAAATATATATAAATCAAACCAATTCTTTGATTTTAATTGATCTTCTTTTTCTCTTTTAAAAATCAAAGCAAGCTTTGTTCAGTATACTGTGACACCCTAAACCCCAAAATAATATATAATAATTTATACAAAATTTTTTTTACTTAATTCGCAACAGATGAAGATAATCTTATTCAAGGAAATAAAACTTTATAACAAATTTAGGATATCACATTTCTCAAAATTCAAAAGGAACACTTTAAACTTTTTACTCTTATAAAACAGTAAGGTTTTCATACAAAAAGTTGTTTATAATTAAATAAATAAAATACAACTTATGACTTTCATTCCCGGTATCACCTATCAGAGCGGGGTTTTCCTCAAACTTGAACTTCAAGATTCCTTAACCTGTAATAACTGCGATTTCACAAACGCATGACAAAGCCAGTCAAACATAAACAACGAAGGAGGTGAGTTTTGAAATCTTGTTAATAGTGTAATATAAGTAAGGAGAACACGCAATTAATCATAAATAAACCATATCATTACACAAACATTCTTCAAGGAAAAACATAACATTATAAAGTCAAAATCACTCAAGGAAAATCAATACATTTCACTATAACATCAAACCATCTAAGAAAAATTATTATCGCACAGAACACATATTAATCACAAGAAAATGCAATGCTAAGCATGAGCTTAGACTCTACTTCACGATGTGGTACCATTCTAACTCTGAAGTACTGGGTTAGGAGGCTTGATACTATTCCACCATCCCGGTGGACGAACAATTCAATTTGGCCCTATCCTCATAGATCCCCTCAACTCAACCCGAGACACATATACGCGACAGTCGAGGTAAACGTGTGTTGCATGGTAGCTCTCGAAATTTGGAGTGCTACCAGCAAGTCACCTAGGAATTCCCCACCCGAATACCTCCAAGGTCTAACAATCTTGCCTTAAGGCTCAAGAGTAGACCGCCACGATCAGGCTCAATTCAGTTGTACTTCCCCGGAATCACTAGGCTTGTCAGGCCCTACCTATATGATGACAAAATAATCTCCACTTCACAAATTCTAAATATTTATTTTCTCTCCTCGTTGGCCTATGATACTCCATTAAGACCATCATCTCAAACACAAATTAGAATCATCATTCTTTCATCAACTATGGGGTTACTTCAATATTTTCATCACAATTTTATAACATCATTAATCATACATAATCATCGTCATCATATAAACTCATCACAAATTTACAACATCATTATCATCAATCAAACATCTTCACATAAACTTATCACAAATTTATATCATAAATCACACATCATCATCAAATAAACTTACATCATACACTGCATTCATATTTTATTATCACTTCACATGAACTCATCTAATCAAACACATGCACCAAATTCATTTGAAATCAAATATCACAATAGTATCAAATACCACACATTTAACGGAATTAAATCAATCAGCACCTTATAAATATTTCTATTCCATATTTTAATCTCACAATTTTCATATTTGCATTAATTAATTTATCTTTCAAAGGGCTACTGCCATACGTAGCGAGCCCTAGATGAATCGTTGGGAAATACGGTTTTCCCATTCATCTCACAATATATCATACTCATGAATTCAAACGCTCTCTCACCCCTTACCTTATTTAGACGCTTTCTCAAACACAGAAATCAATAGCGACTGCATATCATCAACGTACAGGATTTCCTAAGTTTAAAAACATGATTTGGAAATTCAGAACTTTCAAAACCTGGGGGTTGTTTAACATACACTTCTTCACTTATATAACCATTTAGAAAAGCACTTTTAACATCCATTTGAAATAATGTAATGTTATTATTTGCAGCAAAAGAAAGTAGAATACGAATAGCTTCTAACCTGGCCACTGGAGCAAATGTCTCAGTGTAATCAATGCCCTCTTGCTGACTGTAGCCTTGTGCGACAAGTCTTGCCTTATTTCTGACCACTTCACCTTTTTCATTTAGCTTGTTTCTGAAAACCCACTTGGTTCCAATAATGTTCTTCTTTGGTCTAGGTACGAGATCCCAAACATCATTCCTCTCAAATTCATTTAACTCTTCTTACATTGCAAGAATCCATCCGTCATCTGTCAATGCTTCATCAATAGAGGTAGGCTCAATTGATGAGAGTAAGCCAAACAAACTGGTGTCTTTAATTGATGATCTGGTCCTCAAAGGATCACTTGCACTTCCAATGATTAGAGTTTCAGGGTGAGATGACTGATACTTCCATCCAGATCTTTCTTCTGACTTATCTTGACTATTTCTGACTTGATCAGATGCAACATTTGAAGATTTGTCATATTCTTCTGATTTTCTTGTATTCTCTGATTTTTCAAGTTCTTCTGGTTTGTCTACATCTGCTTCCTTTGGTTCCGATAAACCTGCACTATCATCATCTTGCTTTGACTTTTCAAGGTCAAGCTGTTTGTCATCAAATTTAACATGTATGGATTCTTCCACAATATGAGTTTCCCTATTAAACACTCTATAAGCCTTTGATCTTTTAGAGTATCCAATGAAGATACACTTTTGAGATCTAGAATCAAATTTACCAAGTTTATCCTTAGTGTTTAACATGTAACATGTACAACCAAATTGTTTAAAATAAGAGATGTTAGGCTTTTTACTTTTCCACAATTCATATGGTGTTTTATTCAATATAGATCTAATATAGACTCTGTTTTGAATATAGCATGCAGCATTAATTGCTTCAGCCCAAAAGTATTTTGCAACATTCATATCATTTAACATGGTTCTGGCCATTTCTTGGAGTGTTCTGTTCTTTCTTTCTATAACTCCATTTTGTTGGGGTGTTCTAGGAGAGGAGAAGTTGTGAGAGATTCCATTCTCATCACAAAAACTTTCAAAAAACTTGTTTTCAAATTCTCCTCCATGATCACTTCTAATTGTTACAATCTTAAGACCTTTTTCATTCATTATTTGTTTGCAAAATGTGATAAACACTTTGTGGGATTCATCCTTACTTCTTAAAAATTTTACCCATGTCCATCTAGTATAATCATCTACTATAACAAAACCATATTTCTTTCCACTTAAAGATGCTGTTTTCACTAGCCCAAAGAGATCTATATGCAAGAGCTCAAGGGGCTTTGAGGTAGAGACTGAGTTCTTAGGGATAAATGAGTTTTTAGTTTGTTTTCCTTTTTGACAAGCTTCACACATAATTTCAGTTTTGTAACTAAGCATAGGTAGGCCTCTTACTAGTTGGAGTTTATTCAATTTTGAAATTAATCTAAGATTTGCATGACCTAATCTTTTGTGCCAAATTAGTTTCTCTTCATTTACTGACATAAGACAATTAACCTCTTGTTTCTCTAGACTAAACAGATTTATCTTATAAATGTTGTTTTGCCTATGACCTGTAAAGAGTACAGATCCATCCTTCTGACTAATTGCCTTGCATGTTTTTTGATTGAATATAATATCATAATTATTATCACTTAACTGACTAATACTTAATAAATTATACTTAAGACCTTTAACTAACAAGACATCTTTAATAGAAGGAGAAATACCTTTACCAACTGTACCTTGACCAATGATCTAGCCTTTTTGCTTTCCTCCAAAAGTCACTGTGCCTCCTTTGCTCAAAGTTAGTTCTTGGAACATAGACTTTTCTCCCGTCATATGTCGCGAGCATCCACTGTCCAGGTACCATGATTGGTGTTTTAACTTGATTGCTGAGGACATCTGCAACAAAGATAATTTTGTTCTTAGGTACCCAAATTTGGTTGGGTCCTGGTTTGTTAGTCTTGAAAGGTTTCTTGTCTTTCCCTGAATTTAACATGGGACAAGATAATTTGGAATGACCTTTCTTAGAGCAAACAACACACAAGATATCATAAGAAGTAGGTTTAGTTTCAGTTACAGTTTCTTCAAATCCTATACCTCTTTTACCATTTCTACTAACTCCATAAATCATAGAAGCATATTTGCTTCTTTCCATACCATTAGCAAGAAAATCTTGAAATACTTCTTCATGCTTATCAGAGTTACATGTGGTATTTTCAATTGATGTTGAACTATAATTACTTTTAAGAGTTAGATTTTCAGCCTTATGTTCAGTTTTCAGATTTGCATTTTCTGTTTTAAGTTCAATAATATCAGTTTTTAGAGTTGCATTATCTGTCTTAAGTTCAGTAATATCAGTTTTCAGATTTGCATTCTCTATTTTAAGTTCAGTACTTTCATTCTTTAAAACATTAACATTTTCAATTAGATTTGTATTTTCTTTCCTAAGTGTTTTCAGTTTTAAAGACAATTTGTGATTAATATTTAAAAAATCATTTATAGCAGTAATTAAATCAGATCGAGTAAATTCAGAAAATACCTCAGTTTCTTCATCTGTTGATTCACTTCCAGAGTCAGAATCTGTGTTGGATCCAGAGGTAGAGTTGGTATGAGCCATCATACCCAAATCTTCTTGTTCATCGTTAGAGGATTCCTCAGAATCATCCCATGTAGCCATCAAACTCTTCTTCTTGGGTCTGGAATCTTTCCTTTTTCCTTTCTCCATATTTGGACATTCTGACTTGATATGTCCAGGTTCATTGCATCCATAGCAGATGATGCTTTTATCATTATTTCCTTTGTTGGATTGCTTGGAATATCTTTGGGGAAATTTCTTCTTTCTGTTGTGCCACATCTTTCGAACTTTTCTGGTTATGAAAGCAATCTCCTCTTCCTCTGAGTTCAGATTCTGATTATCTGAATCACTATCCTCTGAATCTGATGTTGCCTTTAGAACCTTCTTCTGCTTAGATTTCAAGGCTAGAGTCTTGTTCTTCTTCTTGGGCTCATCTTCTTCAAGCTCAATTTCATGTGATCTGAGAGAGCTGATTAATTCTTCCAACTTTAGAGTATTCAGATCCTTTGCTTCCTGAATGGCAGTGATCTTAGGTCTCCACTTACTTGTCAGACTCCTACGAATTTTCTTCACATGATCAGCAGTAGTATAACTCTTCTCAAGTACCTTTAATCCTGATACCAGGGTCTGGAATCTGGAAGACATTGTTTCAATGTCTTCATCTTCTTCCATCTTGAACAACTCATGCTTTTTGACTAGGAGATTGGCCTTTGCTTCTTGAACTTGCTTGCTTCCTTCATAGGTTAGAATCAGACTATCATAAATACTCTTTGCTATCTCTTTGTTGGTGCACTTGTCAAACTCCTTGAATGTGATTGCATTTATAATGAATGTTCTGGACTTATGATGCATCTTGTACATCTTCTTCTGATCAGCATTCATCTCCTTTCTTGGAATTTCAATACCATCTTTATTCTTTTGAGCAATATAACCATCTTCCACCAAGTCCCAAAGTTCAGGATCTTGTGAAATATAGAAACTTTTCAGCTTGTCTTTCCAATACTCAAAATGTTCTCCATCAAACAGAGGTGGTCTGTTGATATTTTCTCCAACAGCTTCTTCACTGAATCCGGACATATTGAGCCCTTGGATCTTTTCTCAAACACTGTAAAGTGCTCAGCCTTGAGACCGAGCTCTGATGCCAATTGAAGGTGCGAACACGAGAAGGGGGGATTGAATTGTGTTTGCACAAAGTTGATACCTTTTTGATAATTTATAAATAATTTAAAAATTAGTTTGGATTTGGTGACTTACTTGGAGTAGAAGCAATCGAATTTAGAGGCAGCAATCAATGAAAGCATAAATAATTTGACGCGTAGAATTATCCTGGTTCACCACTAACTTGGCTACATCCAGTCCCTTCATTCAGAAGGCTTTAATCCACTAATTCATAAACCTTGAATTACAAAGCACCTGACCCTCCAAGCCAGTCTTCCCAAAAATATTTCTAACCTAAACAAGTGTTTCTCTCTTTGTAACTCTAAGATGAATTGAGAACTTTGAGCTTGAGTTACTCTTTTCTGTTTTTCGATGCTTTTCTCCTTCAGCCTTGAGTGTCTATTTATAGTGAAAATTTGGGCTTCAATTTAGTCCTTATTTAATTCTGAATTGTATCTTGTTTAGATTGAGTTTGTAAATTCTTCAAATTGATTCTGTTCCTATTTTGTGTAGATTGACTTTGTAAATTCTTCATTATGATTCTGTTCCTATTTTGTGTAGATTGACTTTGTAAATTCTTCATATCAAATATTCTTCAAATCTTCATTAAATGTTGATCAAATATTCTTCAAATCTTCATTAAAATGTTGATCAAATATTCTTCAAATCATCACTAAATCTTCCTCAAATCTTAATCAAATCTTCTTCAAATATTCTTCAAATCTTGACCATATCTTCTTTTCAACTTGGTCAAAGATTTTCTTCAATTATAAATTTGAATCAAATCTTATTTTAGATTTTCATCAATTATAAATTTGAATCAAATCTTATTTTAGATTTTCTTCAATTATAAATTTGAATCAAATCTTATTTTAGATTTTCATCAATTATAAATTTGAATCAAATCTAATTTTAGATTTTCTTCAATTATAAATTTGAATCAAATCTTTATTTTAGATTTTCTTCAATTATAAATTGGAATCAAATCTTATTTTAGATTTTCTTCAAAAACATGAATCTTCTTTCATACTCTTTGAAGTCAAATATATTGTTTTCACAAAATACTTTTGTTAACATCAAAACTCTATATGTAAAACCAACTTGGTTCCAACATCAAATACCACACATTTAACGGAATTAAATCAATCAGCACCTTATAAATATTTCTATTCCATATTTTAATCTCACAATTTTCATATTTGCACATTAATTAATTTATCTTTCAAAGGGCTACTGCCGTACGTAGCGAGCCCTAGATGAATCGTTGGGAAATACGGTTTTCCCATTCATCTCACAATATATCATACTAATGAATTCAAACGCTCTCTCACCCCTTACCTTATTTAGACGCTTTCTCAAACACAGAAATCAATAGCGACTGCATATCATCAACGTACAGCGAACGAATTCGAATAAACAACGCCTTCACAAAATCGTCGAGACGTGACTGATAAATTATGCGGAGCATAAAAATAAATGTTAAATAATTAATAATAATTTTAGGAACAAAAATGAAGTCAAAACGACGACAAGAAAACTGCAGAAAATGTCTCACCGACTCGTCGGAGCGCCGGAAGGATCCGACGTCAACTTCACCGAAAAATGCAAATGAGTAGTGTTTCTTGAAGGTTTCGACAAGAGGAATCAAAAAACGATGTCAGTTTTTTCAGACGACAAACATGGTGATCGGAATCAGCCAAAAACAGCTCGCTGAAGGAATGAAACGGAGCTGTTTCTGAAAAAACGGAGCAACGATTGATAAAATTGATGTCAAAAATGGATTCAGTGGCCGATTTTGTGTGGTATAGAGGTTGGGATCGATTCAAATGGCAAAGAATTGGTGGGAGGGAATTTGAGAGAAAAAGGGTTCTCTTTGAGTATAGTTGCTGAGTTGTGTCAGCATGAATTCTTTGGCAATTTATTTTTATTTTTTTAAATGTAGATGGAAGGGTGCAAATAGCAAGGACTCAAATCTGGGGTGTAGAAAGCAAACAACCCAAACAAAACAATAGTAGAAGCAAACAACAATGAGGGGTGCAGGAAGTGGTTTATCCCAAACTTTATTTTATTTTTTATTTTTAAAGTGTCCAAACAATTTAATTACTTGGACTATTCATCCATAATTAAAATATTATTCTCTAAAATACTCACATTGAAATACTAATATTTGACCATACTCTTTCAGAATACAAATCCCTTTCATTATTATTATTTAAAAAAACTTAAATTAAATATTCAACCCTAAAATATCAATACTCATTTATATTTAATACAATATAATATTTATAATTTATATTAATATTTAAATTAAATATCTATAAAATTATCAACATATATTCTGAAATAATTTTAACATCAAATTAATTCTTTAAAATCCTCTTTAATTAATGAAATAGTTTATAATAAAATTTAGGGTGTTACATATACTCTATCCATCAAAATTGTTGAAAATTTTAAAATTTTAATAAATTAAAATTAGCTAATTAAATAAATATAGAATAAATTCAAATCTAATTATTTAAGTCTATGTTAAATATGCACAACAATATATATATGTTATTAAAGTAACGAGAAAACACATTTAATAAAAAATATATAAGAAAAACAATATTCAATGAGTCGCTAAAAATGTTGTTAAAGCATATGAGTCAAACATGTAACAAGTATTTGTCCCAAATCAATTAGTTAAATTTAGTATTTTTATATTTTCTAAATAAATATGGAAATAATTATAATACACTAATTATAATTTATTATAAAAATCATGTCCCATACAAATGTTCGTCAATAAATAATTATTTAAAATTAATTTTTTTTAATATAGTCAATATAAAAATGAGAAGAATTATAATACAGTAATTATAATTTTTTGACACTTCCATTTTTTACATTTTTACAAAAATGAATCGCTAAAAATGTCCTTAAAATGTATAATTTATACACATAATAAATTTTTATCATTAATCAATTAATTAGAATTAATATATTTTTACATCATCTAAATAAAATTAAGTATAATTAGAATACACTAATTATAATTTATTAACTTTAGTCTTTTTTAATACGGTACGTCAACTTAAAGATGAGAAAATCTATAATGCACTTGTTATAATTTTTTCACATTTCAATTTTGACATTATCTTTTGAAAACTAGTCACTAAAAATTAGTTGGAGCATATAATTTATATACAAAATAAATATTTATCTTTAATTAATTAATTAAACTTGATATATATTTTATATCTTCTAATTAAATATATATCCCTCATATTGGAGTACGGTGCTAGCACTACTAAGATGTGAGTGTGGGTTCTAACCCATGACACTCCGCTCCCCATTAAATACTTTTTAAATCAACTAAATAGAATTGAAAATAGTTATAATATATCAATTACATTTTATTATACAAGTCATGTATTAGACAAATATTTTTCAATACAGAATTAGTTAAAGTTAGTATTTTTTTTAAATATAATAAATATGTATTTTTTTATCATATAACAAATAGATTGTTGTTGATGAGATTAGATTATCATAACGAGACAAAGTCTTACCAATCAAAATTTTAAAATAATTATCATACACTGGACAATATATCACTTATAAAATTGAATTATTATACATAAGACAACTATCATACAAGGGACATGTTGTCATTTATGTTACTGGACATTTAATGAACTTTGTCTATGCAATTATATACTTATGATTTATTTGCTTGACTTTAGTTTAAATATATAATAAATAAATGAGAAAATTGTGCAATTATATTTTAAAAAAATTCACCTCTCATTGATTTTAATTTTCTAAATATATTTACAATTAATTTAAGTTGATGTATATTTTTAGGTCATATAGATAAATAATATCGACCCTTGATACGTGCAAACGCACAAATATTTTACTAATAATTAAATAGTAAAATCAATAGTTTAATTGTCATGCAATGTTAATGTAAAAGATTTTAACCATTCATTGATATGACTTTAGAGATAACTATGGTAAAAATCAAATATTTATAATAATTTAACTGTTGTGATTAACTAATATTGTAGAAATCTTTATTTTGACATTATATATTTTGGTACTCCAATTTTATTCGGTCAATTAAATTATAATAATCATAATATTTAGAGAGGAAATCAGATTATGAATAAAAAAAATAAAACATAAAAAAATGAAATTAACGAAAAAGTTCAAAGAAAAATACAAAGGAGAAAAACAATTGAACAAGTAAAAAAAAACTCTATAAATAAAGTGATTGTTCTATTAATCTAAATATTCTAAACATTCTAAACATAAACCTATTATATTTAATAGGTGATAATTTTATTCATTAGAAATTTGTAAGAAGCAAGTGACCGTAAAAAGCAAGTGAGGCTTGATATAAGAACAAAATGTAACTTGTTAAGGGTAACTTTTTTTACAATTGATAGAGTGTTTTTAACATATATAAAGGGTAGAGTTCAACCTTAAAATTATCATGGCGTTTATCATTAATGCAAAAAAGGAAAATAATAAAGAGAAAAAAATATGGGAGGACAAAACCAAAACAGACATCATGATATGAAAGGGATAATAATAAATAATAATCATAATAATAATAATAATCATAATAATAATAATAATAATCATAATAATAATATTAATAATAATAATAATAATAATATCATGAAAAGAAAGAAAAATTCAGAATTTTATCATAAAATTCTAAATTAAAATGACACCCATTTAAAAAAATAGTGTTTTTAAAAGAGTCACTGAGGGTTTTTTAATCTAAATAAAAAAAATGTAGGGTGTTAATTTAGACGTAAATTAACAAGTTCTTATTTATACACTAGTGGATTTTTACTTTTTTAAGTCGGTTAAAATGTACATTTTAAGTCGGTTCCGTGTCCGAGTTAATCTTGTTAAGTCGATTCAGTTTAACCGACTTAAATATAATAAATTCAGTTCAACAAATCATCTTTTTAAGTTAGTTCTTTTGATCAACTAACTTAATAGATAGAGTTAAAATAATTATTATTTTTAATAAATTTCTCATTTTGTTTTTATGCTCCTGCTCCATACATACATACATACAATATTTCGTATTAAATTTCAAATGAAAGTTTTGAACTTGCAACCACAATTTTATATAATCATCTAATAACCAAAATATACAATATTTCATACAAAATATATAATACAAAGAAGATGTATCTCATTTTTTACTACTCTCGACAAAATGAAAAAGGATTTAGATGTCTATTAACAAAATTACAATGTAGCAATATTCAATAGACATATAATCAAGCATATACTTCAATAAGAAAATGCAAAATTTAGCAAAAAAAAGAAAATGTAAATAATGAGTTCATCTCTAGTCACTAAACAAAAGAAAATAAAACGATAAACAAACACTTCAATAAAATGAGTTTGGCATGTTATTTTTCTTACTATCTAATTCTCATAATATATAGTTATCCCTCAAATAAGATGTAACGTTGTTATTCTTTAGAAATGATCTTATGTCTATATATACTAATCATTTTAGCAACGTAAGGTGTGAACAATTATTGTTATATGACTTACATAGTAAATTCTCAACAATTATAATGGTAGAAAATTATAGAAAATTACTAACAATGATATATCTACATAAATAAAGTTTAATGTTCAATGAATAAGAACTTGAGAATCAAACATGTCTTAACAAATTGATGAAGTGGTAACGATAAAATACGGCGGCTGGTTGTGAAGTCGATGTTAAGAAAAAGGTAGGAAGTAAAGAAACCAGGTTGCAAGTGTTTCACGAAAGGTTCGGAAATACAATTGGGAGGTTTCGAGCGGGAAGCGGGTAGATAAAACGTTAAGGGTACGGAATTTTTTATATTTTTCATTTTGATTTAAATCGGTTATCAATATAACTGCATTAAACAAGTTCCAAATATTTAAAAAATTGTCACTGCCTTGTTTTATTAAGTGGTTTATCTAATTAACCGAATTAAACATAGAGAAAGATAAGATATATTAATTTTTTATTTTTATTTTTATCGTTTCTCTTAAATCGGGTGCCAATATAATTGTACGGAACGCGTTTTACATATTTATAAAATTGTCACTGCTTCATTTTTGTTAACTCATTTATGCAAATAATCGATTTAAACATACTTCCGTCTCATTTATTAAGTCTGGTGACACGTAAAAGACTTAAATCCTTGTATTAAAAACTCAATTTTCTACTAATATATATTCCTATTTATATAAATAAAAATGTAGGTTGATGCGTAGCTCATATAATAGCTTTTTCTAAATCTTTTTATGAGATTTTGAACATCAAACATGTTCGCGCTCTTTAATATTGAAATGTAACCGATAAATGAAAGGAATATTTTGCAGATTTTTTATTCTGACGGGGATGTTTTTGATAGAAGTTCAATTATATATATATCAGAGCTCTAAATAAAGTTACAAAGTGCCAACTTTCCTTAAAAAATATTATATTTAGCCATTAATATTAAATCTCTATTAAAATAAAATTTTTTAAAACTTGATCTATTGTTTTATTATTTTTTATGGGTTTATTATAGACCTAATATTTTGTTGATTGAGATTTTTTTTTTAAATTTTTTGAAATTTATTTTTCTCGGAAAAATGTCAAAAAATTCTAAATTTTTTATTTTGAAAAAATTCTTAAATCATTTTTTTATCAAAAAATTTTGTAAATAAAATTAAAAAAAAATAAAAAATTGAAACTTTTTTATCAATAACTTTTGAGGAAAAAATAGAAGAAATTTATTTATCGGAAAAAAATTAAAAATACTTTTGGCGAAACTTTTAAGAAAAAACATTTGAAAAATTGGATCTATAGACCCCACTAAATCTATAAAATTTTTAAAGTTTTTAATTTTTTTAGATATTTTTAACTATAAAATTTTTTTAACCTCCAGACCAAAATTAATAATTAGGGAAATTGACAAGACGTCAGTATATGTATTTACCACAAATACATTTTCATATTTATAAATAAATATTTTTTGGCAACCAGCCTGTCAATGATGTCGTACGACGTCTCTTGCAGACTCATGGAGGTTTCACTCTCATTGCCTGATTTTAATTATAATCAAATATCAAGTTTGAATGATAACTAACGGTAGAAAGTTTGAGTAATAACTGATAGTAGAAAATTGTATGGTATTAAAGTTCAGAAGATTTTACTCTTCTATTTGTTTGGATTTATTGGCTATTAGTAGTAGGTTTTTATTGTTTAATTATTATCTTAAAAACTAAGGTGACTATATTTCTGTGGAGCATTAATCAGTGACATACATTGTTTGGAAAATATGAAAACATTAGAATAAATTGTTGCTTATCAAACTTAATCATCTTCTTCAATTGACAATAACAACTACCCTTTTGCACTCTCTGTTGTTTGCACAAGTAGAACTAATAGAACTGATTTGAGCTCTGATCTTAGATTTGGTTTTGGCATCTCTCCATCTCAATCTCAAATTGCATTCAATTCTACAACATCAAGGGTAAAGTATTCTGAATATTTTTATACATTTTTGTTCATAACAATTCAATATTTTATAATATGATTAATTTCTTGTATTGACAATTTAATGTTATGTTTTAGGAGGAAATTATATTTGATTGTCCGCCAAAATCAAAAACCTTCATTTGTCAAAGTTTATATGAAAGAAACTCAACACAAAGAAAATCAAATCAGTTGACACATCATAGCATTGTAAGGTTTACATTTTTTCAATTTGAAATCAATTGATAACTTTTGGGATTACTAATATGATATTAATATCTATCTTTAAAAGAAATAAATAATAAATGCATTACTAACATGATATACATAATTGACATAGTAGTAATTGACTTGTGTTCCTATTGAAGAATGTAGAGTTTTTTTTGATGAATTGAAATATAGAGTAGCTCAATATTGCACCATTGGGGTTAACTTTTATCAGAAAATATACAATATACCACCATTAATTCTATGAACCATAGAGAATGTGATATACTTACATATAAGCTTGTTTTATATTGCTTTTAATAGTAATTGAATACTATCTAATATTTACTTCACATCCTTTAATTACCTGTTTTTGTATGAAAATACAGTGAAAATCATGGTGACATCAATTAGGTAGGACTTGGATTTAGTTTAATTCCTATTGATTTCATTATGTTTGATGGAAGAAGTTAAAATGTTAGACGGTAAACATTAGAGTTTGAATTGAAATATTTAATTTGATTGAACATGGTGTACACAAAAGGACAAAAAAACAGGCCGGTAGTTTATCACTTCATTGAATCAATCAATAAACATTAAATGAGATAAGACAAACAATTGTAGGATGGAATTTAGAAGTTTAAAAAATTCCAATAAATCTCGAATCATGGATATGACTAAGACAGCTTTGTAATACACATGCACGAACAAGATCACAACTAATGAACTAAGTACAAATTCTCATTAAAAAAAATTAAAAATAATCGACCACTCAATAAAAATATTTCCACAATAAAATTTGGCTTATTTCTGATCTTGTACAGTCAAGTGTACAGATGTTAAACGATTTTAGATTAAAAAATTAGAAAGAAATGTCTTATTCACAAGAAACGAAATAAATAGCGGAAAATTTTATTTTCAGCTTGTTAAAATTATTATTGATTGATATATGGCTGAGGAGGAATACAAAGATGAAGAAGAAGAAGGTGGAGGCGATGGAGACCCTCCTCTTTTGTCTTATGTGATGGCCGATGGTTATTTCAACAATTAATTTATGGCGTTTTGTTACTAAATAAATTAAGAGTTAATTTCTTATAGTAGTTGTATAAGTTTTTAAGTTTCTAAATTTTCTCAAAGGATAATTATTTAAAAGATATTGAAATTTTCTAAGTTTCTAAATTTTCTTATAGTTATTGAAATTTATATATTAAAATGTCATATTCTTTTACCACTTAAAAGATAATTTTAATAAAGGAATAATTGTTAATATAATAGAAAAAAAGAAATGCATCAAAGTTAATGTAGTTGAATAGATGTGTCAAAATAAATAACGTGTATTATTTTAACCAATCTCTTGCAGATAAATTAACAACTTAATTCTATTTTGTTAACAACTCTTTTCTATTTTTCCTCTGGATCTAATAAATAAATAAATAATAATAAAAAAAAAAGTAAATTATATTAATAAAATAAAAAAAAATTGGCACATGTACTCAACCGCATTAAATTTGATGTATTTTTTTTATTACATGTATTTTGTTTGATTTTATTAATATTACTTTGTTTTTTAAAATATTTTTATTATTTTTATTTATTAAATTAACAATTATTCTTTTGTTAAAATAAAAAATAAAAAATTAAAAGGTTATAGATGGTTGCATTCTAAGGATGCGAAAAAAAATTATCCTTCAATTAAGTGATCGGGAATGCAACCTCTAGAGTATCAAAGAAGTAGAACATTTTGGTATATAAATTTTAATATATGATATAATTGAGAGTTTTAAATAAAAAGAGGATATAGATAAAAAAAAATCTAAATATTTATATGTATTGTATATAATATGATATTTTTTTAGCAATATTTTACAATTTTAAAATCCTGTTTTTCTTTGTCTTTTTTCCAGTAAAATCACGTTTTTTTTTTTATAAATAAATACATGAGTGTAAAAAAGTTTACACTAAAAAAAAAAGTTTGTTTAACCATTAATTTGTTGTTAAGGATAACTTATTCATCGTTAAGAGTCTTTTTAGTACACATAATATGATAGAGAAACTATATATGATATAAACTCCAATAAACATATCACATTGACGTAATAAATAGTTATATTATAAGTTTAATTCACACGTGAAAACATTATTTTAGACAAAAATACATTGTTAGTCTTTTATATTTAATTCAATTTTTGTTTAGGTCATTTAAATTTAACTTTTTTTTTTAATATGTGGTCCTTTAAATTATATTTGGTTTGCACCATTAACCTTTAATATATATTAAAGTATACACGTGATTTTTTAAGTTTGAAAATTTTATCGATTTATTGTTATAAATATTAAGATCTAATTAAAACGTTTTAACGAGTTAACTGTTCAAACTACGTTGCACGTGAAAAATGTTAACTACATTGATTATATGAATATATACATCTATATTATTTTATTTTTAAAGTTATACATGTGTTTAAATTGCTATTAGTAAAATCAAAAAGTATAAATAATTTATAAAATTTGATTAATATTTTTAAGAGAATTAATAGGAGAGGTATATTGTTGTAAGATATTGTTTTATTTTATTTTAATGAGCTATATTGTAAGCGCTTATAATTAATACATTTTCTATAACAATTATAAATATGAAGAGAAGATGGACATCATGTCACATGCAAAAATTCTGACATGGATAAGCTAAATGAATGATACTAGAATTAATTACTTCCACATTATGATATACTGGAGTCTAACTCATCTTAAGTAATGGATAAACTATTTTATACATTACATTTTATATATATATATTATTCACATTCATTTTACAAAAAAAAAAAAAACATATTAATTTATGTTAAGAAATTTTATGCACATAAATTATTTTAATTGTTAAAAAATAATTCAATCAATCTAAATACATTTAAAAATGTAAGTTAAAAAAAATAATATACACAAATAAACGATGGAATAAATTATAGTAAAATTTTTAAATGTAAATTAATGCAAAGTAAATTTAATCAAATGGTCTTATTATTTATAAATAGTGTATGACACACATAATCATGTCAAAACTAAATGGATTTAATATATAGACTTTATAATAATTAAAATATTTAAGTGATAATAATATAATTATTGGGTTAATGTTAAGTTAAAATGTTTCAACAATAATTGGGCCATTAACATTGTAATAGTAGCATATTATTATTATTGTAGTATTTGTTTTTTTGATAAATTATCATTTAGGTGTAGGTGTAGGATTTTTTATTATAATATTTTTTTTAATTTTGACAACAAATTGTCCCACTTTGAAAAAAAAAATTAAATTGTCCGACTTTTTACACGCAGTTGATGATCGCACCCTCGGGTTGCGACATGCTGAAGGAAAACTTTTTAGAATTAATAGAAGGTCGCATCCTTGGGATGCGACGTTGTAGTGGTTTTAATTTTTTTTCGTTCTTATTTTAGGGATTTTTTTTTATGTATATCCCTTTTTCTTTTTTTCTTTCAAATTGATCACTTTACCACACTGCGAAAAAAATATACAGAAATGCCTTACTTTTTAGCCCTAGGTTGCTGATCGCAACCTGGGGATGCGACGTCATAAAGTGTTTTTTTTTTTTTTTAATTCTAATAGAAGGTCACACCCTGGGGATGCGACATGTGATAGTATGAATTTTTTTTATTTCATTTTATTTATTGGTTTAATTATTATTTCATAAATTATAAATAATTAAAATATTTTAAAAATCAAAATACAAATAATAAAATAAAATACATTATTAAATAATAATAATAATTTTAATAATAATAAATAAAATACATTAATAATAATAGTATTATAAATTTTAATAATAATAATAATAAAGTAAATTATATTAATAAAATAAAATTAATTAAATTGAACAAACAAAACACGTTAAATTAAAGAAAAAAATACTACAAATTGAAGAATAATACATAAAATATTTTTAATTATTAATGTATTTTATTGTTTTTTATTTTATTTTATTAATAGTATTTTGTTTTTTAAATATTATAAATATTTTTAATTTATTAAATAACAATTTTAATAAAAAATCCGAAAAATTAAATAACAATTTCCTTCAATTTAATAATTATAATTTTTATTAATTTTTATTTATTTGACGGAGAAAATAATAGGAAGAAGTCGTTAACAACATATAATTAAGTTGTTAATTTAAATTATGATTTGGGTGTCTTCTGTTCATTTTCCAGATATTCGATTCTTCGTCCGGAGTTTATTATGGAGAGGCATGAAAAACCTGGAGTTTCCACTAAATATTCATGCAAGCTTCAACTGCCGTGTAATGCACCATTTGAAAACCTGGAGGGTCCTATCTGCAGTTCAATGCGCTTGGCACAACAGGTATGTCATAATTTATTATGAACTTCCTTGTTTATGCCTGTCTTTATATGCAAGCATTGATTATTGTTTTTGTGTTTTGCAGGCCGTTTGTCTAGCTGCTTGCAAAAAATTGCACGAGATGGGAGCATTCACTGATATGCTATTGCCTGATAAAGGAAGTGGGGGGGAAAGAGAAAAGGCTGAACAAAATGATGAAGGGGATGCAGTTCCAGGGACTGCTAGACATAGGGAGTTCTATCCTGAAGGTGTGGCCGACATACTGAAGGTTGGTTCAACCATTCTGCAAGTTATGTGGTCTAAGTTGTTTTTGTGATGAGAGGGTTTTGGTATATAGTTGACCAAAACATACAAGAACAACCAATGCCTTTTAGTACTAGGCAGAGGTGGGGTTGGCTTGATGATTCAAATGACACCATAATCTCCTATTAATAACAATATCTAATGACAAATAATTTAAATCTTTCTTTTAATGACCAGAGCACATTGTCATTTATTATTTGTATACAAAGCTTGTGTTATAATATCTCCAATCAAGTGCTTTGACCTTGTAGGCTTTGGAGATGATTATGAATTGCTGGCAAGCGGTGAGCAACACTTAGTGGAATCTCTTATAAAAATCCTGCCACTCCGATCAGACTTGCTGACCAATTCAAATTAAAGGGAGTGTACAAGCTCGATTTTCCCTCGAATCCTCTAACCGGACCTCCTCGGGTAGAAGCGTTGGTAATCAATGGAAGTTATAGAGGATTTATGAAAATCATACTGCAGAACAATGACACCAAGATGCATACCTATCACTTGAATGGATATGCATTTTTTGTAGTAGGGTAATGACAAGTTCCTTCTCTTTTTAAATTTAATTCCTTACACGATGTAACACTTTTACTTGGTTCAGCAGCCACCAATGCTTACAAATTGATTCTTCGTCTGCAGGATGGACTTTGGTGATTGGTCTGAGAATAGCAGAGGTACATATAACAAGTGGGACGGAATAGCTCGTACTACAGCACAGGTATATTTTCTGTCTTAAAATATATGTAGCTCCTCGCAAACACTGACGTGTTTTTGTAGTTAAACTTTTACGTTTTCGTGAATCGTCAAATGCCTCATTAGAACCTGTTATGTTCATATCACTTGATTAATTTTATGATCATAACAAACCCCATTTTAAACTACCAGTGAACTGTGACATTGATATGTGAATAGTTATGTGTTTGATACGGAATCATATGATACACACTTTAATGTACTGGGGCTTTCATTCAATATTGAACAAGCGCTAAGCTTTACTCAATTTTTAATAATTCTTCCTTCAGGCCTCAAGTATGTTCCATAATCCTTCCTTCTCTATCAATTACCCTAAGTTAAAAAAAAAGTGTGAATGTTATTAAATATTGATGTTGATTTTCTTGTTTCAGGCCTCAAACAATTTTTTCAGCTGCTTCAATCAATGGATATGAGCTGAAGTTATTATTCACTTGGGTGATGTTTGTATGCACCATAATCCACATTTTTTAGTAGAAGCATGGTCTGGTTCATCATCATCTCTTAATTAGTTGCTTGCAAAAAGGGTTTGGTTTGTTGGTGAGGTGTTTGTGGTTGAATTCTTATTTCTTAATTTTGTTTATATCTTTCAGTCATTTTGACACGTATTCTTCCTATTTTAGCTTAATGTTCCAAGTTTAACATGAAAATCTTGCATTTAATAGAATTAGTAAAATTAAATTATATTTTATTGTATGTTTCAATAACATTAGTTAATAAAAATAAATTAGAAATTTAAATTTAATTTACTGGTATTAATAATTTAGAATTACAATTAGTAGGGAGATAAAATAAATTTAGTTTAATTTAATAAATAATAATAAGTTTTAGTGACAGACAATACCATAGGAATAGATTAATTCTTTATTTATATTTTTTAGGTTTTAGTGACAGACAATACCGTAGGCATAGATTCTTTATTTATATTTTTCTAGGTTTTAGTGACAGACAACACCGTAGGAATAGATCAATTCTTTACTTATTTTTTTCTAGTTTTTAGTGACAGTCATTATTGTAGGTAGAAATAAAAAACATGTAGTGACAATCGTTAGAACATGGAGTGACAGTCCTCAAAGTATAGCATGACGCCCCCTTAAAATTGACAGTAGATTTGGGTGTCACTCAAAGTATTACTGACCCTCACCTACAACTTTGTGTGTCACGATAAGTCAATTTTTTTGTAGTGTTTATCTGCAAAATATGAGACAGTTGTTAAAATAATTTAAACTTATCTACAAAAAAAGAGGGAGTTGTTAAAATAATATAACACGTTATTTTATTTTATTAATAATATTTTGTTTTTTAAATATTATAAAAAAATTATTTTAATTAATAACAATTTTTCAATGGCTAAAATGAGAAAAGAAAAAGAAAATAAAACCACTACATGGTCACATCTCCAAGATCCGACCTTTTATTGAATTCCAAAGTTTTTTTATTCAGCACGTTGCAACTCCACGATACTATCGTCAACTCGGTGTATAAAATAGGACATTTTGATTTTTTTTTTTAAAGTGGGACAATTTGGTGTCAAAATTTTAAAAAAAAGATATTATAATAAAAAATCCATAGGTGTAGTCTATTCATAGGTGTAGTTATAATAAAAAAAGATATTTTAAATAACTAGTTGTATGAGTTATTTTAGGAACTTGACTATTAAAAATTATATTGCTGGAGCTGAAAATCTAGTTATTTGTTTTATCATTTAGACTATTGTAAATGAGAATTTTTATTTTAATTAATGAAATTTTCTATTTTTGAATTCAATAAAGACATGTTATTAAATTGAGATTTGTTAAACTTCGAATTTGAAATATTTGTTTTCATAAAATTAATATTTCTTGATGCATTACAAATTTTTTAAATTGATTTTCCTAATGGAAATTTTAATTTTTTTGGATTTTATTAGTATATTTTTATTTTGTGTAAATTTGACCTTAAATTT
>JBBPBQ010000003.1:28503884-28547400 GCA_037974755.1 Cicer yamashitae
ATATATATATATATATATATATATATATATATATATATATATAAATAAAATAATACAAGGAGTGAATTTGTGTTGCTACACTAATTGTTACCTTTAGCACTAATAGAGTAGGTTTAGCATAATAATAATAATAATAATAATAATAATAATAATAATAATAATAATAATAATAATAATAATAATAATAATAAAACATAGGCCAGTATACTAGGTATATATATATAGCTAAGCGCATATGGAAAGAACATGATTAGTTTTGTACCAAGAGCCGCTTGCTCTGTCGCCCCCAGCTCATGCTTTGTAATACCATTACAATATAGCTGCACCCTACAATCAGATACACTTTTCCTATTACCATCAAATTGATATACTCTAGTCTGAATAAAAAGACGGGGAATTAGTATAGTTGATTTGTTGTTAGGATGAGCACATTTCAACGTTTTGGTAAATTCCCATTGTACTATTTTGAACTTAGTCTTGATCTTATAGAATTGATGGAAATTATAAAAGTTATTTTGAGATTGTCGCCTTTCTTACTGTTCTCGTTGCATTTAATTTTCTATTATATTTTATTCTTTTGCTTGTAAACTCAGTTTTCATTTTTTTTGTTTATATTGGTGAAACACCTATTAACCGAATTAGTACTTTATTATTTTAATCAATATAACAATAAACTTATTAGTATTTTAATTTCTAATAACATTAAATTTATGCCAATTACTGTGAGAACAAAATAAGGCATAGAGTCTAAGGTTTAATTTATTTTAATATAAAATTGAGTGTAGTCAATAATAAGTTGTAGCTAAATATTGTTTGCATGCGTTCATGTGACATATATAGTTACCTATTTAAAAATCAAAACTATATATATATATATATATATATATATATATATATATATTACGTTATATTTAGTTCTTTTTATCCTGTTTAGTTTTAAATAAAAATTTGATTATTAAATAATTAAAATAAGATATATTTATAAATAATTAAATATAATTAAGTGCACATACATTTAATATTAGTCAAACACCCGAGAAAATATCGTATTAATTACCAACTCACATATACACGTAAAATCTCCTAAATCTTATTCTTTAAAATATTTACACTAATATACTATTATTTGTAGAAAAATATATAAAATAATAAAATATAACATTTATTATTCATAGAACATATTTGGTCAAATATGTACAAGATTAGCACATCATAGAAAACACACCTATAAAGAAAATTAATCATAAAGCTAATCAACATATATTCCAAAATAATTTTAACACCAAATTAATTATCTAAAATCCTATTTAATTAATAAAATAGTTTATTATAAAATTTGGAGTGTTACAATTCTCCCATCGTTAAAGAAATTTCGTGCTCGAAATTTTTGGTGAATAATAAGTAAACTAATATCTAACTAACTACCCTCAAGATTCAAACTTAGTCACAAATGATATAATAAACATATTTATGGCATTTACTACTCACTTAGACATAACATGTCAAGCATCCTAGCATGATAAGGTAATATGACACAACAAATCAATTAACACATATCAAATACGCTATCAAGTTTAACTAACAACTTAAACAATATTCTACTAGTTTTGGTCTCTTTAAAGAATGTCTAAATCCTAACAACAATTACTCTACAGGTTTCCAAAAATTAGACATCTAGAGAAACTTTTAAAATATTTCACACCTTCAAGAATAACAAACAAAAACGCATATAACAACTTAATGACATGCAGTCACTTAAGCGTATAATCATAGTGAAATAGGACAAATATTTTCACATATGGTTTCAAACACACTCAAAGTATAACTTAATTTTAAAGTCTTATAAACAAAATTTATTTATAGAACTCATACAATAGTTTTAGTCATTATGAAATGAGAGAATATAGAACAAATAAAATACTAACACAATGTCCTTATTCATTTTAAGCAAATTACTTAGAAGATCAAAATACTTAATTGAATGTTTAATTTAAGTACACACCACCAACCTATTATTCGCGTCACATAATCAGTTATTAACATTCAACATTGATGCCACATAAGACTCATAATCACTCAAAGTTGTATAAGAGGTGAACATGGTTTCTAACTATTTCCAAAATAAAATTAATAAGTATCTATAACAATAATAACAATGGTTTATCGTTGCCTCTTTTATCGACGATGAGTCATCGGGGTAGCTAGTCCCTCGTACTCATGTAGTCAACTACTTAAGGTAACTATAACTACAGTCATTCAAATTCAAACATGGGTAATTAAAAGTATTTCTAACGTGGTTCAGGAGTGCGAAGGCGGCGCCACAACTCCTACTCCTTAGATCAAGTTAAAAACTCACTTAATTACACATTCACTATAATTTGTTTGTAATTTACAACTAGTTACAACAACAAAAGAAATGACACTTACATCAATATATAATCAATAATCCGATTGAAGAAATATAGAACTATTTCACTTTTAGATGCTCTCGACTACTCTAACGCTATACACTAATTCCCAACAACTAGAACACTTAAAACACAAACAATTTAATATTTACATAATCACATACACATTCACATAGTTAATCCAAAAATTAGCACCATCATTTTACGTTCAACTCATAACTCAAACGATGATTCAAACACATGTAACATACTCTCATAGAAGGCTAACTGCTCCAAATTGACCACGCTCAAATTTTCTTTTGAATTAATCATCACTTCAAAGTTACAACAAACTAAAACATAGATTTTCAAGTAGCAAATAAGATAAATAATTATTTACTAGAAGACACAACACGCTACCAAACCAAATTGAATCAAGTAGTACATAAACCACTTTAAAGGTTACACATTTAGCACCAAAAAAAAAAAATCCTTGGGAATTCAAACCATTTCCTTAAATCATTTTTCAATAAATCACGTCTAAATAATATTTATAAATACAATTAAAAATAAAATAAATCACATGTATTTTTAAAATCTATAAGATTTCTAAAATCACTCGTACTTTAATCGTCAAAAACACATTTCTAAATAATTAATCAATATAAAAATTATTATTTTCAACTTATATTTTGAAAGAAGATTTAAATTATATATATAGATAGATAAAAAGTTTTCCAATAAATTAACACTTCCAAAATAGTTCTAATTTATTTTCTCAAAATTTACAAAAAAAAAAAATTATATATTTATATACATTAAAGTAGTGTACATGACACAATGCATAAGGCATACTTGTTTATGATAATGAATTACACTAATTGACAAATCTACAAAATAATAGTCTCCTCTCACACCGGCTACTCAACATGTCTATAGATACATCATCAGTTTCTATCAAGGCACAAAATTGGTCTAAAGCATAACACACCCTCAATTTTACAAAAAGCATGTCACCTTTTCATATTCAACTCAAATGTACATTTCGACAATGATAACACAACAATCACAATCCTACAAAAACAATAAAAAAAAACATTCTACTCATAAAACACATCGAATATAGTATCCAAAATTTAGATAACTTTTCAAAACGAGTTTCATCATTTAGATAATTCTTTTAAAAACTTTGTTTTTTTTTTCTCTTATGTTTCCTTCTCTTTCTCATTAGTAGACATTTTATCATTTGACCTTGTTTTTATTAGTACTATTATAAATCACTAATGAGTTCTTAAAATCTAAAACTGTAACATCAAGTTAAACTCTAATGAGTTCATAAATCAATCATTTCAAACAAATATACCGACACCTCGCGATTCAATACTCATTCGAGCACCTCTAAACCAACATTACAACAACTCTTTTCAATTTTCTTCAAAACAAGACATAATAAAACATGCTGTAAATTTAAGCTATTTTAAACATTAAATAAAATCAGTAGTATAGAATTATTGTTATTTTATAAATCAACAAAAATTCAACTCAATTTAATTTCTTTAAAATAATCAAGAGTAATTCAAATAAAAGTTATTTTCATCTTACAAAATAAGTAAATTTTAACTCCTTCAAAATGTCATTTAAAAAAAAATTCTAAGTTCTACCAACCTCTAATATTCAAGAATTACTATTGCTAATAATATGAATTTCATACTATTTAAAACCATGACGAACATTCTAAATTGTTTTCAAAACCAATATCAAAACTCTACTCATCTAGATACAACCATCAACACTTTAAGTAATTTAAAGTTAACATTTACACTTTAAAATCAATTCTTTTTCTTCACACAAGCCAACAAAAATCAAAATAAGAATTTTTTAGTCAAGATACATAATTCCTATCTAACTCAAAGTTTAGAACAAAACATTTTTTTTTCTCTAAATTGAGTTTCAACAAAAATAATAATAATTTGTACCTAGTAAAAGTCAATACTTGAAGTTTTAAACATATAATTCATACGGTCAATTAGTTATTAGATCAAACACTTTAAACAGGTTCATATCAAGACTAAATATTTTAAATTGATTGAGGGTGAAAATGGAACTTTAAAACAAATAACTGGTGAGGTATGACATTTGATAACTAGGTTACGTGAATGAGATTAATAACTTGAAACATCCAGCTGGTCAATCAAAATTATTATTTCCAACTATTCACATAAAACAAAAGTGCCAAACTCATAGTTCGGTAGACAAGAAACAAGCAACAAGATCATTCAACAAGTAACCAACAAAATCTTGTCAACAATTAAAATTAACTCAAATCTTAACAAGTAATATCAAGGTTTATTTACTCACTTGGGTAGAAACTTAGAATCCATAACACTCAGGGTAAGCAAATAATAAACAGTTAATTAGTAACTTCAAAAATATGTATAATTATATAAAAGCATATAACACTTAACACAATAACATAACAGGAAAAACATTATAGTGAAAATAATTATCACACAAGAAAACACAATTGACACGACTGACATTCGACTAACACTGAATCGACATTCGACCCACTCGGCCTGATTGGACAGACCTGCTCTGATACCACTAATGTGACACATAAAAACCCAAAATAACATTTATAATAATTTATACTAAATTATTTGAAGAAAACTCGCGGCAGATGAAGAAAACCTGTTCAAGAAAATAAAATCTTTTATATCTATTTTAGGATATCACGTTTCTCTAAATACATATGTAACAATTCAACTTTGTTCCTCAATTAAAATTCAATGAACTTGATTTAACTAGAATTTCTTGATTTAATTCCCAAGACTTACTCATACTAAGAATTTCTTGCTATGCATGAGCTTAGACTCTACTTCACAATGTGGTACCATTCTAACTCTGAAGTACTTGGTTAGGAGGCCATGTTACTATGCCACCATCCCGGTGGACGGACAATTCAAATTGGCCCTGTCCTCATAGATCCCCTCAACTCAACCCGAGACACATATACGCGACAGTCTAGATAAACGTGTGTTGCATGGTAGGTCCCGACAGATGGAGTGCTACCTCCAATTCACCTAGGAATTCCGCACCCGAATACCTCCAAGGTCTAACAATCTTGCCTTAAGGCTCAACAGTAGACCGCCACGATCAAGCTCAATTCAGTTGTACTTCCCCGGAATCGCTAGGCTTGTCAGGCCCTACCTATATGATGACAAAATAATCTCCACTTCACAAATTCTCAATATTTATTTTCTCCCCTATTTGGCCTATGATACTCTATTAAGACCGTTATCTCAAACACAAATTGAAATCACAATTATTTCATCAGAGGTTACTTCAATCTTTTCATCACCAATTCATAACATCACTATTATAAATCACACATCATCATCATTACATAACTCATCACAAATTTAGAGCATCACTATCATCAATCGTAACTCATCACATAAACTTATCACAAATTTATGAAATCACAATTATTATTCATACATCATCATCATCACATAAAATTATCACAACACATCCATCTTTTATCATCATATCACATAAACTCATCTAATCAAACATATCCATAAAATTAATTCGACACTCAATATCACAATAACATCAAATACCACACATTTAAAGAAATTAAATCAATCAACACCTTACAAATATTTCTATTCTATATTTTAATCTCACAATTTCCATATTTGCACATTAATTAATTTATCCCTCAAAGGGCTACTGCCGTACGTAGCAAGCCCCGGATGAATCGTTGGGAAATACGGTTTTCCCGTTCATCTCACAATATATTACACTCATGAATTCAAACGCTCTCTCACCGCTTACCTTATTTCGACGCTTTTACACACGAATAAGATTCCACGAGCAAACAATCTTTGTTCTTTGACTCTTTGTCCTTCAATCGGTCTAACTTGAAGCTCCCTTTCTTATTTTTTTAGGGTTCACATGGGTCAAGCCCATTGGTCTCCTTATTTTTTTTGATGTTTTACTACTATTATTTTTATTTTGCTAAAACAAAATTAATTGTTACTTAATTTCATTTTTAATACTCTTCCAAACATCATTAAATTTTCAAAACATTACTAATATTTCATAACTAATATATGACAAATTAGAGTAATTAAAATAATTAACCTTTTAAAAAAATACATATTATTAACAACCCAAACTCTCATATTAAAATTAATCACTATAATTATACTTATTTTTCAAAATACTCACGTTATAATAATACTATCATTAGAGAATAGTCAAAATTATAAAATAAATAAATATAACAACAATATTTTATGTTAATTACTAAATCATAATAAATATATATATAAAATCACAATTCCAAAATAAGTATATAAAAATAAAGAAAATCAAACATAATATTACTACTATTGCAAGATAATTATTTATAAAATAAATAATTAAAATAAGATATATTTAGAAATAATTAAATATAATTAAGTGCACATGCATTTAATATTAGTCAAACACACGAGAAAATATCATATTAATTACCAACTCACATATACACGTAAAATCTCCTAAATCTTATTCTTTAAAATATTTACACTAATATACTATTATTTTTAGAAAAATATATAAAATAATAAAATATAACATTTATTATTCATATAACATATTTGGTCAAATATGTACAAGATTAGCACATCATAGAAAACACACCTATAAAGAAAATTAATCATAAAGCTAATCAACATATATTCCAAAATAATTTTAACACCAAATTAATTATCTAAAATCCTATTTAATTAATAAAATATTTTATTATAAAATTTGGAGTGTTACAACTTCCGCAACCTTATTTATATCATCTACTCAACTATTATTTATATCACATCTCTTCATCTCTTCTATTTGAGTTCTAGTGGTCTATAATTTGTTTTTTTAACGAGCAATTCACACTAAAGACTACAAAATGAAAAATACATCTTTCACAGTTTGTTCACTACTTCTGTTATGTTATTTTCTTTTTTGATCTATCTTCTCTGTGTCTGTGCTCTACCACTCAAATTCTCACTGTGACAGAATAAATAATTTACCTCAACAACCAAAGGTGGATTTCAACAAATACGCTAGTTATATTACTATTGATGAAAATCAACAAAGATTTTTATTTTATTATTTTGTTGAAGCAGAAGTTCACCCAACTTCAAAACCAATAGTTTTATGGTTACATGGAGGTAATATGAGTTCATCCACTTTAATTAAAAAATAATAAAATTTGTTTATTTGAAAGTTAATGTATTTGAAAATATGTTGTGGGTTTTGAAGGTCCGGGTTGTTCTTCCGTCGGACTTGGAGCTTTTAATCAGCATGGTCCTTTTAAACCAACTGACAAAGGTTTGGTTAAGAATGACCACAGTTGGAACAAAGGTAATTAAAAAAATCAATTTTTTTGAATTTTTATTAAAAAATTTGCGTACCTAAATTATTTTACATTTTGATATTCTTTGTAGAGGCAAACATGCTCTATTTGGAATCACCAAATGGCGTTGACTTCTCATACTCCACCAACACATCGTTTTATAACTTTGTGACTGATGAAATGGCAGGTCTGTTTTCTTCCTCTTTTGCAACTTAGCATGAGAATAATTCTTAAAATGTTGAGTTGAACTTATTAATAATAAACCATAAACCTCATTTTTTTTATGTTCTTCTTTAACTCAAATTAAATATAAATGATTAAAATATTTGCGTTTAGCTGAAAAATTTACATTTTGTATAAACCAAATTTGATTTTAGAGAGATTAATGTAAAAGTAGATTGCTTCATATAACACACAATTTCAATACAATTCACTTAATTATTAAAAATAAAACATAATTCACTTTATTCTTGTTCTTATCAAAACATGGACTTTTACATTTTTTGAATTCATATAATATATCTTCTTTATCAATGTTTGACCTATCTCTATAATATACTGCAAGAGATAATCTTGTGTTTTTACAACATTGGTTCACTGGGGAGAGCTATGCAGGTGGTATTTTGATTGTGTTATTGGAATAGTATTTTAATTTCGAGGTTACATTGGATGACAATTCTTGCTTTTCTCTTTAGGCCATTTTGTACTTCAACTTGGAGAACTCATTGTACACACCAAAACCAACATCAATTTAAAGGGAATAGCCGTGAGTACAAACATACCAAATAAATTTAATAATTCTTTTGCGATACATCTTAGTTGATATGAATAATATTGATTGCTTTGTTGATGTTTGCAGATAGGGAATCCCTTTCTAGAGTATAACACAGATTTCAACTCTAGAGGGCAATTTTTGTGGTCTCATGCGTTGATATCACATTCAACGTATGAGTTACTCACAAAAGTTTGCAACTATTCCCGCATTATGAAGGAGTATCAAAGTGGTATAGTTAGTACCACTTGTTTAGAAATTCACCGGCAATTAGCAGAGGAGGTTAGTAGATATATATATTTTTTATTCAGTTATTTAAAAATAGAAGATAAAACCTTTCCATGAAGCTAACTCTTTATTTATGTACAGGTTAGCAGCTTCATGGATGATTTCGATGTTACTCAAAAAGTCTGCCTACCACATCGACAGATACATTGGTGGACTCCCCTTTTATAATACACTTCATCCCTTCTCTTTCAATCTTAATCGTCTTTTGTTTTCTGTTCATTTTCTAATACTTTATTTTATCTATGGTTTAACAAGATAAAAAGAAGAGTACTTTTTGTTGCGATGAAAAAATATTTACATACTTAAACAGAAAAGAAGTACAAAAAGCTCTCCATGCTAAAATAGGCCCATGGCAATCTTGTAGGTAATCTTTATTAGTTGAAACTGAATTATCATTAGAGTTTAAAATTTTATTATAACTTCAAAATAGCTTGGTTTTCATTTAGATTGATTCAATAATGTCAAATTAAATTCAATAGTTACCAATTTTCTCCCTAAAATAAATGGATTTCCGAATTATCTTTCTAATTGGAAATAAGTCCAAATTTATATTGAAAAAAAAATTGGTATATTTTGTTGGGTTTGTATTGAATGCTAATACCAATTTCCTTTTATTATAGAGTTCTCCCGTATGACATCAAGAGTATTGATAATCCAACCATATCTCTTTTAGGAACACTTGTTAAATCAGGTGTAAGAGTTATGGTATTTAGGTTAGTAAGTTTTTTTCTCTAACTTCTCCTCTATTTCTTGTAATCTTATTATCTTTGGTTTATCAATGTTTTATTTTTCTAAAGCAAAGCTGTTTTTTGTGAAGTGGAGATCAACATTTTGTCATACCATTTCTTGGCACACAATCCTTATTAGATGAATCAGCCAAAGATCTTGGGTTGAACATTTCTGAGTCCTTTAGATTATGGTATAATGGAATAAAGGTATAAATTTGTAAATGTGTTGATTGTTGAGCAAAAAATCAACAATCTAGTTTTATCATTTTTTTTTATTTTGTTTGTCAAACGTTTAAGTTTCACTTTCTCACTATTATAATTCATATCTTTAAAATTAACTTATTTTGATTATTTAGGTGGCCGGAGTTATACAAGTTTATGGTGACATTTTATCATTTGCTATCATAAAAGGAGCTGGTCATTTGTCTGCATCTTCGCAACCGAAAAAAACATTTGTGTTATTTAAAGCATTTTTGGAAGAAAGGTTAGCTCCAAATATTTAAATATGAATGCATTATGTGACACAAAATTTTTATTTAGTGAAAATTAAATATCAAACATTTATTATATTTTATAAGCATTATATAACAAGCAATTGATTTGCTTATTTGTTCATATTAATTTGAATATGATATTTATATTTTCTATAAGAAAAAAGTACATACCTTATGAATAATTTAAAAGAACAAGTAATTTATTGTAAATAAATCAGATTTATTATTGAATTTTTAAATCGGATTAAATTTTAGAAGTACTTATTCAAGTAAATTTTAATTCATCAATCTCAATGGCTAATAAATAATGAATCCCAATGGCTAATAAATGAATCCTAATGTACGTAAGACTAGATCATGAATCTCAATGGCTAATAAATGAATAATATATATCAAGAATAACATATTGTGTATAACCTAATCCATACACTCTTGACTAGAAGTAAAAACAAGGTTCCAATCAAAATAATTGCAAAAACAAAACATTAGCAGAAACTACCAACATCAGGTCTGATCCGAATAAAGAAAAAAGGACTTTTAATTTCAAATATTTGTTTACTTAAATATTTATTTGTATTTTTGAAAAATATTTTGGGACCATGTTAATCATCAAACATTTATTTACTCAATTGCGTTCATTTATATCATACACTTATTAAATACACCTGTCATATATTAATCCAATACATCAATGCTTGTCTTATATCTAAATACTACTGTTATAAAATATATTCTTATAATATCACCCATATAGGTAAACTTTATTAATTCAGAAACTTGTATTATATTACAAATTAACCCCAATTCAATCACAATGAACACTAAGAAAATGAACAGTTTTAAGAAAAGCGCAGATGGATGACATTAGATTGATAATTTTTGCATGAATCTTTTAATAGGCTTGCTGTGTTTATATTTTATACTTTGTTCTCTTTATTATTTTATTGATAGTTGTTTGCGTAAGATTATTTTATAGATATATTTATATTAATTGTAATGTGAAATCCCATAAAATTGAATGCAATTATGATTGGTAGTGCGACTAGTTACATCATATGCTTTTACTGGATTATATCTCTTCGATTCCATCTTATCGTGTCATTGTATGAATTTTCATGTAGTTGGTCTTCATTGGATTATTACATCAACGGTCATACACACAACTTTGACCAAGATGGACTGATTGGTGCTGATCATTTGTGGCACCCTTTGGATAACATTAGTTTTCTATTGAAAACATAAAAAGTATATTGGTTATTTAAGTTTTTGGTGGCAACTCTTGTTATTGACTAGCCAAACATGTAATTTTACAAATTTATCTCAATTTTTCAAAAAAGCTTATAAATTTGTTTGTCTCTGACCTCAAATTGTGACTAGTTGCTTTATCAATTTCAGGCATTGGATTCTCTAATACTTATGTCAATGGAAAATTTATGTACTTGACCCTGTTACTAGAAATTAATGTAGTCCAATATAACACATCATGCATTATATAGGGGTAGGTCCACCAAAAGGAAGAAATCAAAATAGAAAACTAAAATATATTGGTGTAAACGATTTGACTTATATGATACTTGTAACACCCCAATTTTTAAAAGCGCGAGTGTATTTTTTTTCAAAATAAAGTCATAAAAATCCCAAGTTAAATCCATAAATAAAGAAAATACTCTTGGATAAAATATTTGAGTCGTATCACCACGACAAAGGTTATCATTAATTACAACAGCGGAAATGGTTTTGAGCAAAAATCCAAAGTAAAATATACACCGACTAAAATGCTTTGTTTTGAATACACAAGTTCCCTTTTTACAACAACAACTTTGAAATAGGAAAGGGAAAATAAATAAAATTCTTGATTACAACCCTAAGCTGATCATTAATCTATCTGAGGGTGACTGGGTACTAAGAATCCACGAGTGGCATCAAGCCCCACTACTTCCGGTTAGAAAACCAACCCATCACTGTGCCACACCTTAGATCGACTCTGTTTCTCATATGAGGGCAAAACCCAGATTTCCACAAAAGTTGTAAAGGGTCACCAACCGAAATTAACAAATACCACATAGCATTCAATTTTAAATGCACAAAATCACCTTTCGACTTAACATGCATCTAGAAAGGGTTTGCATATGCTAAACATACTTAAACAAGGTTGAAAAATGAAGTTTTGGACCAAACTGCACTGCTGTATTCGAATACAACCCCTGTGTAGTCGAATACAGTTGCGAAAACAACAGAAAAACAACAAAAAAAGCACTGACAGCACTACTGTATTCGAATACAGCCTTTCTGTATTCGAATACAGCATTCCATTCAACTGTATTCGACTACAGCACCTTGTGTAGTCAAATACACTTCAAAAAAATCAAGTCATTAGCTAATTTAATCATCTGTATTCAACTACAACACAGGTGTAGTCGAATACACCTGTCAAAACAGTAGAAAATCAGTTTTTACCCCTTTCAAAAACATTCCAACACTTCCAAATTCATTCCAACACTTTCAACACCAATTCAATCAATCACAAACACCAACACAACACAAATCACTCATCACAATCAAGTACGCATATACAAACATCATACATGTCAAACATGACTCACGTGCCAAACACCCTAATGCAATGCGTATATGCCAATGCACATGATTCCGGAATATCAACAAAACCCTCCTCGAAGGGGCGTAAATCATAATTGTACAGCCTCTCACAGACTAGTACTAATTACCAAGGTGTAGTCTCTCACAGGCTAGCACGATTTACTATTGTGCAACCTCTCACAGGTTAGCACGACGCAATAAACCATGTAAGGGTAAGATGAACCATCCAATCACGTGGAATCATCCCCCATACGGATAAGATGAACCATCCAATCACGTGGAATCATCCCATGGCCTATCCGGTCACCACTATCACCGACGCGATAATCCCTTTAAGGATAAGATGGACCATCCAATCACGTGGAATCATCTCGTGGCCCATCCGGTCACCACTATCACCGACGCGATAATCCCCGTAAGGATAAGATGAACCATCCAATCACGTGGAATCATCTCGTGGCCCATCCGGTCACCACTATCACTACTATGAAATGCATGAGCATACTTTGACTCTCGACACCACAATCATTAAGTAAATGAAGCTATTAAAAGATTCCCCATTTTTAATGCTCATTTAACCCTAATGGTTCTCAAATTTAACACAGAGCATACTCAATGCATACAATCCTCAAATCACATGAAATTGAATTCACAAATCATATTGAATTCAAATCACCACACACACAATCTCATCAATTCATACCAAACCAACATACACACATAATTTGCATTTATTCAAATTCCCACATCTTGAAACATAAAGCAAATATCTACATTCATAAAGTTACCCATAAACACATCAACCATACCAAGTAAAAAGCGCCATCACCCACACCTCAAAACTCATTAAATTCAATTTCACCATTTACCCACAAAATGCATTAACGTCATTTCTCACAACATCACACCTCAAACCCACCAAATTCATTTTCCAAAATTATCAACCATAACGCACCAGATCGAAACTCCAAATTGTTAAACATAAACCACCAATTTCTTTTCCACCACTCACATAAATCCCATTAAATTCCTTTTCCCCAAATTCACACATAACCTCCATCAAAACAAACCCCACAAATACACATATAGAGTCCTATATGCAAGCTAAATATTGGAAGGAGCCCTTATCTCGACGGTAGCTCGAACGGCCGATTACGGCACCGCGAAAAAATTCTGGTAAAATTCCCGCTTCGCACAGAGCTGCGAAAATTAGTTCCCAAGCACCGCAACGTGATCACGATCAACATTCTCTTCAGTCGCGTCGCGAGATAAAGCTTGGATCTAGGTGATATGTGAGGTTTTGTGCTGGGGTTTTTGAGAAACAAAACAAAGGAAAAAAAGAGAAGATGGAGTAGTGCACGCGGGCAGAGGAAAATGTTTCCTTACTTTTTCCTTTCCTTCCTTTTTTTTCATATATATATATATACTAGTATATATATATATATATAAATATATAAATATATAAATATGTAAATATGTAAATATATAAATATATAAATATATAAATATATAAATATATAAATATATAAATATATAAATATATAAATATATAAATATATAAATATATAAATATATAAATATATAAATATATAAATATATAAATATATAAATATATAAATATATAAATATATAAATATATAAATATATAAATATATAAATATATAAATATATAAATATATAAATATATAAATATATAAATATATAAATATATAAATATATAAATATATAAATATATAAATATATAAATATATAAATATATAAATATATAAATATATAAATATATAAATATATAAATATATAAATATATAAATATATAAATATATAAATATAAATGTATAAATGTATAAATATATAAATATATAAATGTATAAATGTATAAATATATAAATATATAAATATATAAATATCCCAAACCAACCAAAACAAACACTCTCACACACACCCCAACAATTTTGATAAAAATATCCATTCTCATTGCAGCTCAATTGGCAGGTAAAATTTTCTGCAACTATAGATATTTTTAACAAAACAGTCCGGTAATAAATTTTCCGCAACGTAATTAAATTATTTCTCACCAAATAATTTAAAACGGGACCCACAAAATATTTATAGCATTTTAACATCCAAAATACCAATAAAACTGGCTAAAAAGCCTCATAATTCATCATGAAAGCACCCGAAAATACAAAAAGTACATTTTAAAATTAAGGGTATTACATTCTACCCCCTAAAAATAGTTTCGTCCTCGAAATTACGCGTCGATAAACAACTCAGGGTGTTATTCTCTCATCTTGCTCTCCAATTCAACATTCATACTAGAACTTGTTTCGTCCGGCCTACTCGAAGAAAGCGCCATCTAACCCTCCTCATAGGATACTTAACAACTTTGCGCACTATCATAGCCGGTAAGACTCTCCCGTTCCATTCAACACGATTTTGTCTACTATCAACAAGAGATTAAGGATGATCAGTTCCTCAATTTGTCAATAGGTAGCGAACGACCATGATGATGGATTAGACCATCTTAACCCAACTGTAATAATGCTCCCCTCAACTTGGACTTAACGCTATCTCAAGGTACAAGCGGTCTAACAATCTTCTCAAGGTCCACTGAGTTTCCCTTATTTTCTTATCGATGAATTACAATCTCCCAAAACTATGCCACATAGCCTTATATACATCCACTTGGTACGAAACATCCATTAGGTCCCAAACTGAAACTCTAAGTTTGACACTCACACATTGAGCACAACTGAAAACTCCCTAATTTCTCCATTGCCCGTAAATCGTCAATTTTCTTTAGTCGCACAACTGCACTAAGCCACAGTGTTCTTAACAGAATGTTGGTATGATTATAACTTTAATAAGCACATCCCAACATTCAATTGGTGATCAAAGTTTTCCTCAAATATTTTCGACAACATGTCCGAACTATACCACCTCCAACACGCAAACTTCCTTCCAGCTTAGTACTCCATTTCAAGAGTCATGTCTCCAATAAAATCCAATTTGAATTTCATTCGCTGGTTAAGACCTACATTTATCTCATTCCTAACACCTCAAATTCACATTTCACTAGTCAATTTTTTTTTTCATACCTTGCAACTCTGGACAAACCCGAAAATAATTTTCCTCTATCTGCTGCCAACATTCATTTTGATACTTCTCAATTTCGCTGTGTCCTTTATTTGCAGCTTGATGATTATCTTTTCATTATGACAGGTCAAACACATTGTATTCACTCCATCGCTTTTCCATTTATACAAACCTTAAATGTCTACCTCGAACCTTAATACATCTTCATTATTTCGAAATCATTACTTAGCTTACTCTTGTATGTCTTTTTCCAAAAATTGTTCTCTTCTTTGATAGCCACAATCGGTACACCCCATAGTGCGTCATATCCCAAAATATCATCCAACTTAACTTGATTCCCTTTTTGTCTTTCCTCTTACTATTAAACTTTTATTCGTTCGAATACGCCCGTCATCCAGGTCATTAAGAATAACTCAACAAAATCTTAATTCCTCCCAATTTCACACTTCCTATGAAATATTCCACCTTTTAAAATATATTTCAAAACACTTTTCACCTCTACAGTCATTCAACCTTCCATGTGGTCAACATCTAGAGTCCTTTATTTACTTAGCTCATCTGCCGTCATACTTCATCTTTCTTCATCATAGCAATTTCAATAAACCAAGCCTTACTAGTTCCCACCAAACTCTTTTTCATTCCATACTCAATTCTTCCCTATCAAACAAACATTTAACTCTTTTGATTGACGAACACAATAACGTACCCCCTATGATATGCATTCAAGTAGTGCCTTTGAATTCCTTGACATACCCTTCTTATAACAGTGTCTGATTTACGGTTGGGATAATTCATTTCATGAATCCTTAAATGACATAAGCTACATACTCATGTGCTGCTCCAACAAGTTTTCATGGCACCTATTCCAAAAATTTGGTTCACTCGCTAGATTCTTCTTATTCATTCTCAATCTTCTCCGAGGTACAAATTGAAAGAGTCCAAACAATCGAACGTCCTAAAGAACTCATTCTCATACATTCCCAATAAGCATCTCCTAAAGAATAATTATCTTTAGACCTCATCCTCATAACTTAACAGTAAAATATCTCCGAGACCCACATACCTTTCACCATCTATCTAATCACTGAAACAATCATTCCAAATCTTAACGCTTGGCTTCCCAAGGACAACAACTAAACCAGAAATCATTTGTTACATATCTTCCTATTCACTCTATGTCATTGAATAAAATTAGAAAATCTGATCCTGAAATCTTCAAATACTCATTTCACCGTCTCAATTTATCCATTCCATCACAAGGTCTTATTCATCAATGACTCTAACCGCCTTAGTAATATCACTAATGAAAACTCTTCTCATCATAACACAACATTATTAGTAAATCTTCAAACACTTCCATCCATAACATGAATTATTTATCACCTGCCTACCTCAACTACCTCGATCATACAAGTTTAAGGTGTCACTTGGTCCTCCATCCCACCTTGTGGACTTTGAATCGTTGACTTAAGGATTAACCATCACAGGGTCTCAAATCAAATCTGGATTAATCCCTCTGACCTATCGAAATATTTACATTCTCCTAGTGTTTACCATCCTTTAATAGACTCTCAATGTTTACATTGCAACAATCTCTTAGTACTCCTGTACTCTATACTTCCAATTCCACTTAATAGCAACATGTGGTTCAATGCATCAAGGCTTTACTCATTCTGTTTACCCAAACATCACTCAAAGTTCACACTTACACGTCAATAGTTTCCTCTAAGATCACTATCGACACTTATTTTCTCCTAAACCACACAGAGATTTTTTCCCTTACCAACAAAATACATAGTCTCGCTCCTATAATCGCATTAGGTTCATACTTAATAATCTAAGTCACGAATCTAGTTTAACTCGAATGCTCAACCTTACCCCTCAAGGTATCGACTATTCATCAAAGCGTCCTTTGCCTAACCAAGGTAATATTCACCCCTCATGTGTGGCGCACCTTAACTTCAATACAAACGCCCTTCGTTGATGCCTAAGCACCAAATGCTATTCCGAATGGAAGCCTCGTCTTCTCAACAATTCCATGGTGTTCACATCTCTTTGACAGTTATCAAACTTCATCCAGTCTCGTCATGAAATCTACCCAGAAAACATCTAATACTTTTCATAAAAATGAATTCTCCACTTAGATCTTTACTTGAAATCCCCTATCCGTCTCACACCAATAACATCTTCGAGTTAACACCAATAACATAGCCTCTATATCCTTGGAATCACTTCATAAATCTCATGCCGTCATGATCCGCTTCCACCCTGTCTTTCCCAACTGATACGTTTCAGGAATTCAGAGACACTCATCGACCAAAGTCGACTAATGTTCTTTGGTTTAACTACTCTTCCAACTAATTAAGAAACAATAAACTACAGTCATGCTTGACCCAAGAAACCAAAACACAACATACGCGTGGGCTCCAGTCACTTGATACCCCTAACCTCGACTCTTGATCAGCTTAGGACACCCAACTCACAGCCCCAAAGAAATTTAAACCAAGGCTCTGATACCACAATGTAACACCCCGATTTTTAAAAGCGCGAGTGTATTTTTTTTCAAAATAAAGTGATAAAAATCCCAAGTTAAATCTATAAATAAAGAAAATACTCTTGGATAAAATATTTGAGTCGTATCACCACGACAAAGGTTATCATTAATTACAACACCGGAAATGGTTTTGAGCAAAAATCCAAAGTAAAATATACACCGACTAAAATGCTTTGTTTCGAATACACAAGTTCCCTTTTTACAACAACAACTTTGAAATAGGAAAGGGAAAATAAATAAAATTCTTGATTACAACCCTAAGCTGATCATTAATCTATCTGAGGGTGACTGGGTACTGAGAATCCACGAGTGGTAACATGCCCCACTACTTCCGGTTACGAAACCAACCCATTGCTGTGCCACGCCTTAGATCGACCCTGTTTCTCATCTGAGGGCAAAGCCCAGATTTCCACAGAAGTTGTAAAGGGTCACCAACCGAAATTAACAAATACCACATAGAATTCAATTTTAAATGCACAAAATCACCTTTCAACTTAACATGCATCTAGAAAGGGTTTGCATATGCTAAACATACTTAAACAAGGTTGAAAAATGAAGTTTTGGACCAAACTGCATTGCTGTATTCGAATACAACCCATGTGTAGTCGAATACAGTTGCGAAAACAGCAGAAAAACAGCAAAAACAGCACTGACAGCACTACTGTATTCGAATACAACCTTTCTGTATTCGAATAAAGCATTCCATTCAACTGTATTCGACTACAACACCTTGTGTAGTCGAATACACTTCAAAAAAATCAAGTCAGTAGCTTATTTAATCATCTGTATTCGACTACAACACAGGTGTAGTCGAATACACGTGTCAACACAGCAAAAAATAAGTTTTTACCCCTTTCAAAAACATTCCAACACTTCCAAATTCATTCCAACACTTTCAACACCAATTCAATCAATCACAAACACCAACATAACACAAATCACTCATCACAATCAAGTACGCATGTACAAACATCATAAATGTCAAACATGACTCACGTGCCAAGCACCCCAATGCAATGCGTATATGCCAATGCACATGATTCCGGAATATCAACAAAACCCTCCTCGAAGGGGCGTAAATCATAATTGTACAGCCTCTCACAGACTAGTACTAATTACCAAGGTGCAGTCTCTCACAGGTTAGCACGATTTACTAATGTGCAACCTCTCACAGGTTAGCACGACGCGATAATCCATGTAAGGGTAAGATGAACCATCCAATCACGTGGAATCATCCCCCATACGGATAAGATGAACCATCCAATCACGTGGAATCATCCCTTGGCCCATCCGGTCACCACTATCACCGATGCGATAATTCCCGTAAGGATAAGATGAACCATCCAATCACGTGGAATCATCTCGTGGCCCATCCGGTCACCACTATCACCGACGCGATAAAACCCGTAAGGATAAGATGAACCATCCAATCACGTGGAATCATCTTGTGGCCCCTCCGGTCACCACTATCACTACTATGAAATGAATGAGTATACTCTGACTCTCGACACCACAATCATTAAGTAAATGAAGCTATTAAAAGATTCCCCATTTTTAATGCTCATTTAACCCTAATGATTCTCAAATTTAACACAGAGCATACTCTATGCATACAATCCTCAAATTACATGAAATTGAATTCACAAATCATATTGAATTCAAATCACCACATACCCAATCTCATCAATTCATACCAAATCAACATACACACATAATTTGCATTTATTCAAATTCCCACATCTTGAAACATAAAGCAAATATCCACATTCATAAAGTTACCCATAAACACATCAACCATACCAAGTACAAATCACCGTCACCCACACCTCAAAACTCATTAAATTCAATTTCACCATTTACCCACAAAATGCATTAACTTCATTTCTCACAAAATCACACCTCAAACCCACCAAATTCTTTTTCCAAAATTATCAACCATAACGCACGAAATCAAAACTCCAAATTGTTAAACATGAACCACCAATTTCTTTTCCACCACTCACATAAATCCCATTAAATTCCTTTTCCCCAAATTCACACATAACCTCCATCAAAACAAACCCCACAAATACACATATAGAGTTCTATATGCAAGCTAAAAATTGGAAGGAGCCCTTATCTCGACGGTAGCTCGAACGGCCGATTACGGCACCGCGATAAAATTCCGATAAAATTCCTACTTCGCACAGAGCTGCGAAAATTAGTTCCCAAGCACCGCAACGTGATCACGATCAACTTTCTCTTCAGTCGCGTTGCGAGATGAAGCTTGGATCTAGGTGATATGTGAGGTTTTGTGTTTGGATTTTTGAAAAACAAAACAAAGGAAAGAATGAGAAGATGGAGTAGTGCACGCGGGCAGAGGAAAATGTTTCCTTACTTTTTCCTTTCCTTCCTTTTTTTTCATATATATATATATATATATATATATATAAATATATAAATATATAAATATCCCAAACCAACCAAATCAAACACTCTCACACACACTCCAACAATTTTGATAAAAATATCCATTCTCATTGCAGCTCAATTGACAGGTAAAATTTTCTGCAACTATAGATATTTTTAACAAAACAGTCCATTAATAAATTTTCCGCAATGTAATTAAATTATTTCTCGCCAAATAATTTAAAACGGGACCCATAAAATATTTATGGCATTTTAACATCTAAAATACCAATAAAACTGGCTAAAAAGCCTCATAATTCAACATGAAAGCACCCGAAAATACAAAAAGTACATTTTAAAATTAAGGGTATTACAATAGTATTGTTTTTTATTGTCAAAAATCAAACTAGAAAAAGAAAACATATTGGTGCAAATATTTATTGATCTGACACATCAGATGGTTGTATTTCTATACTACTTACTAGTACCATATAAAATCAATACTTAAAAAAAGCAGTTTCAATGATAGCAACATGTGACTCTGTATGTGACAAAAGCTTTGTCTTTGTCCTCTTTAAAATTGAAAGGATCTCAACCATCCAACCAAATATACATCAAAAGTGATTTCCTTCTCTCTGTTTTACACTTCTTTAGTCTCTTTCATAATTTATAGTTTGTATAGGCTTTAATAAATGGTAAACTATATATTTTACTTTTTCCACAATGCAGGCTAAAACTAATCAAAATTGGGTAAGGTCTTATCACATATCAACATCAACTTTACTTTATTGTATTTAAAATAACACATTGTGTTTTCATAATGAGGAAAAAGGCTCGTCTCTTATAATCGTTGCTCTACCTATAACAAAAAAGAGGAACACTCAAGTTGCAAGGAACATGCTCCATCCAATTCCACGAAACTTCATTCAACTACTTTATCTTTTTTCTAACTCTGAATCTGTGATCATACTAATCTGGCCCACCTACTTTACAACTCAATTTTTCTTTTAATTGGACTATAAATTCAATATTTAATTATAAAATGTTCTATTATTTTATTCAACTTTTAATTAAATATTAGTCTAGTCTAAGTCTACCACATTGGCGTATATTTTTGTTTTTGCTAAAATGTTTTAATATTTTATTTTTTTCAAAATATAATAAAAATTAATTAAAATTTTAATATATTTGATTTTTTATTTTAAAAGAGATAACAAATTTCGCCATAATTAACTCACACAACTTTAAGATTCTTCAAACTCATGACAAGACGTCCAACTTAACAATATCGACATTTGTGAGTTGTATTAAAATTTAAAGACAATATATATTTTGTTTATAATTTGAATAAATTTTTTTTAAAGTTCTTGATTAGGACTAGGTTATAATTGCATTCTCTTCCACTAAAAAGATAGTTCCTAATTCTCAATCATTATAATTAAAAAAAATCCAATTTTATCTTTTTTATATTACTATTATTTATATTATTATTATTATTATTATTATTATTATTATTATTCTTTTTTTTTGAAATCCATTTCAACTTCGTTATCACTACTTTATTTTATAAAAAGGAATCTCATTTGTACAATAAATCAACTTTCGCTGCATGATTCCTCCGTTGCTTCTCTTACCATGTATGCCTTGGAGCAGTGAAAATAATGAAACAACTCAAGAAGATTAAGGGTAGCGTATAGAGTTATTTTGGTTATTTATTTTTTTTCATTAGTTTTTGTTTTAATTATTATTAATTGTCTTGAATTTTCAATGTAAGAGGTCAGCTTAAAGAAAGCTAAAAAAAAAAAAAGAGCTAGAAACAACTAAATACATCACACAAATAAGCAACAACAAAAAAACATAAATTTCAAATCGCTCAACTCCACTCGAACCACTCCCAATACTGTAACACCCCAAATTTTACAATAAACTATTTTATTAATTTGATATTATTTTAGATAAATAATTTGGTGTTAAAATTATTTTAGATATATGTTGATTAGTTTTATGACTAATTTTCCTTATATGTGTGTTTTCTATGATGTGTTGATATGTACATATTTGACTAAATGAGTGATATAAATAATAAACATTATAAATTTTTATTTTTTATATTTTTGTAACAATAATAGTATTTTATGGTACATTTTTTAAAGAATAAGATTTTATGAGATTTTACGTGTACACGTGCGTTCGTAATTAATGTGATATCTTCTTAGATGTTCGACTGATATTAAGTGTACACGTAGTTATATTTCAATTATTTATAACTATTTCTATTTTTAGTTATTTATTTTGTGAATAGTTATATTGAGATAGTAATAATATTGTGTTTAAATTCCTTTATTTTTATATATGCTTGTTATGACATTGTGATTTTATATATATTTATTATGATGTAGTAACTAAAATAAAGTGTTGATGTTATATTTATTTATTTTATAATTTTAAATATTCTCTAATGATGGTAGTATTTTAATAAGAGTATTTGAAAAAAAAAATAAGTATAGTTATAGTGATTTATTTGAATATGAGTATCAGAATTATTAATGTATTTTAAAAGATTAATTACTTTATTTTATAAAATATTAGTTTTGAAATATTAGTAATGTTTTAGCAATTAAATTGTGTTTAAAAGAAAGGAGTAAAATGTGTTTTATGGGTTAGTCCCAACTAAAATCTAATTAATAATAATAAAATAATAACAATAATAATAATGAAAAAAAAAGGAGAACAAAAGGACGTTCTCATCTTCTTCTTCGTAGCCTCCGCCGCCATTCCTATTTCTTCTTCATCTTCTCTCTTCAATCATGACTATTATAGTGGGTGTCGTAGAAAACCGAGACCACATTTCTCAAATCGAAACGCCCTTTTCCTCTTTGTCAAAAATCACACCTCGACCTTTTGGTCAAGATTCCAGCCACCACGACTATCACCAACGAAAACCGAGATCATATTTGGACTCCACGAAACACCATCTTCCATTATATATACCTGAAATCGCCAACCGTTATATTTCAAAAAATGGGTTTTCACCATCGTCGCGGTTGTGTTGTCGAATTCCGGCCAGCACGTTCATCATCCTGAAAAATTGACAGCATTTTTGCATTCCTATTGTCGAAACCTTCAAGAAGCACTACTCATTTGCGTGTTTCGGTGAAGTTGACGTTGGACCTTGTCGGCGCTACAACACGTCGGTGAGACCTTTTCTAATAACTTGTTTCATGTAAGACCCTAAATTTCAAACTCTAATTTATGCAATTTTAGTATATTTGGTGTTAAATTGCTGAGGCATTTAGCCCAATTTTAATTAATTTTGTGAATTAAATACCAAAAGCATATGTTATTAGAGTTTGTTATATGTTCTTATATATATATATATATATATTTAGATCTGGTGAAAATTATTTGTCGAAGAATAATTTATTTATGTTTTGAGAAATATTAATACCGGACAGTTTTGTTAAAAATATCTCTGGTTGCTGAAAATTTTATATGTCAATTGAGTTGCAACGAGAGTAGATATTTTTACCAAAATAGTTGTGGTGTGTGTGAGAGTTTTAGATATTTGTGGGTTTGGTGTAATATATATACATGTACTTGGTGAGTTAGTAATATATATATATATATATATATATATATATATATATATAAGTTTTGTAAGTTATATATATATATATTTTATGAGTTAGTATATATATAAGTGAAGGAAGAAAAGAAAAAACAAACAGAAACATTTTTCCCCCTGCCCGTGTACGGCATCCCCTCCTTCTTTCTCTTTTTCGAAACCATTGTGTGGGTGGGTTTCAAAACCGCCAAACACAAACTCTCACTTCTCACCTAGATCTAAGCTTCCTCTCGTGAAGTGACAGAAGGGAAAGTTGCTCACGCCCACGGTACGGTGCTAGTGAGCCAACTTTGGAAGCGTCGTGCGAAGCGAAGTTTTACGGGAATTTAATCGCGGTGCCGTAATCGGTCGTTAAAGTTAAAACGAAGTTAAGGGCTCCTTCCAAATTTTTAGCTTGCATATAGGACTCTATATGTTTATTTGTGGAGTTTGATTTTGATGGGGTTTATGCGTGAATTTGGGGAAAAGAAATTTAATGGGTTTATGTGAGTTGTGAAAAAGAAATTTGGTGGTTTATGTTTAAAGATTTCGAGTTTTGATTTGGTGTGTTATGGTTGAAGATTTTGGAAAATGAATTTGATGGGTTTAAGGTGTAATGTTGTGGGAAATGATTTTAATGCATTTTATGGGTGAAATGGTGAAATTGAATTTAATGAGTTTTGAGGTGTGGGTGATGGTGACTTTTACTTGGTATGGTTGATGAGTTTATGGGTAACTTTATGAATGTGGATAACTGCTTTATGTTTGAAGATGTGGGAATTTGAATAAATGCAATTTATGTGTGGATTTTGAGTTGGTGTGAAATGAATTGATGAGATTGTGTATGTCGTGATTTGAATTCTATGTGAATTGTGAATTCAATTTCATGTGATTTGAGGATTATATGTATGAGTATGCTCAGTGTTAAATGTGAAAATCATTAGTGTTAAATGAGCATTAAAAATGGCGAATCTTTTAATAGCTGCATTTACTTAATGATTGTGGTGTCGAGAGTCAGAGTATGCTCATGCATTTCATAGTACATGGTCACCGCGATGGTGCCATGGTGATAGTGGTGACCGGATGGGCCACAGGATGATTCCATGTGAATTGTTGGTTCATCTTATCCTCACGGGGATTATCGCGTCGTGCTAATTTGTGAGAGATTGCACTTTAGTAAATCGTGTTAATCTGTGAGAGATTGTACTTTAATAAATCATGCTAATCTGTGAGAGATTGCACTTTAATAAATCGTGCTAATCTGTGACAGATTGCACTTTAATAAATCATGCTAATCTGTGAGAGATTGCACTTTAATAAATCGTGCTAATCTGTGAGAGATTGCACTTTAATAAATCGTGCTAATCCGTGAGAGATTGCACTTTAATAAATCGTGTTAATCTGTGAGAGATTGCACTTTAATAAACTGTGCTAATCTGTGAGAGATTGCACTTTAGTAAATCGTGCTAGCCCGTGAGAGACTACACCTCGGTAATTAGTATTGGTCTGTGAGAGAGCGTACAATTATGATTGACGCCCCTTCGAGGAGGGTTTTGGTGATATTCCAGAATCATGTGCATTGGCATATATGCATTGCATTAGGGTGCTTGGCACGCGAGTCATGCATGATATATTGTGATGGTTATTTATGCGTACTTGATTGTGGTGTGCGATTGAGTTGTATTTGATGATGGTGAATTAATTGATTGAATGTTGAAAGTGTTAGAATGATTTTGAAATGTTTCAAAACTGAAAATCTGTCATTTTTACAGTTGTATTCGAATACAACAAGGTTGTAGTCGAATACAGTTGAATGGTTTTTGCCTCTGACTTGCATTTTCGAAAGTGTATTCGAGTACACAAAGGTTGTAGTCGAATACAGTTGAATGGATTTTGTTACTGACTTCACAATTGTATTCGAATACAAGGGGGTTGTAATCGACTACAAAATCTGCAGGATTTTTCACTATTTTCCCAAGTGTATTCGACTACATGGAGGCTGTAGTCGAATACAGTTATGTTGTTTTTGCTGTTTTTGCTATTTTTGCTATTTTTCTGCTATTTTCGCATCTGTATTCGACTATAGTTATGCTGTATTCGAATACAACAGTGCAGATTTGTCCAAAACTTCATTTTTCAACCTTGTTTATGCATGTTTAACATATGCAAACCCTTTCTTGATGTATGCTAAGTGGAAAGGTGATTTTGTGCATTTAAAATTTAAATGCTATGTGGTAATTGTTAATGTCGGTTGGTGATCCTTTACAATTTTGTGGAAATCTGGGCTTTTGCCCTTAGATGAGCAATAGGGTCGATCTAAGGCGTGGCACATCGACGGGTTCGTTGTGTAACCGAAAGTAGTGGGGCTTGTTGCCGCTCGTGGATTCTCAGTACCCAGTCACCCTCAATTAGATTAATGATCAGCTTAGGGTTCTATTTAAGAATTTTATTTATGTCATCTTTCTTATTTCAAGGTTGTTGTTGAAAAAGGAACTTATGCATTTGAAACAGATTATTTTAGTCGATGTATTTTATATTTGGATACTTTGGATTATCGTACCAAAAACTATTTCCGCTGTTTGTAATAAATTATGACTTTATCGTTTGTGTTACGACTTAAAATATTTTATCCAAGAGTATTTTCTTCATTTATGAATTTAACTTGGTATTTGTATCAATTTGTTTTGAAAAAAAAAAATACACTTGCGCTGTTAAAAATCGGGGTGTTACAAATGTGGTATCAGAGCTTTGGTTTAAATATCTTTGGGGCTTTGAGTTGGGTGTCCTAAGCTGATCAAGAGTCAAGTTAGGGGTATCAAGTAACTGGAGTCCACGTGTACTTTGTGTTTTGCTGTCTTGGGTCAAGCATGTTATGCTAAACTAGTTTATTGTTTCTTATACGAAATAGGGTTCCTTGTTGCACTTTAGTGGGAAGGGTAGTTGAAACATAAAACTTTGTCGACTTTGGTCGACGAGTGTCTCTGGATTCCTTAAACGTATCGGTCTAGGAAAGACAGGGCTGAAGCGAATCATGACGGCATGGGATTTATGAAGTGATTCCAAGGATACAGAGGCTATGTTATTGGTTATAACTCGAAGATTTTATTGGCGTGAGACTGATAGGGGATTTCAAGTAAAGATCTAAGTGGAGACATTTTCTTTAAGAAAAGTAATAGATGTTTTCCTAGTAGATTTCAGGACGAGACTAGATGAAGTTTGATAACTGTCAAAGATATGTGAACACCATGGAATTGTTGAGAAGACGAGGCTTCCATTTGTAATAACATCTGGTGCTTAGGTGTCAACTAAGGAGGCTTGTATTGAAGATAATGTGCGCTACAGATTAAGGATTAATACTACCTTGGACTAGATAAAGGATGCTTTGAGGAATAGTTGATACCTTGAGGGGTAAGGTCGAGCATTCGAGTTAAACTAGAATCGCGACTTAGGTTGTTAAGTATGAATCTCATGACGATTATAGGAGTGAGACTACATAATTTGTTGATAAGTGACAAATCTCTGGGTGGTTTAGGAGGAAATAAGTATGGATAGTGATCTAAGAGGAAACTATTGACGCGTAAGGGTGAATTTTGAGTAAACAGAATGAGTTAAGCCTTGATGTATTGAACCACATGTTGTTATTAAGTGGAATTGGAAGTACAGAGTACAGGAATACTTAGAGATTGTTGCAAAGTAAGCATTGAGAGTCTATTAAAGGATGGTAAACACTAGGGGAGTGAGAATATTTTTATAAGTTAGAGGGATTAATCAAGATTTGATTTAAGACCCTGTGATGGTTAATCCTTAAGTCAACGATTCAAAACCCACATGGTTGGATGGAGGACCAAGTGACACCTTAAACTTGCCTGATCGGGGAAGTTGAGGTAGGCAAGTGATAAATAATTCATGTTATGGATGGAAGTGTTTGAGGATTTACTAATAATGTTGTGTTATGATTAGAAGAGTTTTCATTAGTGAGATTACTAAGGCGGTTAGAGTCAATGGTGAATAAGACCTTGTATTGTATCTTAAGATTTCATGGATGAATTTAGACGGTGTAATGAGTATTTGAAGATTTCAAGGATCAGATTTTATAATTTTATTCAATGGCATAGCGTGAATAGGAAGAAATGTAAAAAATGATTTATGGTTTAGTTGTTCTTGAGAAGCCAAGCGTTAAGATTTGAAATGAGTGTTTCAGTTACTAGATGGACGAGGAAGATATGTGGGTGTTGGAGATATTTTACTGCTAAGTTATGCGGATGAGGTTTAAAGATAATTATTCTTTGGGAGATGCTTATTGGGAATGTATGAGAATGAGTTCTTTAGGACGTTTGATTGTTGGGACTCTGTCAATTTGTACCTTGATGAAGATTGAGAATGAATAAGAAGAATCCAGCGAGTGAGCCAAATTTTTGGAAGACGTGCCATGAAAACTTGTTGGAGCAGCAGATGGGTATGTAGCTTATGTCAATTAAGGATTCATGAAATGAATTATCCCAACCGTAAATCAGACATTGTAATCAGAAGGGTATGCCAATGAATTCAAAGGCACTACTTGAAGGCATGTCATAAGAGTTAAATGTTTGTCTGGTGGGGAAGAATTGAACATGGAATGAAAGAGTTTGGAGGGAACTAGTAAAGGCTTAATTTATTGAAATTACTATAATGAAGCAAGACGAAGTACGATGACAGATGAGCTAAGCAAATAAAGGACTCTAGATGTTGACTACATGGACGGATGGATGACGGTAGAGGTGAAAAGTGTTTGGAGAAATGTTTTAGATGTAGAATAGTTCATGGGAAGTGTGAAAATTAGGGTGAATTAAGATTTTGTTTGAATTGTTGAAGGAATTCTTAATGACCAGGATGATAAGCTTATCTGAAGGATGTTGACTACAGTTATGCTGTATTCGAATACAACAGTGCAGATTTGTCCAAAACTTCATTTTTCAATCTTGTTTATGCATGTTTAGCATATGCAAACCCTTTCTTGATGTATGCTAAGTGGAAAGGTGATTTTGTGCATTTAAAATTTAAATGCTATGTGGTAATTGTTAATGTCGGTTGGTGATCCTTTACAATTTTGTGGAAATCTAGGCTTTGCCCTTAGATGAGCAATAGGGTCGATCTAAGGCGTGGCACAGCGACGGGTTCGTTGTGTAACCGAAAGTAGTGGGGCTTGTTGCCGCTCGTGGATTCTCAGTACCCAGTCACCCTCAGTTAGATTAATGATCAGCTTAGGGTTCTATTTAAGAATTTTATTTATGTCATCTTTCTTATTTCAAGTTTGTTGTTGAAAAAGGAACTTATGTATTTGAAACATATTATTTTAGTCAACGTATTTTATATTTGGATACTTTGTATTTTCGTACCAAAAACTATTTCCGCTGTTTGTAATTAATTATGACTTTGTCGTTTGTGTTACGACTTAGAATATTTTATCCAAGAGTATTTTCTTCATTTATGGATTTAACTTGGTATTTGTATCAATTTGTTTTGAAAAAAAAATACACTCGCGCTGTTAAAAATCGGGGTGTTACATTTCACGACATTTTGAATATGTTTCCTCACCTAATATTTTTGTTAATTATGTAACGCTGATTTTTATGCTCCGCGTAAATTATCAACCATGTTTCATTGTCTCTGCAAATTGGTCGATGCTTTTGGACTTGTCGTTGCGCGTTATCCACATGTCATGGTTGCTGAAAATTATTTTGGTCGTTATATCTTATGAAAGTGTCGGATTGAGGTTAGGGGTGAGAGAGCGTTTGAACTCATTAGTATAATATATTGTGAGATGAACGGGAAAACCGTACTTCCCAACGATTCATCCAGGGCTCGCTACGTACGGCAGTAGCCCTTTGAGAGATAAATAAATTAATGCGAAAATATGAGGATTATGAGGTTAAAATGTTAAATAGAAATGTTATATGGTGTTGATTGATTTAATTTTCGATAACTGTGTGATATTTGATATTTGATATTATTGTAATGTTGAATGTCGAATGGAATTCTGTGCATACGTTTGATTAGAAGAATTTATGTGATGTGACAATAAAAGAAGGATGCATTGTGTGATATATGTTTTGTGACAATAATGATGATTTTTTTATTGATGATGGTGATGTTACGAATTTGTGATGAGTTTATATGATGATCATGATTGTGTATGATTAAGGATATTATAAAATTGTGATTCGAATATTGAGGTACCTCATAGTCGATGAAATAGTGATGATTGCAACTTGTGCTAAAGATGATGCTCTTAATGGAGTATTTTTGAAGTGAATAGATTATTCGAAGTTGATGTGAATTTTTGAAGTGGAGGTTATAATTGGTCATCATATAGGTAGGGCCTGACAAGCCTAGTGAGTTCGGGGAAGTACAACTGAATGAGCCTGATCGTGGCGGTCTGGTGTTGAGCCTTAAGGCAAGATTGTTAGACCTTGGAGGTATTCGGGTGGGGAATTCCTAGGTGACTTAGAGGTAGCACTCCAAATGTTAGGAGCTACTATGCAACACACGTTTACCTCGACTGTCGCGTATATGTGTCTCGGGTTAAGAAGAACACACACGATGTATTGATTTTACTTGAGTGATTTTGAGATTATAATATGATATTATTTTTCTTGAGTATTTTGATATATCATGATCTGTTATGATACAGTCTATTATAATTGTTTGTGTGTTCTTCTTACTTATATTACACTATCAACATGATTTCATAACTCACCTCCTTCGTTGTTTGTGTTTGACTGGCTTGACCATGCGTTTGCGAAATCGCAGTTATTACAGGTTAATGAGTCTGGAAGTTCAAGTTTGGGAGAAACCCCGCTGTGATAGGTGATACCGGGAATAAGAGTTGTAATTTGTATTTTGTTTTTACTTATTTATATAGAAACGAGTTTATGTATGAACACCTTATAAGTACTAGTAAATTTTTGAAATTAAATTGAGAAATGTGATATCCTAAATAACTATCAAAAGTTTATTTTCCCTCTGAAAGAGTTTTTATCTATCCGCATCAAAAGTTTTATGAAAATATGTTATAAGTTACTATATAATATTTTGGGGTTTAGGGTGTCACAAAGACAAGCACAAAATTGAAGCAAAATTCAATATCATTTATCTCAATTCAATAAATATTAACACCTTCCAACATCTAAGAATAGGGTAAAAGTAGAGCTGTTGACACCTAATTTTGTCCGCTTATTTATTTATTTTTACTTTTTATTAAAAAAAAGGAGAAATAATAATAATAATAATAATAATAATAATAATAATAATAATAATAATAATAATAATAATAATAATAATAATAATAAATGTAAAGAAATATAAAAATAAAAATAAATAATTAGGGCTTTAAACTTTAGACAATCACATATGTTCCCAGTTTTTGTTTGCCTCTAATTCCTATTTAGACTCTTTTATAAAAAATAATAATAATAAAAAAATATATAAAAATATAAAAAAAATAATAATAATAACAAATAAATAAAGGTACATAATTGAATGAAAGAAACTGAAAAGAAATGGATTGATGGTCATAAAAATCGGTATAATGATAATCAATTGAAAGAAAATAAACCAAAAATAAAGAGATTAATAGTAATAAAACGGTTATCAATTGACAATTATTCCCTTGTCTTTTGTAACCTACACCCAAAAAGCCTATAAATAATCGATAGTAAGAGTAGAAAGAGGAGCAAATTTTGAGAGCACAAAAAAAAAAAAGAAGAGAAAAACAGGCGAAAGAGGAGCAGAGAATCTGGTCTTGGGAAAATCAGTCCAGCAAGAAACCACTTCAGTAGTAAGGTATCACTTCTCTAATTTCTTATTAGTCTTTGTATTGCATCCCTTTAAAAAATGTTCTTTTTTTCTTTCTCTTTTTCTATTTATACAAAAATAAACTCATGTGTTAAGCTTTCATTTTTCTAAAGTTGTCTGTTCTTAAAATTGTTTTCTTTGCAACACAAAATGCTAGAAAAATATAACTAATTGATGTTTATAAACCAATCAGCAAGAAAACAAATTTCACCATATCGTAATATTGAATTTATAGCTCATATCACGTCTTTATCAAAATAACAAAAAAAATCGTAACAACAAATAAATAATTTTCCCTTAGGATTAGAATTAATAGTCGCTGCCGCCGGATGAAATTCGTCCTCGCTCGCCGCGCCACATCTCACATATGTTTTCGTTATTATTATATTTTCGTTACGTTGTTTTTTAACAAAAATTAATTTTTCTTTAAAACAAAAATAAAAAGATACAATCCGGGAACAAACACCTCACCTCTTTTTTTCGTTATTATTATTATTATCACTATTACCATTATTACTATTATTATTATTATCACTATTATGTTGTTAGTTTATTTTGATATGTATATATAAAGTAAAATTAATAATAAAATCAGTCAACACATAAATATTTTCTACCCAGGAACTATGTGTGTTTTGATTTCCCCATTGCACCTAGGGATACGTAGGAGCAAGGTTTTTTCCTTGTCAAACCCAATTAATAAAAAAATATTTTTTCTTCTTTTATTAATGTAAATAATTTATTTATTTTTTAGTATTCTTTTTGGGGAAAAATAAATGAATAAATAAATAAATAGTTTGTATACAATTAATTAAAGGGTAACCGTTTTAACGGACGTTGTAGGGTAGTAATACTTTCCCTACTCGAAATCGACTCCCGAATCCGAATTTTTGGTTCAAAAATCATTATTTTAGGTTTTATCCAATTTTTCCTTTGAATAAAATAAAATTGGTGGCGACTCCTTTTTCGCGGACAAACCGGACGCGACAGCTGGCGACTCCGCTGGGGAGTTTTGAGAGTCAAGCCCAATCTAATTAATTGTATATAATTATTTCTTATTTATTGTTTTATTTATATTACCCCTATTGTTTTATTTGTTTTGTTATATGTGAATATAATTATATGTGTCTTGTTAATTTGTTTTCATTGTGATTTTTTTATTTTACTTTATTTATTTTTCTATACACTACTCTAACACGATTCACACACTTAATAGTGGGCTCTATACCCGGGCTGAGTGCAACCTAAGATAAGTTAGAGACTGTGTAATGATAATCTTCTGGATGTACATCCTGTTTGGTTGTCATGAAAGTCTCACCTAGAGTTGACATTTTCTATAATATTTCCATTTTAATAGTTTACCTATTAATTGGTTTAATATTTTAGAATTGAGTTGTGTGCTCTAGGAACCAATTTAGAACTATAGAGCTACCCATGGTAAGGGTTCACATAAAAAAAAAACATAACAAGAAAAGAATCGTGTAAATCTCATGTACATACGAAAAACCTACTCTATGTCATGTTCACTTTTACCTTCTAGTATACCCAAGTTTTGTTTTTCTTTTCTTTTTTTTTTTTTTGCATCATATTCTTCATCATGGTGACTTTTGAAAAAATATCATTATCATATCATCTTCAAAACCATAAAAATTAAGGCTTGTTGTGAATAACTTTAACCACAGGAAACATGGGATCAAATGGTGGCTCAAACATTACTCCATTAAGAAAGACCTTGCCATTGAGAGTTCTCAAACCAGATGTAAGCAACCTTAAGAATCTCGCTCGGAAGTTGAAAAAGGTACAATGCGTAATCTTTATGGGGAAATTTGGCAAAATTCTGGATTTACTTGAAGTTAATGTGCAAATGGATGCCCTTACAGCGTTGGCCCAATTCTATGACCCTCCTTTCAGGTGTTTCACCTTTAAGGACTTTCAGTTGGCCCCAACGTTGGAAGAGTTCGAACGAATAATGGGATATCCGATGAAGGGGAGCAAACCTTACCAGTACATGGAACACTACCCTTCACTGAAAACAATTGCTGAAACACTTGATATCCCTATAAAGGAAATAGAAGACAATAGAACCAACAAAGACAATTTGATCAGATTCCCAGTAAAATATCTTGAAGAGAAAGCAGTAAACTTAGAAAGAGATGGAAAATGGGACACTTTCATGGATGTGCTCGCCTTAATTATATATGGGATTGTTTTATTTCCAAGTGTTTAGGACTTTGTGGATTTTACGGCGGTAGACGTTTTTTTTGGCCTACAAGCATAGAGGGGAGAACCCAGTACCAGCGATTTTTGCTGACATTTACTGCACGCTCGACTTCTGTCATGAGAAAGAAAGGGGCATAATCCATTGCTACTCACCAATACTATATCTTTGGTTTGTCAAACATATTTTCCAAGACACACATCAGTTAAGAACTAAGAGCAACAAGGAATGAGCCAACATTCTAGCAAATCTCAACGAAAGAACTGTCCAGTGGTATACCCGGAGTCAAGATTGATTTGTAGATGCGGTGTCTTTGTCGATGTTCCCCTCATGGGAACTAAAGGGTGTATAAATTATAGTCCCTCTGATGATGGATGTAACAAAATCTTTTGTCATTCGTGGACGAGACGTTTATGATGCTAGCCTACTGAGAAGAATACGTAAGTTTTGGGGAGATGTCGTTAGAAGAGGTCAAGAATTAGGGCCTAGAAGTTGTGGTATAGGAGAGGAATATCATAATTGGGTGAAAAAGAGGGCATTAGAGATCAAGTTGCCTTTTCATTGCAACACAGTTGCTCCCGAAGTAGTAACAACAGAATCCTTTTTCAGTACCGAAGATTTAGAGGCTGACTTAGCTCTAAAAAGACAAGAAATTGAGAAATTACAACAAGAATTGGAGAGGGCTCACCAGGCTTATAGAGAAATGGAGTATAAGAATACTCAACAATCCCTTATCCTTGAGAAAGTACAGAAAAGAGCAAGAGAGGAAGAAGAAAGCAAGAATAGAACTCGGATCTGTTTGCGGGGTGCGAATGAAGAGTTGAGACTCAGACGTCAAGAAAGGGATGATGCAGTGATTGAAGGTCTCAGGCTTAAGGAGTTTCTAAAAAAATCTGGGGAAAAACATGAAGTCATCCATCGACAAAAAGCAAATCTAAAGCAACAAATAGAGAGGGTAAAAGCGGAATGTGAAAGCAAGATAATGGTAGAAAGTCAATGTCAAGAAGAGATCGTTGAGGCATACCAAGTTGAACATGCAAGAAAAGAAGACAAGATGCATACACAAAAAGACACTATCGAGAGACTTGTTCAAGAAGGAATGTTTTGGATGGACCGCTTCTCCAAACTAGTTTATTTAACCAATTCGGCTATCGGAGATATTCCATCGTTATTAAGAGATGCAGACGGGATGGTTAATCCTCTCTCTACCCCTCAAGAGATCTCCATTTTTATTGAGCATTGTAAAAGTTTAATTGAGCAAATGAAAAAAATGATTGCTAATTAAATTTTCAAATTCCGTGTTTATGTTACTACTTTCGTTTTGTTAAGTTTTGTTTGTTCTCTCATTTGTGGTAAAACTAGTATTTTGTTTTTTCTCAATGAATTAAATTTGGCTCAACTTTTGATCTCATGGTTCTCTCTTTATTATTGGTTAAGATATTCACAAACAAGCAATAAATAAGTCTTTAACATTCATGCATCATTACATTTTGATACATCACATTGCATACTCATGCCGTATTCTTTCACAGAAAAAATAACACAACAAATAAAAAAACTGGTGCTACGACACCGTTATCGGACACGATCCCAGTCAAAAATCATGGATGAGCTAGAGCAAACAGAAATAAGAGAAGACGTGAACCAACTCAAGGGGCAAATGACCAAGATCTTGGAGATTCTACAAGCACCTGGAAATATAAATGATGGGAATCCTTTGGTAGATGAGGGGATGCCCCAAAACACTCATGTTCACCCAACGGGCGTCACTCCACACCTTCACACTAATTATCAAGAAGGGAAGGCACAACAATTTCCACCTTATGGTCTGCCGCCAGGTTATACCCCACCCATAGACACTCATCTCCCCAACAATAATCCGCTGGTCGTGGCTACAAATCCACAACATAGTACTGGCGAGTTCCCTCAAGTGCAACCTTCACCCCTTACTTCGGGATTTCCTGGCTCTTCGTCACAAGGAAAAGCTACCGAAGCTACGCCGGTGATGTTCAACATACCTCATGATACTTCAGACCTATGCCTCGTTTCTGATGTTATAATACTTCCGAAATTTAAGTTTCCTGAATTCAAAAAATACAAGGGAACTACATGCCCCAAGAACCATCTTATTATGTATTGTTGAAAAATGGGTTTTTGCGCCCATGACAAAAAACTGCTAATCCACTTCTTTCAAGATAGTTTGACAGGAGCTTTCCTGAGTTGGTATATGTATCTTGAGCGAGCTCATATCGGCTCTTGGAAAGATTTGGTGGATGCCTTTTTGAAATAATACAAATATAATCTCGACATGGCTCTTGATAGAATGCACCTGCAAAATATGACAAAACGAGGCAATGAAACATTCAAGGAATATGCCCAACGATGGAGAGAGCTAGCTTCCCAGGTTGAACTCCCCTATCAGAAAAAGAAATGGTGACCATGTTCATAAACACTCTTCAACCTCCGTTTTATGACAAAATGATAGGAAGCGTCTCGTCAAATTTTTCAAATCTTGTCATCATAGGCGAAAGAGTAGAAATGGGATTGATAAGCGGAAAAATTGCTTCTGGCTATCCCAGATTGAATAACACAAAGAAGCCGCCCGTAGGTGCGAATAAGAAAAAGGAGGGAGAAATCCATTTTGTGGCGTCTAACCCAACTAATCCTTGTTTTGTACATCGCCCCTACACCGCTGCAACCTCACAAACCTCAAGCACCCTAAGTCAAAACTTACAAGGGAATCAAGATTCCTTTGAAAATCGGGGAAGAAACTATCGTGTGAGGAAGTTCGTACATTTTGACCCAATCCCTATGACTTATGCAGAATTATTACCGCATCTGGTTAGCAATTCTATGGTTGCACTATGTCCAGGGAAACCTATAGAACCGCCCTACCCCAAAGGATATGACTCGAACGCCACATGCGATTGCCACTCTAGGGCTGTAGGACACTCTACTGAAAATTGCCTAGCTTTAAAATTTAAGGTGCACGATTTGCTTAAAGCTGGATGGTTGAATTTCAAAGAAAATGAGCCTAGCGTGAAAAATAATCCCCTACCAGTCCATGGTGGACCAATAGTGAATGCTATCGAAGAAAATCACCAATTAATAAGGGAGGTCGAGAGAATTAAGACCCCGATGGGACTAATTTTCTCTGAGTTATGCAAATTTGGGTTAATCCAAGGAAACGCCGATGGGAAAGCAAGATGCAATTTCCACCTCAATGAAGATCATTCCATGGAAGAATGCATTGAGTTCAAAAAAGAACTTCAAAAATTGATAAACACATGCATCGTTAAAATAGGTCGTTGGGAAAAGGATGATGATATGATCGCAACCCAATCAGAAGAAAAACTTGGCATAACCATCCCAAAGCCATTAGTCATTCACTTCACTAAGGAGGAAACTATGAATGCCCCCAGTGATCTGAGGACCTTAATATTTCGGATACCAAGTTCTTTTCCATATAAAGACAATAAAGCGGTACCTTGGAACTATAATGTAGAGGTACATCTAGTTGAATAGAAGAATGAATATGCTTCTAGCTCAATAAGCGGTACCTTGTCCCTATTGATGAATTCTGAGTCCCACCGGAAGCTATTGATGAAAATACTAAACGAGGCCCATATCACTCACGACATCACCTTGGACAAATTTGGAGGCATCATAAATAACATCACTGCCAACAACCACCTAACCATCACAAATGATGAGCTGTCGATCGAAGGGAGAGGGCATAATAAAGCACTACACATATCAATGATGTGTCTCGACCATATAATATCGAGAGTCCTCATTGACGATGGCTCCTCGCTGAATGTCATATCAAAATCAACATTAGCAAAACTACCTTATGATGGTACATATATGAGACCAAGCCCCATGGTTGTTAGTGCTTTCGATGGGAGTTGCTGAGAAGTAATGGGAGAAATCGAACTCCCAGTTCAAATAGGCCCGGTCACATTTGAAATCACGTTTCACGTGATGCACATTGTACCCGCCTATAGTTGCTTGTTGGGAAGGCCATGGATCCATTCTGCCAGCGTAGTGCCATCAACCTTACATCAAAAGCTGAAGTATATGGTAAATGATCAATTGGTAATTGTGTCAGGAGAAGAAGACTTGTTGGTGAGTAAGTTGTCCACCACACCTTATGTTGAGACGACAGAAGAAGCTCTAGAGACTGCCTTCCAAACACTAGAAATTGTGGACATTGCTTACGTCGAGACGACACCTATAGAACCACATATGTCAAACACTGCTATTATGGTGGCTAAGTTCATGTTGAGCAGAGGACACCATCCATGGAACGGATTGGGGAAAGATGAAGAAGGGCTCAAAGAACTGGTGGAACTTCTTGAGAATAAGGATAAGTGGGGTTTAGGCTACAAACCCACCCAGGCTGACAAACGAAGATTGGTCAAAGAAAAAAAAAAGAAAAGAGATTAGCTTGGATCGAGAATCGAGAGCCTAGAACTGAAAGGATTTCCATCTGTGACATCCAACAGAGTTTCCAAAGTGCAAGACCAACAAGTGAGATCCATATTGCAGTAGCTGGAGATGACATTTCTGTTGATGAAGCTGATTGGATTCGTCCGTGTGGTGCAAGAGCAGAAATCAAGAATTGGAAATTAGTCAAGTCGCCTATAATATTTAATGCAATATCCATGTAATTCTAAAAGTATTATTACTCTTACTAAGACCTTAAGATACTTCATTATATTTATGATGGACACAATTTTGTTTTCCCAGTACTTTGAATTTCAATAAATGGATTCTCATTTTTATTTTCTTATTGTTCTTTCTTACCGTTCTCATATTTTAACATTCATTTGCCAAAATTTTTCTTTTTTCTTTCTTTCTTTTTTTTCTTCCCCTTATCTTAGGCTTGAATCCTGCAGATTTGGGAATAGTCCATTCATTAATGACTGTACTAAGATCTCATTGCATAATTTTGACAATCTTGTTAGACAAACAGAAAAAGATAACGAAGAAGAATATGAATCTCCTCTAGAGTTGTTAAGAGCGGTAGAACGGGCGCCAAGGGTATCATGCCCTATGAGGAACTACGGAAATGATTAATCTAGGGATAGAATAAATAAAGAAAGAAATTAAAGTCGGCACCATCTTAAAGAAAGAAGTGTATCACGAACTAATCCAACTCCTACATGAATACAAAGATGTTTTTGCCTCGTCATATCAGGATATGCTTGGATTGGATACTAGCATAGTGGAGCATAAATTGCCCTTAAAACCCGATTTTTCTCCGGTCAAACAAAAATTAAGGCGAATGAAGCCCGATATGTCATTAAAAATTTGACGCTGGATTCCTGGCTGTGGCAAATTATCCCCAATGGATAGCCAATATCATACCGGTGCCGAAGAAGGATGGCAAAGTTCGAATGTGTGTCGACTATAGGGACCTTAACAAAGCCAGTCCTAAAGATGATTTTCCGTTACCTCACCTCGATATTCTGGTTGACAATACGGCTAGCCATTCACTGTTTTCTTTTATGGATGGTTTCTCTGGGTACAATCAAATTAAGATGGCAGCTGAAGATATGGAAAAAACAACTTTCATCACCCCTTGGGGAACATTTTGTTACAAAGTAATGCCTTTTGGTAACCAAAGAGCTATGGTAACCCTATTCCATGACATGATACATAAAGAGGTAGAAGTTTATGTAGACGACATGATTGCTAAGTCACAAATAGAAGAAAAACATATTATTGATCTAAAGAAACTCTTCGAAAGACTTAGAAAGCTTAAGCTAAAGCTTAATCCTTCCAAGTGTAGTTTCGGCGTGAGGTCGGGCAAATTATTGGGATTTGTGGTTAGTCAGAAAGGGATAGAGGTTGACCTCGATAAGATTCGGGCCATTTCAGAAATGCCTCCCCCGAGTACCGAAAGAGAAGTTCGCGGTGTTTTTGGGAGACTAAATTATATTTAAAGATTTATATCACAACTAACTGCGACTTGTGAATCGATCTTTAAACTTTTACGGAAAAATCAAACAGTTGTGTGGAACGAAGAATGTCAAAACGCATTTGAAAAAATCTGATAGTATTTGCAAAAACCTCCAATTCTAGTCCCCCCAGTTCTGGGTCGATCCTTGATTATGTATCTTACAGTTCTCGACGGGGCCATGGGATGCGTGCTGGGGCAACACGATGAAACAGGAAAAAAGGAGCATGCCATTTACTATGTAAGTAAAAAATTTATAGAGGTTGAAACAAGATATACAATGTTAGAACGTACTTGTTGTGCCTTAGCCTGAGTGGCCCATCGCTTGAGGCAATACATGCTTTGCCACACGACTTACTTGATATCCAAAATGGATCCAATCAAGTACATTTTTGAAAAGCCTGCTCTCACAGGGCGAATTTCTTGCTGGTAGGTGATGTTATCAGAATATGATATTACCTATGCTACTCAGAAGGCCATCAAAGGGAGTGCCTTAGCAGATTATCTAGCTAATCAACCTGTGGATGATTATAAGTCAATGCAATGCGAATTCCCATACGAAAGCATCATGGTTATGTTTGAAGAATGCGATAATGGAAAATGGACCTTGTTGTTCGATGGGGCCTCAAACATAATGGGGCATGCAATTGGGGTTATCTTGATATCTCCCAAAACACAATTCATACCTATCACAGCGCGCTTGTATTTTGATTGTACCAATAATATGGCAGAATATGAAGCTTGTGCCATGGGAATTTTGGCGGCTTTGGAATCAAAAGCGAAAGTGTTGGAAGTGTATGGAGATTCAGCTCTGGTCATTAATCAGCTTAACCAAGAATGGTTAACTCGAGATATGAAATTAATACCTTATTTTACCTACATAAAAGAATTGTCCTTACAATTTGAAAAAATCACCTTTCACCATGTCTCTCGAGAAAACAATCAATTGGTTGATGCTTTGGCTACTTTATCCTCGATGTTCCAAATAAGTCGAAACGATGAAATCCCATCCATTAAATTGGAGAGTCGAGATCATCCTGCCTACTGCCATTTAATGGAAGAAGAAACTGACGGGAAACCGTGGTATCACGACATCAAACATTATCTTATAAATAGAGAATATCCTCCCGGAATATCGGAGAATGAGAAAAGAACTCTGAGACGGTTAGCCGCGAGCTTTTTCGTGAATGAAAATATTTTGTATAAGAGGAATCATGATATGGTACTCCTTAGATGCGTTGATGTCAATGCGGCGAAAGAAATTCTACAAGATGTCCACGATGGCTCTTATGGGATCCATATGAACAAACACGCCATGTCTAGAAAGATTCTTCGGGCCGGGTATTCAGGCCGCTTCGTACGCCAATGTAACCAGAAATGTGGTAGTCAAATTCATAAAAAGGGAGTTAATTTGTCGTTATGGCCTACCAAGCAAGATCATTACTGACAATGCCACAAATTTGAATGACAAAATGATGGATGAATTGTGTGCCACCTTTAAAATTCAACACTACAACTCGTTCCCGTACAGACCAAAAATGAATGGTGCAGTTGAAGCAGCCAATAAAAACATCAAAAAAATTATTCAGAAAATGGTTGTAACATACAAAGATTGGCATGAGATGTTGCCGTTTGCACTACACGGGTATCGCACTTCGATACGCACTTCAACTGGGGCAACCCCTTTTTCCCTAGTATATGGGATGGAGGATGTGCTACCCATTGAGGTTGAAATCCCCTCACTAAGAGTATTAATGGAAGCCAAACTAGAGGAGTCGGAATGGGTACAAACCCGTTTCGATCAATTAAATTTAATTGAAGAAAAAAGGTTGGCGGCCTTATGCCATGGGCAATTATATTAGAAAAGATTGAAAAAAGCGTACGTGAAGAAAGTACGTCCTCGAGAATTCCGGGAGGGAGACTTGGTGTTAAAAAAAGATCTTACCCATTTAAAAGGATTATCGTGGGAAATGGACCCATAACTATGAGGGCCCATACGTCGTGAAGAAAGCTTTCTCAAGTAGAGCTTTGATCCTCACGAATATGGATGGAAAAGATTTAGTTCTCCCTGTAAACTCAGATGCCGTAAAAAAGTATCATACTTTAATAATGAATACCCGCTAGGTTGAAAACCTAAAAAGGCGACCTAGGCAAAAATTAGGGTACAAAAAAATACCCGCTGGGTTGAAAACCTGAAAAGGTGACCTAGGCAAAAATTAGGGTACACAAAATAATAATGGATACCCGCTAGGTTGAAAACCTGAAAGGGCGACCTAGGCAAAAATTAGGGTACAAAAAAAAAACAAAAATACCCGCTAGGTTGAAAACCTGAAAAGGCGACCTAGGCAAAAGTTAGGGTACAAAAAATATAATAAATACTTGCTCGGTCGAAAACCTAAAAGGACGACCTAGGAAAAAATTAGGGTACAAAAAAAAAAAAATAAATACCTACTGGGTTGAAAACTTGAAAGGGCAACGTAGGAGAAGAAGAAAAACAACATCAACAACAACAAAAACAAAGAATATATACTCAAAAGGGCAAGACCATCAGTATCGATCGGACTATGGCACGAGAAGTTAGTACAGTCTACCTGTGAATTACTAGTAACCAAGTCGGGTCTTCCACCCATTCCTTTTGTTTTATCTTATGTATATTCTTTTATTTTTTACGACGAATATTAAACCTCAATATATTGATATATACTTTTATCATCTTTATAATTTAATCTTCTTTCTCGAATGCATTTTATGATTAACATGTACTGGAAAGTAAAACATATACCATACCACAATATAATGAATTGCGATAAAGTCGGATATATTAGAGGTTGTTTAGAGTGCAAGGCAGACGACAATATGAGATCCAACTAAAGATTACAACAGTAATTCTTCTTCTTCAAAAAAAAAACAAAAAACAAAAAACAAAAAGAAAGGGAAAAAAGAGAAATGGACAAAAGAGAGATCAAAGATATCAAGTTCAAGGAAAATGTATAAGTGCCTTTTTCATCCATGATTTTAATGGTCGTGTCCAATAAAAATATTAATAAAACATATTCATTCATTCATTCATGACATTACATAAATTTAAAGCCGAGAAAACGACCCGCATGTTGAAGCCGGGAAAACGACTCGCACCCGAAGCCGAGAAAACGACCCGCATGTTGAAGCCGGGAAAACGACTCGCACCCGAAGC
>JBBPBQ010000003.1:28547710-28767642 GCA_037974755.1 Cicer yamashitae
CCGAGAAAACGACCCGCATTTTGAAGCCGGGAAAACGACTCGCACCTAAAGCCGAGAAAACGACCTGCATATTGAAGCCGGGAAAACGACTCGCACTCGAAGCCGAGAAAACGACCCACATCATGAAGCCGGGAAAACGACTCGCACCTAAAGCCGAGAAAACGACCCGCATCTTGAAGCCGGGAAAACGACTCGCACCCAAAGCCGAGAAAACGACCCGCATGTTGTAGCTCATATCACGTCTTTATCAAATCATAACAAAACGACTCACATTTGTTTTCGTTATTATTATATTTTCGTTACGTTGTTTTTTTAACAAAAATTAATTTTTCTTTAAAACAAAAATAAAAAGATACAATGCGTGAACAAACATCTCACCTCTTTTTTTTGTTATTATTATTATTATTATTATTATTATTATTATCACTATTACCATTATTACTATTATTATTATTATCACTATTATGTTGTTAATTTATTTTGATATGTATATATATAAAGTAAAATTAATAATAAAATCAGTCAACACATAAATATTTTCTACCCAAGAACTACGTGTGTTTTGATTTCCCCATTGCACCTGGGGATATGTAGGAGCAAGGTTTTTTCCTTGTCAAACCAAATTAATAAATAAATAGTTTGTATACAATTAATTATAGGGTAACCGTTTTAACGGACGTTGTAGGGAGGTAATACTTTCCCTACTCGTAATCGACTCCTGAATCCAAATTTTTGGTTCAAAAATCATTATTTTAGTTTTTATCCAATTTTTCCATTGAATAAAATAAAATTGGTGGCGACTCCTTTTTCGCGGACAAACCGGACGCGACAGGAGCCACAGTAAATAATTTTACAAAAATATTAATTTAGTAAAAGCCAAAAAAATTCAATTTTGCCTCAAAGGAAAAACATTTAAATTCAATTACCACTATTTACTCAAAAGCTTCAATCAGTCACATTAAGTCATAAGAAAAAATTACAATATTCATTACTTTCCATTTCTCTAAAATTATCTATTTAATTGACCATTTCACATAAGTAATGTTGATTTTATCAAATTATTTATATAAATTATAAATTTATATTTATTGTTATAAATATAAAGTAAAAATTAATAATTTAAAAATATGCACACAACAATGATTAAAAAATACAATTAGAAAAAATCAATTAAAGTTGTATTATAAATCGAAAGTAACTTTATTTTGAAATTAATATTTTTTGTAAATATAACAAATATTTTGAGATAGAGAAAAAAATCACTTTGGCCTTAGTATTTTACTTTGTTTTATTTTTTTTATTAAGTTAAGCAAGTGGGGGTTGCTTTTTATTGATTTAAAATCTTATCATGTCTTTGGTGTGTATTCATTGTCTAATCTATATAGGTATGTTTGGTTATACGGTGAATATAATTGATTTTCATAAAATTAGTTTTTTGGGTAAAAGTCACTTAAACATTAATGGTATCCTGTTTTGATACATAAATATAAAACAAATTCTTAATAATTCATATTGTTTTAATAGTTTTGATCAAAATTACTTTTAAATATATAATTACTAACATATTTTTTATTTTTAGTTCTACGAAGATGATTTTTTATTATATTTAAAACTTAATGTTTCATTTCTATTATAGATAGTTATTTAAATTTATGTCTTAAAAAATAATAAATTTTTATTTTATTTCAAAAAGTTTATGTTGTAACATTTTAAAATAATAAGGGTAGCAAATTGTATTTTACTCATTTAATTTGAAACGACTTTTTGTATGAAAACCTTATAAGTACTAGTAAGTTTTTAGAATTAAATCAAGTAATTATACTTAAATCAAGCTTATTGAGATTGCATTATTTTATAGGAGTAAAGAAGTTTAAAGTGTTCCTCTTGATTTTTGAGAAACGTGATATCTTAAAATAGATATAAAAGTTTTTATTTTCTTGGAAACATATCTTCATTTATCCGCTATAAATTTTCTAGAAATACGATATAAATTATTATATATATTATTTTGGGGTTTAGGGTGTCACATTAGTGGTATCAGAGCAGGTCTGTCCAATTAGGCCGAGTGGGTGGAATGTCGATTCAGTGTTAGTCGATGTTAAGTGTTATATGCTTTATTATTATTATACATATTTTTGAAATTACTAATTAACTGTTTATTATTTGCTTACCCTGATTGTGTTATGGATTCTAAATTCCTACCTAAGTGAGTAATTAAACCTTGAAATTACTTGTTAAAATTTGAGTTAATTTTAATTGTTGACAAGATTAAGTTAGTTACTTGTTGAATGATCTTGTTGCTTGTTGCTTGTTGCTTGTCTACCGAAATATGATTTTTGCACTCTTGTTTTATGTGAATAGTTGAAAATAATAATTTTGATTGACCACCTATATGTTTCAAGTTATTAATCTCATTCACACAACCTAAGTTATCAAATGTCAGACCTCACCAGTTAGTTGTTTTAAAGTTCCATTTTCACCCTTAATCAATTTAAAGTATTTAGTCTTGATACGAATCTGTTTAAAGTGTTTGATCTAATCACTAATTGATTGAAACGTTGATTTCCGTATGAATTATATGTTCAAAACTTCAAGTATTGACTTTTACTAGGTACAAATTATTATTATTTTTGTTGAAGCTCAATTTAGAAAAAAAAAATGTTTCATTCTAAACTTTGAGTTAAATAAGAAATATGTCTCTTATGTTTAAAATTTTAATTTTGACTAGAAAATTCTTATTTTTTGATTTTAAGTTGGCATGTGTGAAAAAAATAAAACCAAATAAAAAAAAAAACAAAAAAAGTTGTGATTGTTGTCATCTATTGTTATTGTTTTTAAGATAATGTTGTAGATGTTATTTTCAATTAAAAAAATCTTGTTTCGAAAAATGTTTATAGGATTTAAACATTCAATTTTTATATGGACACATAATTTGATTTTATCAAAAGTGAAAATCACTTTAAAATGTTGATGGTAGTGGCTTTTAAAGTGTGGATTTTAATTTTAAATCACTTGAAAGTGTTGATGGTTGTATCTAGATGATTAAAGTTTTGATATTGCTTTTGAAATCAATTTAGGACATTCGTCATGATTTTGAAATAATATGAAATTCATATGATTAGTAATAGTAATTCTTGAATATTCGAGGTTGATTGAATTTTAAAGTTAGACATTTTAGAAGACAAATTGTAAATGAGTTAAAGTTTATTTATTTTAAAAAAGGAAATATTTTATGTTTGAATTGTTGTTGATTTATTTTAAAGAATTCAATTGTGTTGGAGTTGTCTTGATTCATTAAATTGAAAAAAAAATATTATTATGATTTTATTTAAAATTTAGAGTAGTCAGGGATCTACTCCAAGTTTTACTATGTGTTTTTTTTTAAGAAAATCTAGGAGATTTGTTATACTAATAGTGTTGAGAAAATAAGTAAATAAATTGGAACTATTTTTGAAGTTTTGATGTGTTGGAAATTTCTCTATCTTTTATATATATGGTCTGGTTTTCTTTCAATATATAAGTTGATAATAATGATTTGAAGAGTGATTAAATATTTTGAAAAGTATTTCTGGTGGTTAAGGTATGGGTGAAATTTTACGAATCTTATTGATTTTATGAATAATTTAAAAAGAAAATGTGTTATTTATTAAAAAAAAAATTTAAAGAAAAGTTTTGAATTATGTCAAAAAAATAAATAAATCTTTTTATTTTGCGGAATGATGAGTGATACTTACATAATAATTAAAGTGCATAATTTGACTTTTAGAATATTATTTAACCTTGAAAAAAAGATTTTTGCAATACTTCTTCATTGTTGTTGCTATAGTGTTATACTACGTTATAGTAATTAGTTACTTATTTTATCTGCTACTTGAAAAATCTTTGTCGAACTTTGTGATAAGTGATAAGGACTAAAAAAAACAGGTGACAAATTTGGAGTAGTTGAACTCCCATGAGAATATTTTACGTGTTTAAAATCATCGTATGAGTTGTGAAATAAATGTAGAATCATTGTGCCAAATAGTTGGTTTAGTTATTTGGATGTGATTATGTGAATATGAAAATGTTTGTGTTTCGGGTGTTCTAAGTGTTCGGGATAAGTGTATTGTGTTTACAGTAGTTGAGTTTGTTTAAAAAGTGAGATAATTATATATTTCTTTATTTTGATTGTTGATTCATATTAATATAAGTGTTATTTCTTTTGTTGTTGTAACTAGATGTAAATTACAAATAAATTATTGTGAATGTATAATTAAGTGAGTTTTAATTTGAAGTAAGGAGTAGAAGTTGTGGCGCCGCCTTCGCACTCCTGAACCACATTAAAAATGCTTCTAATTATCCATGTTTGAATTTGAATGACTGCAGTTATAGTTACCTTAAGTAGTTGACTACATGAGTAGGAGGGACTAGCTACCCCGATGACTCATCGTCGATAAAAGAGGCAACAATAACCCGTTGCTATTATTGTTAAAAATACTTGTTAATTCTATTTTTGAAATAGTTAAAAACCATATTCATCTCTTACGTAATTTTGAGTCACTATAAGTCATAATTGACATCAATGTCAAATGCTAATAACTGTTTCATGTGACGTGAATTGGTATGGAGGTGCGTACATAAATTAAATATTTAATTAAATAGGTTTGATCTTCTAAGTAACTTGCTGGAAATAAATAAGCTCATTGTGTTAGTATCTTATTATTTGTTCTATATTGTCTCATTTGGTAAGGACCTAGAACTATGGCATGAGTTCTATAAATGAATCTTGTGTATAAGATTTTCAAACTAATTTAGACTTTGAGTGTGTTTGAAACTATATGTGAAAATATTTCTCTTATTCCAGTATGATTATACACATTCGTTTTTATAAAAAAAAATTAAAAAAAAAAATTAAGTGATTGTATGTCATTGAGTTGTTATATGCATTTCTGTTTGTAATTCTTGAAGGCGTAAAATATTTTAAATGTTTCTTTATATGCCTAACTTTTGTGAAATATGTAGAGTAATTGTTGTTATGATTTAAACATCCTTTTAAGAGATTGAAACTAGTGGAGTATTGTTTGAGAAGTTAGTTGAACTCGAAAACGTATTTGAGATATGTGTTATTTGATTCAACTGAATGTAGTAAGTGTTGTTGACTAGATTCACATGCTTAGTTTTATCTATAAACGATAATGATTAATCATAATATTTTTTTTTTTTCATATTTGACTTGTTGAATGTGATGTGTTTAATTAACTTGTGTCATGTTAGCGTATCATACTAAGCTAATTGATTTTTGACATGTTTTGAATAGTGAATGTCTTAAATATGTTTATAGACTAAGTTTCAATCTTGAGCGAGGTTAGTTAGATATCAGTTCGCTTATTATTCAGTACAAATTTCGAGGACGAAATTTCTTTTACGAGGGAAGAATTGTAACACCCCAAAATTTATAATAAACTATTTTATAAATGAAATATGATTTTAAATAATTAATTTGATGTTAAAATTATTTTAGAATATATGTTGTTTAATTTTCTTTATATGTGCGCTTTCTATGATGTTTTAACCTTGTATATATTCGACTAAATGAGTGATATAAATAACAAATATTATATTTTAATATTTTATATATTCTTCTAGAAATAATAGTATTTTAGTGTACATATTTTATAAAATAATATTTTAAGCGATTTTACGTGAATATATGTCTTCGTAGTTAAGTGTGCACATATTTATATTTTAATTATTTCTAAGTATTTCTTATTGTAGTTATTTATTTTATAAATAATTATCTTGGGATAGTAGTAATATTGTGTTTGATTTTCTTTATTTTTAAATAGTTGTTATGGTATGATGATTTTATACGTATTTATTATGATTTAGTAATTAATATAAAGTATTGATGTTATATTTATTTATTATATAATTTCAAATATTTTTTTAACGATGGTAGTAATTTAACGTGAGTATTTGGAAAAATAAGTATAATTATAGTGATTAATTTGAATATGAGAGTTTTGATTATTAATGTATTTTATTTTATAAAATATTAGTTTTAAAATATTAGTAATATTTTTGTAATCAAATTGTGTTTTAAAAAAAATAGTATTGGTAATTATTTGTTTTATTTAAAATAAATAAATAAACAAAAGAAAGGAGTAAATGTGTTTGATGGGTTAAGTCTATATGCAAAAGTAAACTATAATTAAATAAAAAAAAAAAAAAAGAATTGAATTGAATTGAAAAGAGAAAGAAGCAGAAAGAGAGATCAGCCGTAGGTTAAGAAACGGCAGCCGTAAAATTGAGAGAAAAGGAAGAAAATTGGTACCGACCATCGATAAGAAAATTTTCTCCGTTTCCGCCCAAATTTCAGTATGTTCTTTTATACATTTAGTTAGGCAATTAAACACACTTTTCCAGATTTTTAACCATTCCAATTTCTCTCTAAAATACCCGACTTCTCCGTTTGTGGAATTTCTTATTTTGCACCGTTCTTCTTCACCGTAACTCCGATTTGAGTGAAACCAACGCCAAAACGACCGTGTGAAAAGTGGCTATATTATCCACTGATTCCTTTTTTGATTTATGGTAAATTTTCTTGACCGAATTTCGAATTTAGTTTTTAGAGTAGTTTCTCATAATTTATTTTTGATGTTTACCCATAAATTGTCAAGTTAGATCGATTGAAGGACAGAGAGTCAAAGAACAAAGATTGTTTGCTCGTGGAATCTTATTCGTGTGTAAAAGCGTCGAAATAAGGTAAGGGGTGAGAGAGCGTTTGAATTCATGAGTGTAATATATTGTGAGATGAACGGGAAAACCGTATTTCCCAACGATTCATCCGGGGCTTGCTACGTACGGCAGTAGCCCTTTGAGGGATAAATTAATTAATGTGCAAATATGGAAATTGTGAGATTAAAATATAGAATAGAAATATTTGTAAGGTGTTAATGATAATTGTAACAGTAGTCCCAAGCCGTTGTCACTATTAGAGCGGGATTTCTCGAAATAAAATATGTTCAAAAATGACGTTAAAGAAAAGGTAGATAATAAAAGTCTTCGAGATAAGACGGCTTCCTACACTTCGAGAGTATTAGTCTTCACCTACAGCTTGTAGCTCGTCTGCGTCCATCTCAAACGGCAAACACAAACAACGAGGGGTATATTTCGAAATTATGTAACAGTATTAAAATAAGCGAGGAGAACACGCAAGTAGTCAAAACATCACAAATAAAGAGAACATTCAAGAACATAATATCATAGGTTAATCTAATTCAATAACAATAAAATAGTAACAAGGATGAAATGCTATGCATGTCCTATACTCTATACTTCTTCATTTGGTACCATTGTAGTCTGAAGTACTTGGTTAGGAGGCCTAATACTATGCCACTACTAGAGTGGACAGACAATTCATGAATGACCAAGTCCTCATAGATCCCCTCAACTCAACCCGAGACACATACGCGACGGTCAGGGTAATCTTGTGTTGTACGGTAGCTCCCGGCCTTAGGGAATAACCCACTAATCCACTTAGGAATTCCCCACTAGAGGTACCACCAAGGTCTATGAGTCTTACTTTACAGTTCAACTGTAGCCCTCCACGATCAAGCTCATTCAGTTGTACTTCCCCCGAATCACTAGGTTTGTCAGACCCTCCCTATATAATGACAAAATAGTCCTAACTCCAAAATCTTCAACACAAATCTCGGACTTACTCGATCATCACAACTCAATAAGTTTCAGTTTGACATCACAATATTCATCATTATATATGTATATCAGTCAATCACACTAAAATATCAATCTTTGGTTTACACTACTCACAATGCACAATCCAGTCTTATCAATCACAATATAAAAAATCAAACAGGTGGCACATTCAAGTAATATCACAATTTCAATCAAGTAGCAAGAAAACTCCAATACATACCATTGATACAGTAACAATTAGCACAACATTTCATAAAATCAAACAACATGCAATCTTGATATAAATATATTCACGGAAATTCTATAGTTTGCTAAATTATATTTTAGTCCTCACTATTCCATTCATATATTATCAATTAATTATTATTACTCAATAGGGCTCTACAGTACGTAGTAAGCCTCGGATGAATATATGGAAATTACGGCAATTCTCGTTCATCCCACGTTATTTTATACTCATAAAGTAGAACCTCCTCTCACCCCTTACCTTAGCTGAAGATTTCTCCCAACGAAGCCGATCCGCTGATTTAATGTGTCGGGTCTTCGCCAACCACCGTCTCTAACAGTCCACGAAAGAAAATAAATCAACGCAACAACCAATACAAATTAATTACTTTCTCCAATAGATATTTAAATTATTTATTAAAATTTATTAAATAAACTATCTGCTACTTATAATATAACTAAAAATATATTTAATATCATCAAACATACATATTAGTATACCAACATAAAACAAACGTCTAATTTTAATTAAAATAAATATGACATATATCTACAGTTTGGATGTTAAAATAGGTAAGCAATATGTCGTATGTATAAAGGAATATAAAAATATAATATTAGAATATTTAAGTTTATAATTTGATAATATAAATAATAATTTTATATATATATCGAAGTTGGACAACGTCCGAATAATAAGATATTAATATTATTTACAATTATTATTATTATTATTATTATTATTATTATTATTATTATTATTATTATTATTATTATTATTATTACAACTCTAAACCCACTCTATTAGTGTTAAAAAGTTAATAGACTCGTGTAGCAACACACATTCACTTCTTGTATTATTTTATTAAAATATATATGTATTATTTTATTTTTGGAAGTTAATATAGTTAATATTAATAATTTAAATTAATTACTAAGGCAAACACAAAAGACACACATGAATAAAATTATAACGCATATCAACACTCATATAATAATAGCAATGTATCATTATGCTATTAAAATATAATAATAAGAAAATGGGGTGTTACATTTTTCCCCTTCTAAAATATAAAATTCGTCCTCGAAATTTACTTGAGGAAAACAACTTCGGATACGAATTGCACGTTTGAATTTCAACTTCCCACGTAGCACTTTCACCAACAGCACCTCCGCAGGCAACCTTAACCAATGAAATTATCTTACCCTTTAAGTCTTTGACCTTTCGGTCCTCAATCCATAGTGGTAAGGTCTCAAAAGTTAGATTCTCTTTTATTTGGACCTTGTCTGACTCAATCACATGTGAAGGATCGAAAATGTACTTGCGAAGTTGAGACACGTGAAAGACACTATGAAGATATCAAAGAGATGGAGGCAACGCTTTTGCCTACTCTGAGACGCTCTCATCTTTTCCTGAATCATTTTTACTTTATCAGTAGTCTGTTGAACAATCTCATGTCCTAACACAAGGTTATCGCCCGTCTCAAACCAACACGAAGGGGTCCTACACCTCTTTCCATACAACGCCTCAAAATGGGCCATTCCGATACTGGAGTGGAAACTATTGTTATTGGTAAACCCTGTGAGTGGCAGAAAGCTATCCCAACTTCCATTTTGTTCCAACGCAAAAGCTCTCAACAAGTCTTCTAGGGATTAATTGGTTCGTTTAGTCTGACCATCTGTTTGTGGGTGGTAGGCGGAACTCATTTTAAGGTCCGTACCTAAATCGCTCTGTAACCCTTCCCAAAACTTAGAGGTAAACCTAGGGTATCTATCTGACACTATACTTGATGGGATTCCATGCAACTTCACAATTTTCTTTATGTATATTTCAACTAACCTTTCCATAGAATAAGTTATGTTTATCGGAATAAAGTTAGCAGATTTAATCATACCTTTTTGGAGTTCGAGGCAAGCCTACAACAAAGTCCATGCTATCCCACTTCCATTCAGGAATACTCAAAGGTTGCATCAAGCCTGAAGGTTTCAGGTGTTCTACCTTAGACTTTTGACAGGTCAAACAACCATACACAAACTCAGCAACATTTTTTTTCATTTTAGGCCACCAAAATATCTTCTTGAGGTCCTTATACATCTTTGTGGCTCCAGGGTGAATACTTAGTCAACTCGTATGTCCTTCCTCTAAGATCATCTTTCTTAACTCATCTACATCAGGTACGCAAATTCAATCTTTAAATTTCAAAATTTCATCCACACCAATTTTAAAATCAGGTTCTCTCCCTTGGTCAATCAACTCTAACTTATCTAAAAGGTATAAATCCAACTTATGGGTCTTTTTAATCTCTTCTAATAGTCAACTAGTTACCTTTAACATTCCCAATTTAATACTTTCTGGTGTCACTTCACAAACAAAACTACGGTCTCTAAACTATTCCAACAACTCACTATGCTTAACCATTTTGGTGGACATACTCAAAGTCTTCCTACTCAAGGCATCGACCACTACATTTGCCTTTCTAGGGTGATAGTGAAGCTCAAAATCAAAATCCTTATGAAATTCCATCCACCTACGTTGTCTCATATTCAATTCCTTTTGGTCAAAAAGGTACTTAAGGCTCTTATTGTCACTGAAAAATCTCAAATCTAGATCCATACAAATAATGTCTCCACATCTTAAGTACAAAGACAACTGCTGATAGTTCTAGGGCGTGGGTAGGGTAGTTCCTCTAATGAATCTTCAGTTGCCTAGATGCATACGCTACAACCTTCCCATCCTGCATAAGTACTCCACCTAATCCTGAACCACATGCGTCACAATATACTACAAAGGGTTCACTCAGGTTAGGTAACACTAAGATCGGTGCAGAGGTCAATCGTTTCTTAAGCTCATGGAAACTATTCTCACAATGGGTGTCCCACACGAACAATTCCCTTTTCGGTTCAACTTTGTTAAAGGTAAGGCCAACTTGGAGAATCCTTCTATGAACCTACGATAATAACGTGCAAATCCTAGGAAATTCCTAATCTCAGTCACTGACTTAGGTGCTTTCGATTCTAAGACACTCTCTACCTTAGCAGGATCAACAGCTATTCCACCTTGTGAAATTACATGTCGTAGGAAACTTACTTCCTCTAACCAAAATTCACACTTAGACAACTTGGCAAATAATTGTTTTTCCTTAAGGGTTTGCAAGACTATCCTTAAATGTTCACCATGCTCCTCCTTAGTCTTAGAGTACACTAAGATATCATCTATAAATACAACCACAAATGAGTCTAGGTAAGGATGAAAGATCTGATTCATGTAATCCATAAGCACTATTGGTGCATTAGTCACACTGAAAGGCATAACCAAGTACTCATAATGGCCATAACGGGTCCTAAACGCAGTTTTAGGGACATCAGAAGACTTCAATCGAATCTGATAGTAACCTGATCTCAAATCAATCTTACTAAACACGCAGGATGTAAGTATAGATGTTCACCTAAGAGGGGGGGGTGAATTTAGGTGTTTAAGAATATTTATTTTTTTCGGCGAATTAGCAATCGATTTTTGCGCTCACGGATAGTAAAAGATAAAGTAAGTGGCAGTAATGTAAAGAACAGAGCAATATTATCCTGGTTCCCCTTATACCCAAGGGTACATCCAGTCCTCTTGCACACCACAAGAGATTTCTCCACTAATGTTAGAAGATGTACAACTCCCACCCTAGGATCTCTGCTACAAACTTCTAACAAAACCTCTAAGATAGCACCCCACTATCTTAGATAAGACTACTTAAAGAAAGTACTACTTTCTTTTTACAAACATTGTAATTTGGTAAGAATATAAGAGTACGAAAGAGAGGTATAATGATAACAATCCAATATTGCTTCAAGTACTTTGAGAACCTTTGTCTAGGATATGAAAATGAAATGCAAGTACTTGAATTATGAAAAATGACTTTGAGAAAAATAGAAAAGTAGTTCAAAGTCGTTCAAGGTTTGGTCGTGGGATTTTCTGTTAATGAATCTGAAGTTATGGTGTATTTATAGTCCATAAACATCTAGTATTTATGGTGATCCAAGAGGTTTGAGGAACAATTGCAATGATCTAGAACCATTTCAGATCTGAAAAATTGCATTGCTTCCAGTTGTATTCGAATACATGATGTATGTATTCGAATACACCTCTTTGTAACGTTCAAATTTATTCAAAAGTTACACTGTGTATTCGAATACAAGGATGTGTAGTCGAATACAGATGCAAAGCGTTTGGTACTGACTTAGCATCTATATTTGAATATACTTATGCTGTATTCGAATATATCTTTGTATTTTGTCAAAAATATTAATTTTAACACTTTGTAAATGTAAGTTTGACTTTTTGAAAATACTTTTTATGCATATGTAAAGATGCATGGTTCTTATGTACTAGATCTTGTGATTGTATCATTTACCTTTACATTTAAACATCTAGTATGTTTAAATTCAAATTTTATCAATAAGATATTTTGGACTTCTTCTTTTTGAGCTTGTTGTCTTTGATCATCATCATCGTTGGTCTTTTGTCTTCATCAAAAACATGGTTCATCAAAAATATTTATTTTACATTCTCCCCCTTTTTGATTATGACAAAACTTTTGTTGTTTGGAGGGACTGTATCATCGGAAAATTACCCCCCCCCGTAATTTATGCGTACTCCCCCGTTGAACTTGAATGTTTGTGATCGTTTTGGAAAAAGATGGAAGACCTACACACAGTTTTAAAAACAACAAAATACCAAACTTTTCTCCCCCTTTTGACATGATCAAAAAGAAGGAAAATATCGACAATATATAAAGTAGAATCCAAGTAATTTTAAGATATAAAAGAGAATATTCGAATATCAAATAATACCCAAAATCATGTTTAAGTATTATAGCGAAAACATATTGAAAAGGAAAATTAACGAAAGCATCATAAGAATTGTTAAACAAGCTTCATCAAAAACTATTCCTAGTATACGAACTACATTTTCAAGTTTTTGGTTAAAAATGAATTTTTCCTTCAGAAAATACAACATGTAAGGCACATATTCATATATTAATAAATGATATATATCAAGGAATTAATTCTAGCAACTTATCAATTGAAAAAGCTTTATATATGGACGAAAACTCGAACTTGTATTTGACTACCCTTGTGTTGTATTCGAATACAAGTGTTTCTGGAAATGTGTATTCGATTACATATTCTGTGTATTCGGCTATAGTTTTGAATTTTTGCAACAGAAACGAATTTTTCACAAAGAATACACCAAGTAATGCATATATTCACATATTTAAGAACAAATAACCACATTTAAGAACAAAGAAACATTAATGACTTAATTCTAACAATTTATTAAGAGGAAAATTTTTAAATCTTGAAGAGTGATGACAAAGTACCTTTCTTTACCCACACGTAATGCCCTTTTGGAATACTAATGTTTCTCACATGACAGGCATTAGGTGTGTGACCATGAAGACCACGATAGGAACAAGTAGGAGTAATTTTATTTTTAATAGCATATGTTTGAAATTTATTTTGAGTAATTTTCTCCTTATTATAATGACCTTTTTGTAAAATTGTAATTTTTCCTTGATTGGATTGAGTACTTGCTTTGACAAAAATGGTCTTATTCAAGCTTGGTTTGTCAAATTTAGAGAATCCAAGACCACTTTTATCGTTTGAGTATCTTTGCATGTTTAAAACATTCTCCAGTCTCATTTGTCCTTTTTCATATCGTTCAATTACTCTATTTAATTGAACAAACTTGAATGAAAGGGAATCACATTTATTGCATGTAAAATTCTGCTTTGATTTTTTAGCATCCTTTTCCATAATGTCAACTTTTTCTTGAAGACTTGAGATTTGTCTCTTTTGTGTTGATACTAGTTTAAACAGATTTTTACATTCAATAAGAAGTTCCTTAATGGCGTTTTGAGCATCATTGTATTCTATAATTAATTCACTATTAGTTTTATTATAATGAAGAGAGTTTATGTTACTAACCTCTTCGTCGTCATCTGATTGATGCGATGCCATTAGTGCAACATTAGCGCATTCCTCACTTTCTGTTTCTGATGATGAACTTACTTCATTATCTTCCCAAGCTATGTATGCTTTCTTGAAGTCTTTCCTTTTACTGGCATTTTTCTTGATAAAGTATGGACAGTCTGCTTTGATATGTCCTTGTTTTCCGCATTCAAAACACGTGAAGTTTTGGTTTGAAGTAGGGCTATCTTTCTTTCTAAAGCTCTTCTTTTTGAAAGTTCTGTCATTTTTAAGAAACTTACCAAATTTCTCAACAAGGGAAGTAATGTTTTCGTCTTCATCAGAATTTTCGTCTGTGGTTTGTTCCTTTAATTCGGTCTTTAGAGCAATGTTTTTGGTCTTCTTTATTTGACTTTCATTTTGCTCCAACCTTCCAAATTCAATTTCGTGTTCTTGAAGTTTTCCAAATAATGCAGAAAGTGACATCCTGGATAAGCTTTTCTTTTCTGATATTGCTGTCATCTTTGGTTGCCAAGCCCTTGTTAGTGATCTTAATACTTTCAGATTTAGTTCATCGTTGATGAAAATCTTTCCAAGAGCCGTCAAGTGATTTGTTAAGTGAGAAAATCTTTTCTACATGTCTAAGATAGATTCTCTGGGCTGCATATGGAATAACTCATATTCTTGAGAAAGTGTATTAAGTTTAGATCTTTTTACCTCAACGGTGGCTTCATGGGTTACTTCTAATGTGTCCCATATTTCTTTGGCTGTTTTACAGTAAGATACGCGGAAAAATTCATCCATTCCTAGTGCTGATTGTAGAATGTTTTTAGCCTTTTTGTCAAACAACACTTTTCTTTTATCATCATCAGTCCAGGAATTCTTTATCTTAATTTCTTCTTTGTTGTTGATGACTGTTGTTGGAATGTAAGGACCATTTTCAACAGCATCCCATATGTCATCTCCTTGTGCTTCAAGATACGCTTGCATACGTATCTTCCAAAAATCATAGTGCTCGCCAACGAAGCATGGTGGTTTGTTACTGCTGCCACCATCTCTGAAAACATGTTGTGCGGAAGCCATGAGTTATTGATCGAGGAGTAAGTTACCTTGAACCTACTCTGATACCAATTGTAAGTACAGATGTGCACCTAAGAGGGGGGGGGGTGAATTTAGGTGTTTAAGAGTATTTAATGTTTTCAGCGAATTAGCAATCGATTTTTGCCCTCACGGATACTAAAAGATAAAGTAAGTGGCAGTAATGTAAAGAACACAACAATATTATCCTGGTTCCCCTTATACCCAAGGGTACATCCAGTCCTCTTGCACACCACAAGAGATTTCTTCACTATTGTTAGAAAATGTACAAGTCCCACCCTAGGATCTCTGCTACAAACTTCTAACAAAACCTCTAAGATAGCACCCTACTATCTTAGATAAGACTACTTAAAGAAAGTACTACTTTCTTTTTACAAACACTGTAATTTGGTAAGAATATAAGAGTATTAAAGAGAGGTATAATGATAACAATCCAATATTGCTTCAAGTACTTTGAGAACCTTTGTCAAGGATATGAAAATGAAATGCAAGTACTTGAATTATGAAAAATGACTTTGAGAAAAATAGAAAAGTAGTTCAAAGTCGTTCAAGGTTTGGTCGTGGGATTGTCTGTTAATGAATATGAAGTTATGGTGTATTTATAGTCCATAAACATCTCTTCAGATTCGTGGCCATTGATCCAAGAGGTTTGAGGAACAATTGCAATGATTTAGAACCATTTCAAATCTGAAAAATTGCATTGCTTCCAGTTGTATTCGAATACAGGATGTATGTATTCGAATACACCTCTTTGTAACGTTCAAATTTATTCAAAATTTACACTGTGTATTCAAATACAAGGATGTGTAGTCGAATACAGATTGATCAATTTTGCCACTGACTTGCTGGTTGTATTCGACTACAGCAGGTTGTGGTGGAATACAGATGCAAAGCGTTTTCTACTTACTTAGCATTTGTATTCGAATACACTTATGCTGTATTCGAATACATCTTTGTATTTTGTCAAAAATATTAATTTTGACACTTTGTAAATGTAAGTTTGACATTTTGAAAACACTTTGTAAAGATGCATGGTTCTCATGTACTAGATCTTGTGATTGTATCATTTACCTTTACATTTAAACATCTAGTATATTTAAATTAAAGTTTTATCAATAAGATATTTTGGACTTCTTCTTTTTGAGCTTGTTGTCTTTGATTATCATCATCGTTGGTCTTTTGTCTTCATCAAAAACATGGTCTTTTGTCTTAATCAAAAATATGTATTTTACACTAGATCCTCTCAATTGGTCCATAAGGTCATCTATCCAAGGAAGCGGGTACTTATTCTTGATTGTCACTTTAATAAGTTGGCGGTAATCCACACACAACCTCATAAAGCCATCCTTCTTTTTAACCAACAACACAGGTGCACCCCACGGTGATACACTAGGTCTTATAAATTGTTTATCTAAAAGATGCTCCAATTGCTTCTTAAGCTCAGACAATTCTAAGGAAGACATCCTATACGGTGCCATGGATATGGGTCCAGTACCTGGTACAAGGTCAATGCTAAACTCAATCTCACGCTCTGGTGGTAAACTATTGACATCTTCAGGGAATTCACACACAATAGGAACATCTCGTATTAACACTTTTTCTTCAAATTCCAATGAGGCTAGGATCATGTATAACTGGGAATCTTCTCTCAAGAGTGCCTTCACTTGGTTGGCGGATATATTGCTAGGCTTCTCTCTTTGTTCTGGCTCCATGAATTCAATGGTCTTACTAAAAAAATCTACGCGAACACGGTTGGCAGATAGCTAATCCATACCAAGAATCACATCGACCAGACGCAAAGGTAAACACACTAAATCAACTTGGAAGTCCCTTCCACACACATGGATCGAAATGTCAAGACAAACACTAGAGGTATCAACAAAATTACTAGCTGGGGTATTCACAATCAAATCATACTGCAAACGAGACACAGGTAGTCCTAAACGTCTAACACAATCAAAAGACACAAAGGAATGAGTGGCACCACAATCAAATAGCACAAATAAAGGAGTATCACTTATGAGACACGTACCTTGGATCAAGTAATCTTTCTCAGACGCTCCTGCACCACTAAGGGCAAAGACCCTTCCATTAGATTTAGGTCAGCTGGCTTGGGAACTCTGGTTTTCAGGTTGTGGAGTCTTCTTTGGGTAGGGGCATGTGGTGCTGATGTGGCCTTGTTGTTGGTAATTAAAACAAGTAACTGCAACATCCCTGCACTTAAATGCCATATGACCCTGCTTACCACACTTGTGACATCGGATAGGAGTAGCCGGATCACCATTATTACCACTGTTAATGCTCGAGACTTGAATTTTGTTGTTGTTATTCCTGTTACTAGCTCCTTGTCCATTGGGGTTTCCACCACCACCCCCATAACTATAACTGTTTCCATTTCCTTTTCCGTTACCACTACTATTTCCTTTTCTAGCTGAAAAACTGTATTGTTGATAATTCAAACGACTTGCAGATTTACCAGGAGGAAAAGAGTAAGGTTTTCCTCTATTATGATGCATAGGCCTCTTGTCCTTCATGGTTCCAGTGTTTCAGTAATGTGCCTTTTCAGCACGACTATCCTCATCATAAATCCTACTCTTATTCACTAGGGTAGGAAAGTCACGGATCTCTTGCATTCCAACCTACTTCTTGATCTCTAGCCTAAGTCCCATTTCAAACTTGATGCACTTAGACTTCTCTCGTGCCTCTCCAACATAGAGTGGATAGTACCTGGATAACTCCTCAAACTTAGCGGCATACTTCTCTACTGACATATTCCCTTGTTCCAATTTGACAAATTGCATTTCATTCCTATTGCGGATGTCTTCAGGGAAATACTTGACTAGGAACATGTTTTTGAATACAGCCCAAGTAATTGCAATCCCTGCATTATCTAAACGTTGACGCGCATTATTCCACCAATGTTCAGCTTCTTCTGTCAACATAAAGGTTCCCAAATGCACTTTTTGACCTTCGGGACATGCCAATCCTCTGAAAATTTTCTCAACCTCTTGCAACCACTTCTAAGCTCCATCAGGATTATAGTGACCTTCAAACGATGGAGGGTTAGCCTTGTGGAATCGATCCATCACCATGAACTCATTTATTTGCACATTTCCTTGGCCACCACTGTAGGTAGTAGCTTGAGCAACAGCTTGAGCAGCAACCTGTGCTGCTTGAGTAGCAGCATGCGCAGAGGCTTGTGCAGTAGCTTGAGATTCAGCCAAAGCCTGGAGAGCCTGCATTGTAACTCCTACCATGGATTCTAGAGCCTCAGCAATTGCAGCGCCATTCCTTCCACCAGCCATCACTACCTACATCAATTAGATAAGCCAATCGAATATAGTGAGACACTTAGGGAAGTGAGAAACTAAGTTATCCGACACCACTAACACAATAATAACCATAACAACAACACACATAACAAAGCACACAAGGAAACATAGCGAACACATAACACATTTACGGTCTAATTGGACAGACCAGCTCTGATACCACTAATGTGACACCCTACACCTCAAATTAATAATAACTTTTTATTTTAAATTTTAATTTGAAAATCATGAAATTCTCAAATAAATAAATAAACATATAAACTTTCAAACATTTTCTTTAAGGCAAAGAGTATCACGTAATCATTAACATGTCATATTAATCCAAAATTTCCATCAAACTTAACACTCGAAATAATAACAGTAATCAACAAAATCCTATTAGAGCGGGAATTCCCAAAATAAAATATGTTCCAAAATGACGTTAACAAAAAGGTAGATAGTAAAAGTCTTCGACATAAGACGGCTTCCTACACTTTGAGAGTATTAGTCTTCACCTGCAACTTGCAGCTCGTCTGCGACCATTGCAAACGCCAAACACAAACAACGAGAGATGAGTTTCGAAATTATGTAACAGTATTAAAATAAACGAGGAGAACATGCAAGTAGTCAAAACATCACAAATAAAGAGAACATTCAAGAACATAATATCAGAGGTTAATCTAATTCAATCACAATAAAACAGTTACAAGGATGAAATGCTATGCATGTCCTATACTCTATACTTCATCATTTGGTACCATTCTACTCTGAAGTACTTGGTTAGGAGGCCTGCTAATATCCCACTACAAGAGTGGACGGACAATTCATCTTGTAATTTATTTATTTTATATTTCATCACAAACAGTATAATGTAAACGACATAACAATAACACATAAAGTAACCGACATAACAATATGGCATAAAGTGTTTATAAATGTAACCGACCTAATAATAACGCATATAGTGTTTTTAAAAAAGTAACCGGCATAACAATAATGCATAAAAGTATTACTACTAACTAGTGTGACTACGCGATAAATACAAAGCTTTATAAAAGTGAATATACAACTCATCATCTGGACTCGCTTCATGTTCCTTCAACCCCTGTTGTACAAGATCACCATGTAAAGACGGATAAATCATAAGGTCATCCAGGATACCGTGTGAGCTCACCAGGTCCTTGAGCTCCATCATGCCCCTCCTCCATATGCTCTCCCACATGAGTAGGTTCAGCCTCCTCCTACTCATGTACATCCTCTTCCTCATGCACTATAAAAGGCTCCTGTTGCTGATAGATGTCACATCTGGGATAAAACGATGATCATGATCTCCCTCATCATCGTCTTCAATTATCATCTGTCTTATTCTCCTTGAAACTGTCAGTCGAATCCTCTCTGGAGGATTCATCGCGGACGGTGTAGAAGTATCAGTGTCACGCATAATCCGTATGATTTTGCCGTCCCTTCCTCGTGCGCCCATTGAAAAATTAAAAAGAAATAAATCACAATAAGTTATAAAATTATAATTAATTAAAATTATATAAAAAAATTAAGTTTTTTTTAATATAACTTTAATTGTACTAGAGAGGTTGAGAAAAGTACTCCAGAAGTAACCTATTGTACCGGGAAACTTGAACAAAACTTTTCGAAGTGTACGTTGTGTACTGGAAACCTTGTATTCAAGTTCTTCGGAAGTTTAGAAAAAAAAAACTCACTTTTGAGTTCCGAAAATGTTGAACGCAGAAATGGTAAATTTTTTAGAGTTTTATTATTTAAGCGAGGGTAAAAACGTCATTTCATTGCTTATTCGGGGGTATAGGTAGAATTACGGGGGTATGGGGTAAAATTTTCATCCAATAATCCACGCAATAAAACAATTAGTCCAATTACAAATTGAACTAACTCAATTAATACACAATATTAATATGTTTGATTGCATGGTTAAAAACACTCAATGCAAGATATTTATACTAGAAATAGTAGCTTTCACGGTCAACTTTAATTGATTATGTCTACATATGTATTTTACAGTTTTTTTCATGAGATTGCAAAGTGCATTATTAACTACTATGTTTATCCTTTTATTTTTTCTTGAGTTTTTTTTTTCTTGTTGACATTCTTTTATTATAAATTAGTGCATTATTATCTACTATGTGTTTGTTAATTTAAATGTTTGTATTTATTATTTGAAAATGTTACAACATAAAATTTTTGAAATAAAATAAAAATTTATTATTTTTTAAGACATAAATTTAAATAACTATCTATAATAGAAATGAAACATGAGTTTTAAATATCATAAAAAATCATCTTTGTAGAACTAAAAATAAAAAATATGTTAGTAATTATATATTTAAAAGTAATTTTGATCCAAACTATTAAAACAACATGAATTATTAAGAATTTGTTTTATATTTATGTATCTAAACAGAAAACCATTAACGTTTAAGTAACTTTTAACCAAAAAACCAATTTTATCAAAATCAATTATATTCACCGTATAACCAAACATACCTATATAGATTAGACAATGAATACACACCAAAGATATGGTAAGATTCTAAATCAATAAAAAGCAACCCACTTGCTTAACTTAATTAAAAAAAATAAAACAAAGTAAAATACTAAGGTAAAAGTGATTTTTTTCTCTATCTCAAAATATTTGTTATACTTACAAAAAATATTTATTTCAAAATAAAGTTACTTTTGATTTATAATACAACTTTAATTGATTTTTTTCTAATTGTAATTTTTAATCATTGTTGTGTGCATATTTTTAAATTATTAATTTTTACTTTATATTTATAACAATAAATATAAATTAATAATTTATATAAATAATTTGATAAAATCAACATTACTTATGTGAAATGGTCAACAAAAAAGATCATTTTAGAGAAATGGAAATTATTGAATTTTGTGAAAATAATGAATATTTTAATTTTTTCTTATGACTTAATGCGACTGATTGAAGCTTTTGAGTAAATAGTGGTAATTGAATTTAAATGTGTTTTCTTTGAGGCAACAATTGAAGTTTGTTGGCTTTTACTAAATTAATATTTTTTTGTAAAATGATTTACGGTGGCTCCACTTTTATCCTATTCTTAGATGTTGGTAGGTGTTAATATTTATTGAATTGAGATAACTGATATTGAATTTTGCTTCAATTTAGTGCTTGTCTTGGGAATGGTTCGAGTGGACTTGGACGATTTGAAATTTATGGTTTTTTGTTGTTGCTTATTTGTGTGATGTATTTATTGAATTTTTTATTTTTATTAAGCAAAATTAATAGAATGATTAATGTGTTAATTTTATATATTAATACTTTTTGGATGGGAGCTTGTTTTAAATATGGCTAGTGGTTTCTAGCTTTTTTTTTATTTATTTAGCTTTCTTTAAGTTGTCCTCTTACATTGAAAATTCAAGACAATTAATTATAATTAAAAAAAAACTACTGACAAAAAATAAATAACCAAAATAACTCTATATGCTACCCTTAATCTTCTTGAGTTGTTTCATTATTTTCACTGCTCCAAGGCATACATGGTAAGAGAAGCAACAGAGGAATCATGCAGCGAAAGTTGATTTATTGTACAAATGAGATTCTTTTTTATAAAATAAAGTAGTGATAACGAAGTTGGGATGGATTTCAAAAAAAAAACAATAATAATTATTATTATTATAGTAATAATATAAAAAAGATAAAATTGTATTTTTTTTTAATTAAAATGATTGAGAATTAGGAACTATCTTTTTACCAAAAGGGAATGCAATTATAACCTACTACTAATCAAGAACTTTAAAAAAATAATTTTTTATTCAAATTATAAACCAAATATATATTGTCTTTAAATTTTAATACAACTCACAAATGTCAATATTGTTAAGTTGGAGGTCTTGTCATGAGTTCAAAGAATCTTACAGTTGTGTGAGTTAATTATGGTGAAATTTATTATCTCTTTTAAAATAAAAAATCAAATATATTAACTTTTTAATGAATTTTTATTATATTTTGAAAAAAAATAAAATATTAAAGACATTTTAGCAAAAACAAAAATGTACCCAATTTTGATATGTGATAAGACCTTACCCAATTTTGATTAGTTTTAGCCTGCATTGTGGAAAAAGTAAAATAAATAGCTTACCATTTATTAAAGCCTAAACAAACTATAAGTTATGAAAGAGACTAAAGAATTGTAAAACAGAGAGAAGGAAATCACTTTTGATGTATATTTGGTTGAATGGTTGAGATTCTGTCAATTTTAAAGAGGACAAAGACAAAGCTTTTGTCACTCAAAGAGTCACATGTTGCTATCATTGAAACTTCTTTTTTTAGGTATTGATTTTATATGGTACTAGTAAGTAGAATAGTAATACAACCATGTGATGTGTCAGATCAATAAATATTTGCACCAATATGTTTTGTTTTTCTAGTTTGATTTTTGATAATAAAAAAACAATACTATCATATAAGCCAAATCGTTTACACCAATATATTTTAGTGTTCTATTATGATTTCTTCCTTTTGGTGGACCTACCCCTATATAATGCATCATGTGTTATATTGGACTACATTAATTTCTAGTAACAGGGTCAAGTACATAAATTTTCCATTGACATAAGTATTAAAGAATCCAATGCATCAAATTGAGATCAGAAACAAACAAATTTACAAGCTTTTTTGAAAAATTGAGATAAATTTGTAAAATTACATGTTTGGCTAGTAAATAACAAGAGTTGCCACCAAAAACCTAAATAACCAATATACTTTTTATGTTTTCAATATTTTGTTTAGTATAAAAGAAAAATAAAGGAAAAGAAAGAAGAAAAAGAGAAAATGAGTGAAAATTGATATAATGTTTTTTTTAGTTTAGTTTGAGATAAAGGAAAAAATGAAAAGAAATAGAGAAGTGTATTTGTAAATGATATAAATATCTTTTAATAAAACAATATATAAAAAATGTTTCCGTAAAATAAAAAATAAATAAAAATATTACAAATAATAAAAGAGAATAAGAATGTAAAAATATTGATTGGAAATAAAAATAAGTTATAAATACTAAACATATTATTAAATTACAAATATTTATTTTATAAAAAATAAATAAAAGAAATATTAACATGTATCTTTACGACACATTACTATATTTAAGATAAAAAAATTGTATTGAAAATAGTACATTTTCTCTTTTAAAAAAATTATATATTCTATTTTTTTAAAATTTAACTGTGACACCCTAAACCCCAAAATAATATATAATAATTTATAATAGAATTTTTAACTTTAATTCGCAGCGGGTAAAGCAAATACGTTTTCAAGGGAATAAAAACTTTGATAACTAATTTAAAGTATCACGTTTCTCAAAAATCAAAAGGAACACTTTAAACTTTTTCCTCCTATAAAATAGTACAATCTCCATAAAATTTGATTTAAGTATAATTACTTCATTTAATTCTAAAAACTTACTAGTACTTATATGGTTTTCATATAAAAAGTCGTTTCAAATTAAATAAGTAAAATACAAATTACAACCCTTATTCCCGGTATCACCTTTCAGAGCGGGGTTCCTCCCAACTTGAACTTCAAGATTCATTAACCTGTAACAACTGCGATTTCGCAAACGCAGGGCCAAGCAAGTCAAACACAAACAACGAAGGAGGTGAGTTTTGAAATCATGTTAATAATATAATATAAGTAAGAAGAACACGCAATTAATCATAAATAAAACGTATCATTACACAAACATTCTTCAAGGAAAAACACCACATTATATAGTCAAAATCAAAGAAAATCAATACATTTCACTATAACATCAAATCATCTAAGAAATTATCATCGCACACAATACATATTACTCACAACAAACAATCACACAAAAATGCAATGCTATGCATGAGCTTAGACCCTACTTCACAATGTGGTACCATTCTAACTCTGAAGTACTTGGTTAGGAGGCCATGATACTATGCCACCATCCCGGTGGACGGACAATTCAAATTGGCCCTATCCTCATAGATCCCCTCAACTCAACCCGAGACACATATACGCGACAGTCGAGGTAAATGTGTGTTGCATGGTAGCTCCCGACATTTGGAGTGCTATCTCCAAGTCACCTAGGAATTCCCCACCCGAATACCTCCAAGGTCTAACAATCTTGCCTTAAGGCTCAACAGTAGACCGCCACGATCAGGCTCAATTCAGTTGTACTTCCCCGGAATCGCTAGGCTTGTCAGGCCCTACCTATATAATGACAAAATAATCTCCACTTCACAAATTCACAATATTTATTTTCTCCCCTCGTTGGCCTATGATACTCCATTAAGACTGTCATCTCAAACACAAATTGGAAAGAGTTTGACTATTGAGATAGTTCTTTTAAAAACTTTGTTTTTCTTCTCTTTCTCAATTAGTAGAAACTTTATCATCTGACCCCCTTTCCTTTTTAATTAGTACTATTATATATCACTAATGAGTTCTTAAAATCTAAAACTCTAACATCAAGTTAAACTCTAATGAGTTCATAATATCATAGCCAATAAATCAATCATTTCAAATAAATATCCCAACACGCTCACATTTCAATATGCACACCAGCCCCCTCTAAATCAACATAACAAAAATCTTTTTGATTTTCTTAAAAGAACACATAGTAAAATATGGTGTAAATTTTCAACTATTTTAAACATTAAATAAAATCACTAGTATAGAATTATTGTTATTTTATAAATCAACAAAAATTCAACTCAATTTAATTTCTTTAAAATAATCAAGAGTAATTCAAACAAAAGTTATTTTCATCTTACAAAATAAGTAAACTTTAACTCCTTCAAATCATTTTAAAAAAATTCTATGTTCTACCAATCTCTAATATTCAAGAATTACTATTGCTAATAATATGAATTTCATACTATTTAAAATTATGACGAACATTCTAAATTGCTTTTAAAACCAATATCAAAACTCCACTCATCTAGATACAAAACACTTTCAAGTGATTTAAAGTTAACATTCACACTTTAAAATCGATTTTTTTTCACACAAGCCAACTAAAAATCAAAATAAGAATTTTTTAGTCAAAATTAAAACTTTGAACATAAGAGACATATTTCCTATCCAACTCAAACTTTCAGAACGAAACATCTTTTTTGCTCTAAATTGAGTTTCGACAAAAATAATAATAATTTGTACCTAGTAAAAGTCAATACTTGAAGTTTTAAACATATAGTTCATACGGAAATCAATGTTTCAATCAATTAGTTATTAGATCAAACACTTTAAACAGATTCATATCAAGACTAAATATTTTAAATTGATTAAGGGTGAGAATGGAACTTTAAAACAACTAACAGGTAAAGTCTGACATTCAATAACTAAGATTACATGAATGAGATTAATAACTTCAAACATACAGATGGTCAATCAAAATTATTATTTCCAACTATTCACATAAACCAAGAGTGCAAAAATTATATTTCGGTAGACAAGCAACAAGCAACAAACAACAAAATCATTCAACAAGTAACTAACGTAATCTTGTCAACAATTAAAATTAACTCAAATCTTAACAAGTAATTTCATGGTTTATTTACTCACTTAGGTAGTAATTTAGAATCCATAGCACAATCAGGGCAAGCAAATAATAAACAGTTAATTAGTAACCTCAAAAATATGTATAATAATACAAAAGCATATAACACTTAACACAATAACATAACAGGAAAAACATGATAGTGCAAATAATTATTACACAAGAAAACACAATTGACAAGACTAACACTGAATCGACATTCGACCCACTCGGCCTGATTGGACAGACCTGCTCTGATACCACTAAGGTGACACCCTAAACCCCAAAATAATATATAATAATTTATAATAGAATTTTTAACTTTAATTCGGAGCGGATAAAACAAATATGTTTTCAAGGGAATAAAAACTTTTGCAATTAATTTAAAATATCACGTTTCTCAAAATTAAAAAAATGAACACTTTAAACTCTTTACTTCTATAAAATAGTGCAATCTCAATAAGTTTGATTTAAGTATAATTACTTGATTTAATTCTAAAAACTTACTAGTACTTAAAAGGTTTTCATACAAAAAGTCGTTTCAAATTAAATACGTAAAATACAAATTACAACCCTTATTCCCGGTATCACCTATCAGAGCGGGATTCCTCCCAACTTGAACTTCAAGATTCATTAACCTGTACAACCTGCGATTTCACAAACGCAGGGCCAAGCCAGTCAAACACAAACAACGAAGGAGGTGAGTTTTGAAATCATGTTGATAATATAATATAAGTAAAAATAACACGCAATTAATCATAAATAAACCGTATCATTACACAAACATTCTTCACGGAAAAACACCACATTATATAGTCAAAATCAAGGAAAATCAATACATTTCACAATAACATCAAATCATCTAAGAAATTATCATCGCACACAATACATATTAATTACAACAAACAATCACGCAAAAATGCAATGCTATGCATGAGCTTAGACTCTACTTCACAATGTGGTACCATTCTAACTCTGAAGTACTTGGTTAGGAGGCCATGATACTATGCCACCATCCCGGTGGACGGACAATTCAAATTGGCCCTGTCCTCATAGATCCCCTCAACTCAACCCGAGACACATATACGCGACAGTCGAGGTAAACGTGTGTTGCATGGTAGCTCCCGACATTTGGAGTGCTACCTCCAAGTCACCTAGGAATTCCCCACCCGAATACCTCCAAGGTCTAACAATCTTGCCTTAAGGCTCAACAGTAGACCGCCACGATCAGGCTCAATTCAGTTGTACTTCCCCGGAATCACTAGGCTTGTCAGGCCCTACCTATATGATGACAAAATAATCTCCACTTCGCAAATTTACATAATTTATTTTCTCCCCTCGTTGGCCTATGATACTCCATTAAGACTGTCATCTCAAACACAAATTATAATCATCATTATTTCATCAACTATGGGGTTACTTCAATATTGTCATCACAATTTTATAACATCATTAATCATACATAATCATCGTCATCATATAAACTCATCACAAATTTACAACATCACTATCATCAATCAAACATCTTCACATAAACTTATCTAATCAAACATATGCAACAAATTCATTTAAATCAAATATCACAATAGTATCAAATACCACACATTTAATGGAATTAAATCAATCGGCACCTTATAAATATTTCTATTCTATATTTTAATCTCACAATTTCCATATTTGCACATTAATTAATTTAACACTCAAAGGGCTACTGCCGTACGTAGTAAGCCCCGGATGAATCGTTGGAAATACGGTTTTCCCGTTCATCTCACAATATATTATACTCATGAATTCAAACGCTCTCTCACCCCTTACCTTATTTAGACGCTTTCTCAAATACAGAAATAAATGGAAATTTTCAACAGCAACTGCAGAACGACAAAGCGAGCGAATTCGAATAACGGCGTTCACAAAATCGTTGAGACGTGACTGATAAATTATACTGAGCATAAAAATAAATTTTAAATAATTAATAATAATTTTAGGAACAAATATTGGATTCAAAACGACGAGAAAAACTACAGAAAAGGTCTCACCGACTCGTCGGAGCGCCGGAAGGGTCTGACGTCAAAAACAGCTCGCCCAAGGAAAGAAACGGAGCTGTTTCTGAAGAAACGGAGCAACGATTGATAAAACTGATGCAAAAAATGGATTCAGTGGCCGATTTTGTGTGGGGTATAGGTTGGGATCGATTAAAAAGGCAAGGAATTGGTGGCAATGAATTTTAGAGAAGAGGAAGAATGGATGGTTGCGTTCTTTCAAGAAGAAGAGGAATTCTGTCACAAATTTTTTTTTTGTTAACAATTAGGGTTCACACATGGGTCAAACCCATTGGTCTCTTTATTTACTTTTTTTTTATTACTATTACTATTTTTATTTTGCTAAAACAAAATTAATAGTTACTTAATCTCATTTTTTTCATTTTTAATACTCCTCCAAACATCATTTAATTTTCAAAACATTACTAATATTTCATAACTAATATATGATAAATTGGAGTAATTAAAATAATTAACCTTTTAAAAAAATACATATTACTAACAATTGAAACTATCATATTCAAAATAGTCACTATAATTATACTTATTTTTCAAAATACTCATATTAAAATACTACCATCATTAGAGAATAGTCAAAATCACAAAATAAATAAATATAACATTGCTACTTTACATTAATTACTAAATCATAATAAATATATATAAAATCGCAATACCACAACAAGTATATAAAAATAAAGGAAATCAGACATAATATTATTACTATCCCAAATATAAATAACTAAAATATGAGATACTTAGAATTAATTAAAATATAAATATGTGCATTAATTACGAACGTACATATACACGTAAAATCGCATAAAATCTTATTCTTTAAAATATGTACACTAAAATGCTATTATTTTTAGCGAAATATATAAGATAATAAAATATAGTATTTATTATTTATATCATTCATTTAGTCAAATGTGTACAAGATTAGCACGTCATAGAAAATACACATATAAAGAAAATTAATCAATATATATTATAAAATAACCTTAACGCCAAATTAATTATTTAAAATTCTATTTTATTAATAAAATAATTTATTATAAAATTTGGGGTGTTACAATTCCGAGATAATTATTTATAAAATAAATAACTAAAAATAGAAAATAGTTATAAATAATGGAAATATAACTACGTGCATACTTAACATTAGTCAAACACGCAGAAAGTATTACATTAATTGGGTACGCGTATATACACGTAAAATCGCATAAAATCTTTTTCTTTAAAATATTACACTAAAATACTATTATTTTTAAAAAATATATATATAAAATAATGTAATAAAATATTTATTATTTATATCACTCATTTAATATAATATGTATCAAACTAGCACATCATAGAAATTATCCATATAATGAAAATTAGTAATAAAATTTATCAACATTTACTTTAAAATATTTTTAATATCAAATTAATTGTTTAGAATCTTATTTAGTTAATAAAATAATTTATTTTAAAATTTAGGGTGTTACAATGACTACTATTTTAGAGATCTTTATAATATATCTTTAAGGTATATAAAACACATGTTAATATAACCCATAAAATAAAACCAAAAGTATATGCAAACGAAAAAATATTTTTTATTCACCGACTAAAAGCAGAAAACTAATGTTATCCAAAGGGTGGAACTAGCTATTCAAGAAAGAAAATAAAAGTTGAGCCATTCTAAATTACTATGCACCAGTGAGTGCAACACATGTAAATTTAATTATCATAATTTAATCTTTAAAGAAGAAGCATTCATCACATTCATAAATTTAATTATTTACAAATTGGTACTATCACTTTTAGTATGGTGAAGGAAAAGTTTTGTCCACCTTGGTCAAGTTATGTGTATGACCGTTGATGTAATAATCCAAGGAAGACCAACTACATGAAATGTCGTACAATGACACGATAAGATGGAATCGAAGAGACATAATCCAGTAAAAGCATATGATGTAACTAGTCGTACTACCAATCAAAATTGCATTCAATTTTATGGGATTTCACGTTACAATTAATATAAATATATTTATAAAATAATCTTATGCAAACAACTATCAATAAAATAATAAAGAGAAAAAAGTATAAAATATAAACACAACAAGCCTATTAAAAGATTCATGCAAAAATGATTTTGGATTAATATAAAATTTACCTATATTGATAATTTTTTCATTTATTTTTACTATTAAAAGATTCATGCAATAATAAAAGATTCATGCAATAATAACTATTTTATATTTTTACTTATTATTTTATAAATAATTATTTTGGGATAATAGCGATATTGTGTTTGATTTCATTTATTGTTATATACTTATTATGATATTGTGATTTTATATATATTTATTATGATTTAGTAATTAATATAAAGTTTTGATATTAGATTTATTTATTTTATAATATCGACTATTGTCTAATTATGGTAATATTTTTATTTGAGTATTTGGAAAAATAAGTATTATTATAGCGATTATTTGGAATATGAGAATTTTGGTTATTAATATATTTTAAAAATTAATCACTTTATTGTATAAAATATTAGTTTTGAAATATTAGTAATATTTTAGTAATTAAATTTGTGTTTTAAAAAAAATAAAATAAACTTTGGGATAAACGACTTTATGCACTTGTTTGTTTGAACTATTATTTTTGCTTGGGCTCTTTGCGTTTTACACCCTAGTTTTCGTTGCTGCCAATAAAAAATTGTGATAGACTTCCTCTTGAAAGAAATCAGCGCTGCCATACTAAAAAAAAAATGCAACGCAACCATTCTTCCTCTTCTCTAAAATTCATTCCCACCAATTCCTTGCCATTTGAATCGATCCCAACCACTATCCCACAAAAAATCGACCGCTGAATCCAAAATTATTATTAATTATTTAACATTTATTTTTATGCTCCGCATAATTTATCAGTCACGTCTCAACGATTTTGTGAACTCGCCGTCTATTCGGATTCGCTCGCTGTGCGTTGATGATATGCAGTCGCTATTGATTTATGTGTTTGAGAAAGCGTCTAAATAAGGTAAGGGGTGAGAGAGTGTTTGAATTCATAGTATAATATATTGTGAGATGAACGGGAAAACCGTATTTCCCAACAATTCATCCGGGGCTTGCTATTAATTTATGTGAAGTGATAATAAAATATGAATGCAGTGTATGATGTAAGTTTATTTGATGATGATGTGTGTTTTATGTTATGAATTTGTGATGAGAATATTGAGTAACCCCATAGTTCATGAAATAATGATGATTCTAATTTGTGTTTAAGATGACGGTCTTAATGGAGTATCATAGGCCAACGAGGGGAGAAAATAAATATTGAGAATTTGTGAAGTGGAGATTGTTTTGTCATCATATAGGTAAGGCCTGACAAGCCTAGTGATTTCAGCGAAGTACAACTGAATTAAGCCTGATCGTGGCGGTCTACTGTTGAGCCTTAAGGTAAGATTTTTAGACCTTGGAGGTATTCGGGTGGGGAATTCCTAGGTGACTCTGAGGTAGCACTCCAAATGTCGAGAGCTACCACGCAACACACGTTTACCTCGACTGTCACGTATATGTGTCTCGAGTTGAGTTGAGGGGATCTATGAGGACAGGGCCAATTTGAATTGTCCATCCACCTGGATGGTGGCATACTATCAAGCCTCCTAACCAAGTACTTCAGAGTTAGAATGGTACCACATTGTAAAATAGAGTCTAAGCTCATGCATAGCATTGCATTTCCTTGTGATTGTTTTGTTGTGATTGGTGTGTTTCAAAAGCGATAATCATTTTTCTTAGATGATTTGATTTATAGTGAAATGTATTGATTTTCCTTGAGTGGTTTTGACTTTATAATGTTATGTTTTTCCTTGAAGAATGTTTGTGTAATGATACGGTTTATTTATGATTAATTGCGTGTTCTCCTTACTTTTATTATACTATTAACATGATTTCAAAACTCACCTCCTTCGGTGTTTGTGTTTGACTGGCTTGGCCCTGTGTTTGCGAAATCGCAGTTGTTACAGGTTAATGAGTCTTGAAGTTTAAGTTTGGGAGGAACCCCGCACTGATAGGTGATACTGGGAATAAGGGTTGTAATTCGTATTTTACTTATTTAATTTGAAACGACTTTTTGTATGAAAACCTTATAAGTACTAGTAACTTTTTAGAATTAAATCAAGTAATTATATTTAAATCAAGCTTATTGAGATTGCACTAATTTATAGGAGTAAAGAAGTTTAATGTGTTCATTTTGATTTTTGAGAAACGTGATATCCTAAATTACAAATAAAAGTTTATATTCTCTTGGAAACAAATTTTTATTTATCCGCTGCAAATTTTATAGAAATATGAATATATATTATTTTGGGGTTTAGGGCGTCACAATTTCCTTTTCTCTGTTTTACACTTCTTTAGTCTCTTTCATAATTTATAGTTTGTATAGGCTTTAATAAATGGTAAGCTATTTATTTTACTTTTTCCTCAATGCAGGCTAAAACTAATCAAAATTGGGTAAGGTCTTATCACATATCAACATCAACTTTACTTTATTGTATTTAAAATGACACATTGTGTTTTCATAATGAGGAAAAAGGCTCATCACTTATAATCGTTGCTCTGCCCATAACAATAAAGAGGAACACTCAAGTTGCAAGGCACATGCTTCATCCAATTCCACGAAACTTCAGTCAGGTGCTTTATCTCTTTTCTAATTCTGAATCTGTGATCCTACTAATCAGCCCCACGTACTTAACAACTCAAATTTTCTTTTAATTGGACTATAAATTCAATAATTAATTATTAAATGTTCTATTATTTTATTCAACTTTTAATTAAATATTAGTCTAGTCAAAGTCTACCACATTGGCTTTTATTTTTGTTTTTGCTAAAATGTCTTTAATATTTTATTTTTTTTCAAAATATAATAAAAATTAATTAAAAAATTAATATATTTGATTTTTTATTTTAAAAGAGATGATAAATTTCACCATAATTAACTCACACAACTGTAAGATTCTTTGAACTCATGACAAGACCTACAACTTAACAATATCGACATTTGTGAGTTGTATTAAAATTTAAAGACAATATACATTTGGTTTATAATTTGAATAATTTTTTTTTTTTTAAGTTCTTCATTAGGAGTAGGTTATAATTGCATTCCCTTCAGGTAAAAAGATAGTTCCTAATTCTCAATCATTTTAATTAAAAAAAATACAATTTAATATTTTTTATATTATTATTATTACTATAATAATAATAATTATTATTATTATTATTTTTTTTTTTCCTTGAAATCCATCTCAACTTCGTTATCACTACTTTATTTTATAAAAAAGAATCTCATTTGTACAATAAATCAACTTTCGCTGCATGATTCCTCTGTTGCTTTTCTTACCATGTATGCCTTGGAGCATTGAAAATAATGAAACAACTCAAGAAGATTAAGGGTAGCATATAGAGTTATTTTGGTTATTTATTTTTTGTTAGTAGTTTTTGTTTTAATTATAATTAATTGTCTTGAGTTTTCAATGTAAGAGGACAGCTTAAAGAAAGCTAAATAAAAAAAATAAAATAAAAAAAGAGCTAGAAACCACTAGCCATATTTAAAACAAGCTCCCATCCAAAAAGTATTAATATATAAAATTAACACATTAATCATTCTACTAATTTTGCTTAATAAAAACAAAAAATTCAATAAATACATCACACAAATAAGCAACAACAAAAAAACATAAATTTCAAATCGTCCAAGTCCACTCGAACCACTCCCAAGACAAGTACAAAATTGAAGTAAAATTCAATATCGTTTATCTCAATTCAATAAATATTAACACCTACCAACATCTAAGAATAGGATAAAAGTGGAGCCACCTTAAATCATTTTACAAAAAAATATTAATTTAGTAAAAGCCAACAAACTTCAATTGTTGCCTCAAAGGAAACACATTTAAATTCAATTACCACTATTTACTCAAAAGCTTCAATCAGTCGTATTAAGTCATAAGAAAAAATTAAAATATTCATTATTTTCACAAAATTCAATAAATTCCATTTCTCTAAAATGATCTTTTTTATTGACCATTTCACATAAGTAATGTTGATTTTATCAAATTATTTTAATAAATTATTAATTTATATTTATTAGTATAAATATAAAGTAAAAATTAATAATTTAAAAATATGCACACAACAATGATTAAAAATTACAATTAGAAAAAATCTATTAAAGTTGTATTATAAATCAAAACTAACTTTATTTTGAAATAAATATTTTTTGTAAGTATAACAAATATTTTGAGATAGAGAAAAAAATCATTTATACCTTAGTATTTTACTTTGTTTTATTTTTTTTATCAAGTTAAGCAAGTGGGTTGCTTTTTATTGATTTAAAATCTTATCATGTCTTTGGTGTGTATTTATTGTCTAATCTATATAGGTATGTTTGATTATACGGTGAATATAATTGATTTTGATAAAATTCGTTTTTTGGTTAAAAGTTACTTAAACGTTAATGATTTTCTGTTTAGATACATAAATATACAACAAATTCTTAATAATTCATGTTGTTTTAATAGTTTGGATCAAAATTACTTTTAAATATATAATTACAAACATATTTTTTATTTTTAGTTCTACGAAGATGATTTTTTATTATATTTAAAACATATGTTTCATTTCTATTATAGATAGTTATTTAAATTTATGTCTTAAAAATAATAAATTTTTATTTTATTTGAAAAAGTTTATGTTGTAACATTTTCAAATAATAAATACAAACATTTAAATTAACAAACACATATATCAGTTGAGTGAAAAATATCACATAACGTCTATTTTTAAAAAACTCTAAGATAATATTGGTTTGGTGCACTAATCTATAATAAAAGAATGTGAGCAAGAAAAAAAAACTCAAGAAAAAATAAAAGGATAAACATAGTAGATAATAATGCACTATGCAATCTCATGAAAAAAAACTACTATTTCTAGTATAACTATCCTGCATTGAGTGTTTTTAACCATGCAATCAAACATATTACTATTGGGTATTAATTGAGTTAGTTCAATTTGTAATTGGACTAATTGTTCTTTTGCGTGGACTATTGGATGAAAATTTTACCCCATACCCCCCTAATTGTACCTATACCCCCAAATAAGCAATGAAATGACGTTTTTACCCTCGCTTTAATAAGAAAACTCTATAAAATTTACCATTTCTGCGTTCAACATTTTCGGAACTCAAAAGTGAGTTTTTTTTTTCTTTCTAAACATCTTGGGAACATGAATACAAGGTTTCCGGTACACAAAGTACACTTCAGAAGCACATTCTGAAGTGTACGATAGGTTACTTCTGGAGTTCTTTTCTCAACCTCTCTGGTACAAAAGTCTGCAGAAATGTTTTTTGAACTTCTCCGGAACAGAAGCACGTTCCGGGAAAGTTGATGTTTAACATTTCCATTAGTTACTAGAGAACTTGAACCTCAAGTTCCACGGAAGTTATATTAAAAAAATTTTAATATTTTTTTTATAATTTTAATTAATTATAATTTTATAACTTATTGTGATTTATTTCTTTTTAATTTTTCAGTGGGCACATGAGGAACGGACGGCAAAATCGTACGAATTACCCATGACACTGATACTTCTACATCATCCGCGATGAATCCTCCAGAGAGGATTCGACCGACTGTTTCAAGGAGAATAAGACACATGATAATTGAAGACAATGATGAGGGAGATCATGATCATCGATTTATCCCAGATGTGACTATCTATCAGCAGGAGGAGCCTCCTATAGTGCATGAGGAAGAGGATGTACATGAGTAGGAGGAGGCTGCACCTGCTCATGAGGGAGAGCATATGGAGGAGGGGCATGATGGAGCTCAAGGACCTGGTGAGCTCACACGGTATCTTGGACGACCTTATGATTTATCTGTCTTTACACGGTGATCTTATACAGCAGGGGTTGAAGGAACATGAAGCTAGTCCAGTTGATGAGTTGTATATTTACTTTTATAAAGCTTTGTATTTATCGCGTAGTCACACTAGTTAGTAGTAACACTTTTATTCATTATTGTTATGTCGGTTACTTATGTGTTATTGTTATGTCGTTTACATTATATTGTTTGTGATGAAATAAAAAATAAATAAATTACAAGATGAAATCGAACGACAATAAACTAAAATTAATTAATAACAAGTGATTTTGTAACAGATTAATGACATTGCATCTATGGGTTCCCTAGGTGGATTTTGGGTAACACATGGCAAACGACCTAATAAATACTCCCAGTGTTGTAGACGCCCTGTATATGCTATTGCCCAAGAAGTTGCTTCATCGATGCGATATGGCTTCCAACCTGGTGCAATGTCTAGCATTGGAAATCCATCTTTCATCTTTAATTGCAAAATAAGATCATTTGATTATTTTAAAAATCCAATTGATAATTTTAAAAAAATTAAAACAGAAGAAAATAATTACTAGAACCCACTAATTTCCATTAACAAAACCAATACAATAACCGAAATTAATAACAAACCCACTGAAAGGCTTATCTCTTCTTTGATGACTGAGATGGTTGGGAACTAAGATCTTCACAATATATTGCATTAACGTACTCAAAGTAAGAAGAGTGTCGATATATATCATATCCATCCGACTTCTAATCCTTACTCTTCTCCACTCGTCCTTTGGTTTTGACTTTTGCAGGTGGTGGACACATTGAACTTGTAGTTGGAAAAACAAATTCACGCACTTTACTCTTCAACACTCGTTTTCCTATAACATCAAGTGATCGAAAGCGTTTCCAAAAGGCATTCATCTCAGTAGACATATCCAACTCTGATCCATCTTCTATGTCTTGGGTGAGTTCACATTCCATGCTTAATTTTCTCCATTGAATATGCACATAATCTAGAGGAATTGGTTCACCCATCAATTTATATTGTGCCAATTCACAAGCACAAGGTAACCCGTATGTCCTTCTAAGAGAGCACCCACATACAGATTTGTCAATACCCACCCACTCAACTTTCTCGTATTCTTCTGCAATACGCCTTTGAGCATCTCTTGATACAAATGTATTCAATCTCTCATAAAATCGATATTGTGTTCATGCTCTTTATAGTAGAAACTTTTCTGAAACGAGCCCCTGATTTTTTTATGTTGCAACCTTATCATGTTGTTCATAGCCTCCCAACAATTACACATGTCACCCATACTGTTTTCAAACAATAACTTCAGTTTCCAATGAGCTGACTCAACTCTGTCATTACATGTAAATTGTCACTATCGAGCAATCCAACAATATATAATAAAATTACAAAGTTGAAATTTTAGAGTCACATGACATACCAGTTAGTCGTTATGTTCCCCAAATGCATCACTCGATTTGTCCATGCTTCAACAAACCTTTCCTAATGAGGAGTCAACCAAGTTTCTTTCAACAAACACTTTATTATCGACACATGATTGCTCAAACATTTCAAGCACATGATATACTCTTTTTCATCACTGCAATATATAATGTCTTTCCACATATTCCACATATTTTTTCATCTTTTATCGACGACGAGTCATCGGGGTAGCTAGTCCTTCCTACTCATGTAGTCAACTACTTAAGGTAACTATAACTGCAGTCCTTCAAATTCAGACATGGATAATTAAAAGTATTTTTAACGTGGTTCAGGATTGCGAAGAAGGCGCCACAACTCCTATTCCTTACCTCAAGTTAAAAACTTACTTAATTACACATTCACAATAATTTACTTGTAATTTACAAGTAGTAAAAACAACACTTACATCAATATATAATCAATAATCCGATTGAAGAAATATAGAGCTATTTCACTTTTAGATGATATCCACTACTCTAACGCTATACACTAATTTCCAACAATTAGAACACTTGAAACACAAACAATTTCATATTTACATAATCATATAACATTCATATTACTTATCCAAAAACTAGCACCAAAATTTTACGTTCATCTCATAACTCAAACAATGTAGCCTATCCTCATAGAACTCTAATGCGCTCCAAATTGATCACGATTATATTTTCTTTTGAATTAGTCCTCATCACTTAAAGGTTACAATAAACTAAAACATAGATTTCCAAGTAGCAGATAGGATAAATAATTATTTACTAGAAGACACAATACGCTACCAAACCAAATTGAATGAAGTAGTAGATAAATCACTTTAAATGTTACACATCATTCTAAAAATTGATTTCTAGACGTAAATTATTGTAAAATGTATCACTAATCATTTAGAACCCAAACAAAAAATCATTGGGAATTCAAAACTTTTCCTTAAATCACTTTTCAATAAATCACGTCTAAATAAAAACAACCAAAATAAATCACATTTCTAAATACAATTAAGAATAAAATAAATCACATGTATTTTTAAAATCTATAAGATTTCTAAAATCCCTCGTAATTTAATCGTCAAAAACACATTTCTAAATAATTAATCATTATAAAAATTATTATTTTCAACTTATATTTTGAAAGAAGATTTAAATTATATATATAGATAGATAAAAAGTTTTCTAATAAATTAACACTCTCAAAATAGTTTAAATTTATTTTCTTATTTTCTCAAAATTTTAAAAAAAAGAAAATTGTATATTTATATACATTAAAGTAGTGCACATGACACAAAACATAAGGCATACTTGGTTATGATAATGAATTACACTAATTGAAAAATCTACAAAATAACATTCTCCTCTCACACCAACTACTCAACATGTCTATAGATACATCATCAGTTTCTATCAAGGCACAAAATTGGTCTAAAGCATAACACACCTTCAATTTTACAAACAGAATGTCCTTTTCTCATATTAAACTCAAATATACATTTCAACAATGATAACACAACAATTTAGATAACTTTCTACTCATAACATACATCGATTATATAATCTAAAATTTAGATAACTTTTCAAAAAGAGTTTGACTATTGAGATAATTCTTTTAAAAACATTGTTTTTCTTCTCTTTCTTAATTAGTAGAAATTTTATCATCTAACCCCCTTTCTTTTTAATTAGTACTATTATATATCACTAATGAGTTCTTAAAATCTAAAACTCTAACATCAAGTTAAACTCTAATGAGTTCATAATATCATAATCAATAAATCAATCATTTCAAACAAATATCCCAACACGCTCACATTTCAATATTAACACTAGCCCCCTCTAAATAAACATAACAAAAATCTTTTTGATTTTCTTAATAAGAACACATAGCAAAATATGGTTTAATTTTCAGCTATTTTAAACATTAAATAAAATCACTAGTATAGAATTATTGTTATTTTATAAATCGACAAAAATTCAACTCAATTTAATTTCTTTAAAATAATCAAGAGTAATTCAAACAAAAGTTATTTTCATCTTACAAAATAAGTAAACTTTAACTCCATCAAAATGTCATTTTAAAAAAATTCTAAGTTCTACCAATCTCTAATATTCAAGAATTACTATTGCTAATAATATGAATTTCATACTATTTAAAATTACGACGAACATTCTAAATTGTTTTTAAAACCAATATCAAAACTCTACTCATCTAGATACAAAACACTTTCAAGTGATTTAAAGTTAACATTCACACTTTAAAATCGATTTTTTTTTCACACAAGCCAACAAAAAATCAAAATAAGAATTTTTTTAGTCAAAATTAAAACATTGAACATAAGAGACATATTTCCTATCTAACTCAAAGTTCAGAATGTGTAATACCCTTAATTTTAAAATGTACCTTTTGTATTTTTGATGTGTTTATGTTGAATTCTGAGGCTTTTTAGCCATTTTTATTGGTATTTTGAATGTTTAAATGCCATAAATATTTTGTGGGCTCCGTTTTAAATTATTTGGCAGAAGATAATTTATTTACATTGCGGAGGATTTATTACCAAACTGTTTTGTTAAAAATATCTATAGTTGCTAAAAAATTTACTTGTCAATTGAGTTACAATGAGAATGGATATTTTTATCAAAATTGTGGGGGTGTGTGTGAGAGTGTTTGAAATTTGGTTGGTTTTGGATAAATAAATAAATATATATATATATTTATTATTTTACGAGTAGTATATATATATAAGAAAAGGAAAGGAAAGAAAAAAAAACATTTTCCTCTGTTCGCGTACGCTACTCCATCTTCCTCTCTTTCCTTTGTTTGTGTTCAAAAAACCCCAAACATCAAACCACACATATCACCTAGATCTAAGCATCATCTCGGGAAGTGACTGAAGAGAAAGTTGCTCGTGGTCACGTCGCAGTGCTAGTGAACTAATTTTCAAAGCATCGTGTGAAGCGCAATTTTACGAACATTTTATCGCGGTGCCGTAATCGGCCGTTCGAGCTACCATCGAGGTAAGGGGCTCCTTCCAAACTTTTAGTTTGCATTTAGGACCTTATTTGTGAATTTGGGGAAAAGAAATTTGGTGGGTTTGAGGTGTAGTTTGTGAGAAATGAATTTAATGCATTTTGGGGGTAAAATTGTGAAATTGAATTTAATGAGTTTTGAGGTGTGGGTGATGGTGATTTTTGCTTGGTATGGTTGATATGTTTATGGGTAATACTATGAATGTAGAAATTGGCTTGATGTTTGAGGATGTGGGATTTTGAATAAATATGATTTATGTGTGGATTTTGATTTGGAGTGAATTGTGAATTGTGGATTAAATTGAGGTGCTATGTAAGGGAATTTGTGGAGATTAGTGTGGATGTGTTTATGTGTTCATAATTGATATTATGAATGATTGTGGTGTGATTATGTGTGTATTTGTGGTGATTATATTTTGATGTGATATTGTGTTCAAAACTGCTTTTTGGCGTGTTTGAGGTGTCGAGGCACGATGTTTAAGTGGTGACCGTGATGGGCCACGAGATAATGCCATGTGAATAGTTGGTTCATCTTATCCTTGCGGGGATTTTCGCGTCGTGCTGATCTGTGAGCGATTGCACGCATAGAAAGTTGTGCTAATCTGTGAGAGATTGCACTCAAGTTGTGCTAATCTGTGAGAGATTGCACTCTAGTTGTCCTAATCTGTGAGAGATTGCACTCGTGTAAGTTGTGCTAATGTGTGAGAGATTGCACTCTAGTTGTGCTAATCTATGAGAGATTGCACTCGTGTAAGTTGTGCTGATCTGTGAGAGATTGCACTCTCGTCGTGCGAATCTATGAGAGATTGCACTCTTGAAAGTCATGCTGATCTGTGAGCGATCGCATGCATTCGTCTGTGAGAGACCGTACAATTATGCGTGAATTGTGCCGTGTTTGATGGGTTATGATGATTGTACATACATACTGTGATGGTTGTATATGCATACTCGATTGTGGTGTGTGAATTGTGTCGTGTTGGTGGTTGTGATTGATTGAATTGGTGGTGAAATTGTTAGAATGAATTTGAGAGTGTTTGAATGATGTTGAAATGTTTCAAAACTGAAAATCTGCTATTTTTACAGGTGTATTCGACTACACATAGGTTGTAGTCGAATACAGATGAATGATTTCGCTACTGACTTGAATTTTTTGAAGTGTATTCGACTACACAAGGTGCTGTAGTCGAATACAGTTGAATGGAATGTTGTATTCGAATACAGATAGGCTGTATTCGAATACAGTAGTGCTGTCATTACTGTTTTTTGCTGTTTTCGCAACTGTATTCGACTATACATGGGTTGTATTCGAATACAACAGTGCAGTTTGGTCCAAAACTTCATTTTTCAACCTCGTTTATGCATGTTTAACATATGTAAACCCTTTCTAGATGTATGCTAAGTTGAAGGGTGATTTTTATGCATTTAAAATATAAATGTTTTGTGATGTTTGTTAATTTCGGATTGGTGACCCTTTACAACTTTTGTGGAAATCTGGGCTTTGCCCTCAGATGAGACTCAAGACCATCCTGCCGGGTAGTACCCTGGAGAGGGGAAGGTAGTTAGTGATGCCTGATCAGAGCTGTGTCAGGAGTTTTGTGCTGGGCGCGTGGAGATCACCCGGGAAGTATAGCTTTTTATAGCATGATCAGATTAGGCGACTTTATAGGATTTAGAAGTCTTTCTTTTGTGGTTGTAGTTATTTATTTGGGAAGACTATACCTATATTGTCAGCCTAACTTATATTTTGATGGGTCCTTGTAATATTTTTTGATGTGACTTGGAGAAGTTTAAATACTTTGGAATTGTAATTTCAAAAACTATTTCCGCTGTGGTAAATTATGTTGACTTTGTCGTTGTGTTACGACATTAAATATTTCATCCAAAAGTATTTATTCATTTATTTACTTACTTATTAAAAAAAAAAATACACTCGCGTTTTTATGAAAAATCGGGCTGTTGTAGAATGAAACATCTTTTTTTCTCTAAATTGAATTTCAACAAAAATAATAATAATTTGTACCTAGTAAAAGTCAATACTTGATGCTTTAAACATATAGTTCATACGGAAATCAATGTTTCAATCAATTAGTTATTAGATCAAACACTTTAAACAGATTCATATCAAGACTAAATATTTTAAATTGATTAAGGGTGAAAATGGAACTTTAAAACAACTAACATGTGAGGATAAAACAACTAATAGTATTTTTAAATTTAATTCGCAACGGATAAAGCAAACATGTTTTCAAGGGAATAAAAACTTTTATAATTAATTTAAAATATCACGTTTCTCAAAAATCAAAAGGAACACCTTAAACTTCTTTAATCCTATAAAATAGTGCAATCTCAGTAAGCTTGATTTAAGTATAAATACTTGATTTAATTCTAAAAACTTACTAGTACTTATAAGGTTTTCATACAAAAAGTCGTTTCCTTATTCCCGGTATCACCTATCAAAGCGAGGTTCCTCCTAACTTGAACTTCAAGATTCATTAACCTGTAACAACAGCGATTTCGCAAACGCAGGGCTAAGCCAGTCAAACACAAACAACGAAGGAGGTGAGTTTTGAAATCATGTTAATAGTATAATATAAGTAAGAAGAACACGCATTTGATCATAAATAAACTGTATCATTAAACAAACATTATTCAAGGAATAACATCACATAATGAAGTCAAAGTCAAAATCAAGAAAAATCAATACATTTCACTGTAACATCAAATCGTCTAAGAGAAATTATAATCACATGCGATACACATAAATCACAACAAAACAATCACAATAAAATGCAATGCTATGCATGAGCTTAGACTCTACTTCACAATGTGGTACCATTCTAACTCTGAAGTACTTGGTTAGGAGGGTTGATACTATGCCACCATCCCGGTGGACGGACAATTCAAATTGGCCCTGTTCTCATAGATCCCCTCAACTCAACCCGAGACACATATACGCGACAATCGAGGTAAACGTGTGTTGCATGGTAGCTCCCGACATTTGGAGTGCTACCTCCAAGTCACCTAGGAATTCCCCACCCGAATACCTCCAAGGTCTAACAATCTTGCCTTAAGGCTCAACAGTAGACTGTCACGATCAGACTCAATTCAGTTGTACTTCCCCGGAATCAATAGGCTAGTCAGGCCCTACCTATATGATGACAAAATAATCTCAATATTTATTTTCTCCCCTCGTTGGCCTATGATACTCCATTAAGACCGTCATCTCAAACACAAATTGGAATCACAATTATTTCATCAGGGGTTACTTCAATATTTTCATCACAAATTCATAACATCACTATTATAAATCACACATCATCATCATTACATAACTCATCAGAAATTTATATCATAAAATTAATTCAACACTCAATATCACAATAACATCAAATACCACACATTGAAATAAATTAAATCAATCAACATCTTACAAATATTTCTATTCTATATTTTAATCTCACAATTTCCATATTTGCACATTAATTAATTTATCCCTCAAAGGGCTACAGCCGTACATAGCGAGCCCCAGATGAATCGTTGGGAAATACGGTTTTCCCGTTCATCTCACAATATATTATACGCATGAATTCAAACGCTCTCTCACCCCTTACCTTATTTAGACGCTTTCTCAAACACAAAAATCAATAGCGAATGCATATCATCAACGTACAACGTGCGAATCCGAATAAACAGCGACTTCACAAAATCGTCGAGACGTGACTGATAAATTATGCGGAGCATAAAAATAAACGTTAAATAATTAATAATAATTTTAGGAACAAAATTGGAGTCAAAACGACGACAAGAAAACTGCAGAAAATGTCTCACCATCTCGTTGGAGCGCCGGAAGGGTTCGACGTCAACTTCACCGAAAAATGCATATGAGTAGTGTTTCTTGAAGATTTCGACGAGAGGAATCCAAAAACGATGTCAGTTTTTTGAGACGGCAAACGTGGTGATCGGAATCGGCCAAAAACAGCTCTCCCAAGGAAAGAAATGCAGCTGTTTCTGATTAAACGGAGCCACAATCGATAAAATTGATGCCAAAAATGGATTCAGTGGCCGATTTTGTGTGGGTTAGAGGCTGAGATCATTTCAAAATGCCAAGGAGTTGGTGGGAGTGAATCTGAGAGAAAAAGGGTTTGCTGCGATTTGGCTGCCATTAGTCTGATTTTCGTTTTTTATTATTTTAATTGCAGAATGAGGGGTGTAGATAGCAGATGTACAGGTACAAGAGTATAACTTTCCAGGTAGTCAAGTCTGAGGCAAAAATAGGGTGGCAATGAGCAACTCGAAGGTGTAGGAAAGAAAAGTTCAACTAGTAATACCCCAAATTAATATGCAGAAGTAGAAAATATGGTGTAAACAGTCGTCTGGTCCAAAATTCATTTTCTAGTATTTATAAAAGCCCTTAATAAATAAATAATTTATTTTACTTTTCTAGAAACTTTTTCTCCAAAATACTCATTTTAACATAATATTATTTATCCTTAACATAGATATATCTAATTTTAACCAAAACTATCATATTCAAAATAATAACTATAATTATTACTATAATATTTCTCAAAATTATCACATAAAAATACATCATCTTTATAGAATAGTCGAAATGATAAAATAAATAAATAAATATAACATCAACGATTTATATTATTTACTAAATCAAAATAAATATGTATAAAATCCTCATACCATAGCAACGATATAAAAATAAAGAAAATCAATATTAAAATTACTAATATATCAATATAATTATTTGTAAAATAAATAATTAAAATAACACATATATATAAATAATTAAATATAATTATGTGCCCACTTAACATCAGTCAAACATACAAGAAAATATCATATTAACTACGAATGCACATATACATGTAGAATCGCCTAAAATCTTATTCTTTAAAATATTTACACTAAAATACTTTTATTTATAAAATAATAAAATATAATATTTGTTATTTATATCACATATTTAGTCAAATATATACAAAATTAGTGTATCACAGAAAACACCCATATAACGAAAGTTAGTCACAAGATTTATCCACATATATTCTAAAATAGTTTTAACACCAAATTAACTATCTAAAATCCTATTTAATTAAGAAAATATTTATTATAAAATTTGGGGTGTTACACATTAGGCCGAAACTAATATGAATTACTCTCATTGATTCAGACTTACTGTTTGCCTAATGCATTGCTTTTACATATTTTTTTTTTATATATATATATATATTTGAAACACACTAGAAGGGCTGGAAATTTTTTTAAATGGTTTTTATTGGTTGTTTCAAGGATTCTTAAAAACAAAATCTGTGACTTCGTTAACTGATATGTGAAATAAAATCTGATATAGTAATATGTGTGTTTGATGGTATTAAACATATTTTTGAATTATATTACAATAGTCGATAAATTATCTATGTATTATAAATAAATTATTTACCCATTGGAGTAAGTAATTAATTTGTAATTGGTTGTTGCGTTGATTTATTCTCGCTCGTGGACTGTTAGAGATGATAGTTGGCGAAGACGCGACACATTAAAGTAGCGGATCAGCTTCGTTGGAAAAAATCTTCAGCCAAGGTAAGGGGTGAGAGGAGGTTCGACTTTATGTGTGTAAAATAACGTGGGATGAACAAGAATACCGTAATTCCCAGATATTCATCTGAGGCTTACTACGTACGGTTGAGCCCTATTGAGTAATAATAATTAATTAATAAAATATGAACGATAATAGTGAGGACTAAAATATAATTTAGCAACCTATAGAATTGTCGTGAATTTATTTATATCAAGATTGCATGCTGCTTGATTTTATGAAATGTGATGCTGATTGTTACTGAATGAATTATTTGAATGTGCTACCTGTTTAATTTTTTTATTTGATTGATAAGATTGGATTGTGCTTTGTGAGTAGTGTAAACCAATTATTGGGATTGTATTGTGATTGACTGATATACATATATAATGATGAATATTGTGAAGTCAAACATAAACTTATTGAGCTGTGATGATCAAGTAAGTCTGAGATATGTGTTGTAGATTTTGGAGTTAGGATTATTTTGTCATCATATAGGGAGGGTCTGATAAACCTAGTGATTATGGGGAAGTACAACTGAATAAGACTGATTGTGGACGGCTACAGTCGAACTGTAAGGTAAGACTGATACACCTTGGGGGTATCTCTGGTGGGGAATTCCTAAGGGGATTAGTGGGTAATTCCCTAAGCCCGGGTGCTACCATGCAACACAAGAGTACCCCGACCGTCTCGTATATGTGTCTCGGGTTGAGTTGAGGGGATCTATGAAGAATTGGCCATCATGAATTGTCCTTCCACTCTTGTAGTGGCATAGTATCAGAGTAGAATGGTGCCAAATGATGAAGTATAGAGTATAGGACATGCATAACATTTCATCCTTGTAACTGTTTTATTGTGATTGAATTAGATTAACCTTAGATATTATATTATTGAATGTTCTCCTTATTTGTGTTGTTTTGACTAATTGCATGTTCTCCTTGTGTATTTTATACTGTCACATAATTTTGAAACTCAACCCTCGTTGTTTGTGTGCAGGTGAAGACTAATACCCTCGAAGTGTAGGTAGTCGTCTTATCTTGAAGACTTTTATTATCTACCTTTTCGTTAACGTCATTTTTGAACATGTTTTCTTTTTGGGAATTCTCGCTCTGATAGTGACATCGGGTTGGGACTACATTTATTGTTATCATTAAACTTATGTAAGTGTGCTTCAAAAAGGATTTTGTTGATTACTGTTATTATTTCGAGTGTTAAGTTTGATGGAAATTTTGGATTAAAGTGACATGTTCATGATTATGTGATACTCTTTGCCTTAAAGAAAATGTTTGAAAGTTTATATATTTATTTATTTATTTAGAATTCATGATTTTAAAATTAAAATTTTAAAAAAAATTAATATTAATTTGGGGTTTAGGGTGTCACACATTATATAACAAGCAATTGATTTGCTTATTTGTTCAAATTAATTTGAATATGATATTTATATTTTCTATAAGAAAAAAAGTACATACATTATAAATAATTTACAAGAACAAGTAATTTATTGTTAATAAATTAGATTTATTATTAAATTTTTAAATCGGATTAAATTTTAGAAGTACTTACTCAAGTAAATTTTAATTCATAAATCCCAATGGCTAATAAATAATGAATCCCAATGAATCTAAATGGCTAATAAATGGCTAAATAATGGCTAAATAATGAATCCTAATGTACGTAAGACTAGATCATGAATCTAAATGGCTAATAAATGAATAATATATATCAGGAATAACATATTGTGTATAACCTGATCCATACACTCATAACTAAAAATAAAAACAAGGTTCCAATCAAAATCATTGCCAAAACAAAACATTAGCAGAAACCACCAACATCAGGTCTGATCCGAATAAAGAAAAAAGACTTTTAATTTCAAATATTTGCTTACTTAAATATTTGTTTGTATTTTTGACAAATATGTTGGGACCATGTTAATAATCAAATATTTATTTACTCAATTGCGTTCATTTATATCATACACTTATTAAATGCACCTGTCTTATATTAATCCAATACATCAATGCTTGTCTTATATCTAAATACTACTGTTATAAAATATATTCTTATATAATCACCCATATAGGTAAATTTTATTAATTCAGAAACTTCAATTATTTTACAAATCAACCCCAATTCAATCACAATGAACACTAAGAAAATGAACAGTTGTAAGAAAAGCGCAGATGGATGACATTAGATTGATAATTTTTGCATGAATCTTTTAATAGGCTTGTTGTGTTTATATTTTATACTTTGTTCTCTTTATTATTTTATTCATAGTTGTTTGCATAAGATTATTTTATAAATATATTTATATTAATTGTAACGTGAAATCCCATAAAATTGAATGCAACTTTGATTGGTAGTACGACTAGTTACATCATATGCTTTTACTGGATTATGTCTCTTCGATTCCATCTTATCGTGTCATTGTACGAATTTTCATGTAGTTGGTCTTCCTTGGATTATTACATCAACGGTCATACACACAACTTGACCAAGATGGACAAAACTTTTCTTTCCCTATACTAAAACTGATAGTACCAATTTGTAAATAATTTAATTTTATGAATGTGATGAATGCTTCTCCTTTAAAGAGTAAATGGTGATAATTAAATTTACATGTGTTGCACTGACTGGTGCTGATCATTTGTGGCACTCATGTGAAATTTGTTGATTTTTGACTAAATTAATATTTTTTGCATAGTAATTTAGAATGGCTCAACTTTTATTTTCTTTCTTGAATAGCTAGTTTCACCCTTTGGATAACATTAGTTTTCTACTTTTAGTCATTGAATAAAAAATATTTTTTCGTTTGCATATACTTTTGGTTTTATTTTATGGGTGATATTAACATGTGTTTTATATACCTTAAAGATATATTATAAAGATCTCTAAAATAGTAATTATATTTTAAAAAAATAGAATATATAATTTTTTAAAAAGAGAAAATGTACTATTTTCAATACAAATTTTTTATCTTTCATATAGTAATGTGTCCTAAAGATACATGTGAATATTTCTTTTAATTATTTTTTTATAAAATAAATATTGGTAATTTAATAATATGTTTAGTATTTATAACTTATTTTTATTTCCAATCAATATTTTTACATTCTTATTCTCTTTTTTTATTTGTAATATTTTTATTTATTTTTTATTTTAAGGAAACATTTTTTATATATTGTTTTATTAAAAGATATTTATATCATTTACAAATACACTTCTCTATTTCTTTTCATTTTTTCCTTTATCTCAAACTAAACTAAAAAAAACATTATATCACTTTTCACTCATTTTCTCTTTTTCTTGTTTTTTTTCCTTTATTTTTCTTTTATACTAAACAAAATATTGAAAACATAAAAAGTATATTGGTTATTTGAGTTTTTGGTGGTAACTCTTGTTATTTACTAGCCAAACATGTAATTTTACAAATTTATCTCAATTTTTCAAAAAAGCTTGTAAATTTGTTTGTGTCTGACCTCAAATTGTGACTAGTTGCTTTATCAATTTCATTCATTGGATTCTTTAATACTTATGTCAATGGAAAATTTATGTACTTGACCCTGTTACTAGAAATTAATGTAGTCCAATATAACACATCATGCATTATATAGGGGTAGGTCCACCAAAAGGAAGAAATCAAAATAGAAAACTAAAATATATTGGTGTAAACGATTTGGCTTATATGATAATATTGTTTTTTATTGTCAAAAATCAAACTAGAAAAACAAAACATATTGGTGCAAATATTTATTGAGCTGACACATCACATGGTTGTATTACTATACTACTTACTAGTACCATATAAAATCAATACATAAAAAAAGTAGTTTCAGTGATAGCAACATGTGACTCTGTGAGTGACAAAAGCTATGACTTTGTCTGTAACACCCTAATTTTTATGATAAACTATTTTGTTAATCAAATAGGACTTTAAATAATTAATTTGATGTTAAAATTATCTTAGAATATATGTTGATTAATTTTATGATTATTTTTCTTTATATGTGTGCTAATCTTGTACATATTTGACCAAATAAGTTATATGAATAATAAATATTATATTTTATTATTTTATATATTTTTCTAAAAATAATAGTATATTAGTGTAAATATTTTAAAGAATAAGATTTAAACGATTTTATCTGTATATGTGAGTTGGTAATTAATGTGATATTTTCTTTTGTGTTTGACTAATATTAAATGTACACTTAATTATATTTAATTATGTCTGAATATATCTTATTTTAATTAATTATTTTATAAATAATTATCTCGAGATAGTAGTACTATTGTGTTTAATTTCCTTTATTTTATATACTTGTTATGACATTGTGATTTTATATATATTTATTATAATTTAGTAGTTAATATAAAGCGTTAATGTTATATTTATTTATTTTATAATTTCGACTATTCTCCAATGATTATAATATTTTTATTTGAGTATTTGGAAAAAATAAGTTTTATATAGGGATTATTTGTTATATGAAAGTTTAGATTATTAACGTATTTTAAAGATTAATTACTTTAATTACTTTATTTTATAAAATATTAGTTTTGAAATTATTAGTAATATTTTAGTATTGAATTGTGTTTTAAAAAAAAGTGTTAAAAAAATAGTTTTAGTAATTGTTTTTTTAATTTAAAAATAAATAAATAAATAAAATAAACGTGTTTTATGAGTTAGGCCGATATGTAATAGTAATACCTAATTAAAAAAAAAACGAAAAAAACAGACTAATGGCATGGCAGCCAAATCGCAACAAACTCTTTTTCTCTCAAATTCACTCCCAACAATTCTTTTCCATTTGAATTGATTCCAACCTCTATTTCACACAAAATCGGCCACTGAATCCATTTTTGGCATCAATTTTATCAATCGTTGCTTCGTTTCTTCGGAAACAGCTCCGTTTCTTTCCTTGGGCGAGCTGTTTTTGCCCGATTCCGATCACCACGTTTGTCGTCTCAAAAAACTGGCATCGTTTTTGAATTCCTCTCGTCGAAACCTTCAAGAAGCACTACTCATTTGTATTTTTTGGTGAAGTTGACGTCGGACCCTTCCGGAGCTCCAACGAGTTGGTGAGACTTTTCTGCAGTTTGTTTCTCGTTGTTTTGACTCCACTTTTGCTCCACAAATTATTTTTAATTTTTTTACACTGATTTTTATGCTCCGCATAAATTATCAGATACGTCTCGGCGATTTTGTAAACTCGTCATTTATTCGGATTCTCTCACTATACGTTGTCGATCTGCAGTTGCTGTTGAAAACATCCATTTATTTCTGTGTTTGAGAAAACATCTAAATAAGGTAAGGGGTGAGAAAGCATTTGAATTCATGAGTATAATATATTGTGAGATGAACGGGAAAACCGTATTTCCCAACGATTCATCTGGGGCTCGCTACGTACTGCAGTAGCCCTTTGAGTGATAAATTAATTGATGTGAAATATGGAAATTGTGAGATTAAAATGTGGAATAGAAATATTAATAAGGTGCTGATTGATTTAATTTTGTTAAATGTGTGGTATTTGATACTATTGTGATATTTGATTTCAAATGAATTTGGTGCATATGTTTGATTAGATGAGTTTATGTGAAGTGATAATAAAATATGAATGCAGTGTATGATGTAAGTTTATTTGATGATGATGTGTGATTTATGATATAAATTTGTGCTAAGTTTATGTGAAGATATTTGATTGATGATAGTGATGTTGTAAATTTGTGATGAGTTTATATGATGACAATGATTATGTATGATTAATGATGTTATCAAATTGTGATTAGAATATTGAAGTAACCCCATAGTTGATGAAATAATGATGATTCTAATTTGTGTTTGAGATGACGGTCTTAATGGAGTATCATAGGCCAACAAGGGGAGAAAATAAATATTGAGAATTTGTGAAGTGGAGATTATTTTGTCATCATATAGGTAGGGCCTGACAAGCCTAGTGATTCCGGGGAAGTACAATTGAATGAGCCTGATTGTGGCGGTCTGCTATTGAGCCTTAAGGCAAGATTGTTAGACCTTGGAGGTATTCGGGTGGGGAATTCCTAGGTGACTTGAGGGTAGCACTCCAAATGTCGGTAGCTACCATGCAACACACGTTTACCTCGACTGTCGCGTATATGTGTCTCGGGTTGAGTTGAGGGGATCTATGAGGACAGGGCCAATTTGAATTTTCCGTCCACCGGGATGGTTGCATAGTATCAAGCCTCCTAACCAAGTACTTCAGAGTTAGAATGGTACCACATTGTGAAGTAGAGTCTAAGCTCATGCATAGCATTGCATTTTTTTTGTGATTGTTTGTTTTGAATAATATGTATTGTGTGCGATGATAATTTCTTAGATGATTTGATGTTATAGTGGAACGTATTGATTTTCCTTGATTTTGACTATATATTGTGATGTTTTTCCTTGAAGAATGTTTGTGTAATGATACGGTTTATTTATGATTAATTGCGTGTTCTTCTTACTTATATTATATTATCAACATGATTTCAAAAATCACCTCCTTCGTTGTTTGTGTTTGACTGGCTTGGCCCTGCGTTTGCAAAATCGCAGTTATTACAGGTTAACGAGTCTAGAAGTTCAACTTTGGGAGAAACCCCGCTCTGATAGGAGATACCGATAATTAAGAGTTGTAATGTGTTTTTTTTTCTTATATAATTACAAATGATTTTTATATGAAAACCTTAGTACCAATAAGTCTTGGGAATTATATCAAGAAATTCTAGTCAAATCAAGTTCATTGAGATTGCACTGTTTTAATTGAGGAACAAAATTGAATTGTTACATGTGTATTTAGAGAAACATAATATCCTAAATTAGATATAAAAGTTTTTATTTTCTTGAACAAATTTTCTTTATCCGCTGCGAGTTTTGTTCAAATAATTTAGTATAAATTATTATAAATGTTATTTTGGGGTTTAGGGTGTCACATTGTCCTCTTTAAAATTGAAAGAATCTCAACCATCCAACCAAATGTACATCAAAAGTGATTTCCTTCTCTCTGTTTTACACTTCTTTAGTCTCTTTCAAAATTTATAGTTTATATAGGCTTTAATAAATGGTAAGCTATTTATTTTACTTTTTCCACAATGCAGGCTAAAACTAATCAAAATTGGGTAAGGTCTTATCACATATCAACATCGACTTTACTTTATTGTATTTAAAATGACACATTGTGTTTTCATAATGAGGAAAAAGGCTCGTCACTTATAATCGTTGCTCTGCCCATAACAATAAAGAGAAACACTCAAATTGCAAGGCACATGCTCCATTATATTCCACAAAACTTTATTCAACTGCTTTATCTCTTTTCTAACTCTGAATCTGTGATCATACTAATCAGCCCCACCTACTTAACAACTCAATTTTTCTTTTAATTGGACTATAAATTCAATAATTAATTATTAAATATTCTATTATTTTATTCAACTTTTAATTAAATATTAGTCTAGTCTAAGTCTACCACATTGGCGTACATTTTTGTTTTTGCTAAAATGTCTTTAATATTTTATTTTTTTTCAAAATATAATAAAAATTAATTAAAATATTAATATATTTGATTTTTTATTTTAAGAGTGATAATATATTTCACCATAATTAACTCACACAACTGTAAAATTCTTCGAACTCATGACAAGACATCCAACTTAACAATATCGACATTTGTGAGATGTATTAAAATTGAAAGACAATATATATTTGGTTTATAATTTGAATAAAAAATATTTTTTTTTAAAGTTCTTGATTAGGAGTAGGTTATAATTGCATTCCCTTCCGCTAAAAAGATAGTTCCTAATTCTCAATCATTTTAATTAAAAAAAAATATACAATTGTATCTTTTTTATATTATTATTATTATTATTATTTATTATTATTATTACGATTATTATTATTATTATTAATATTATTATTATTATTATTATTATTATTATTATTATTATCATTATTATTATTATTGTTGTTTTTTCTTTGATATCCATCTAAACTTCGTCATCTCTACTTTATTTTATAAAAAAGAATCTCATTTGTACAATAAATCAACTTTCGCCGCATGATTCCTCTGTTGCTTCTCTTACCATGTATGCCTTGGAGCAGTGAAAATAATGAAACAACTCAAGAAGAATAAGGGTAGCATACAGAGTTATTTTGGTTATTTATTTTTTGTCAGTAGTTTTTGTTTTAATTATAATTAATTGTCTTGAATTTTTAATGTAAGAGGACAGCTTAAAGAAAGCTAAATAAAAAAAAAAAAAAAAAAAAAAGAGCTAGAAACCACTAGCAATATTTAAAACAAGCTCCCATCCAAAAAGTATTAATATATAAAATTAACACATTAATCATTCTATTAATTTTTCTTAATAAAAATAAAAAATTCAATAAATACATCACACAAATAAGCAACAACAAAAAAACATAAATTTCAAATCGCCAACTCCACTCGAACCACTCCCAAGACAAGCACAAAATTGAAGCAAAGTTCAATATCATTTATCTCAATTCAATAAATATTAACACCTACCAACATCTAAGAATAGGATAAAAGTGAAGCCACCGTAAATCATTTTACAGAAAATATTAATTTGGTAAAAGCCAAAAAACTTCAATTGTTGCCTCAAAGGAAACACATTTAAATTCAATTACCACTATTTACTCAAAAGCTTCAATTAGCCACATTAAGTCATAAGAAAAAAATTAAAATATTCATTACTTTCACAAAATTCAATAATTTCCATTTCTCTAAAATGATCTTTTGAATTGACCATTTCACATAAGTAATGTTGATTTTATCAAATTATTTATATAAATTATAAATTTATATTTATTGTTATAAATATAAAGTAAAAATTAATAATTTAAAAATATGCACACAACAATGATTAAAAATTACAATTAGAAAAAATCAATTACATTTGTATTATAAATCAAAAGTAACTTTATTTTGAAATAAATATTTTTTGTAAATATAACAAATATTTTGAGATAGAGAAAAAAATCACTTTTAAACAAATCACTTGTAAAAGTGGGTTGCTTTTTATTGATTTAAAATCTTATCATGTCTTTGGTGTGTATTCATTGTCTAATCTATATAAGTATGTTTGGTTATACGGTGAATATAATAGATTTTGATAAAATTCGTTTTTTGGTTTAAAGTTACTTAAACGTTAATGGTTTTCTGTTTAGATACATAAATATAAAACAAATTCTTAATAATTCATGTTGTTTTAATAGTTTGGATAAAATTACTTTTAAATATATAATTACTAACATATTTTTTATTTTTTGTTCTACGAAGATGATTTTTTATTATATCTAAAACTTAATGTTTCATTTCTATTATAGATAGTTATTTAAATTTATGTCTTAAAAACTAATAAATTTTTATTTTATTTCAAAAAGTTTATGTTGTAACATTTTCAAATAATAAATACAAACATTTAAATTAACAAACACATATATCAGTTGAGTAAAAAATATCACATACCCCCTATTGGATGAGCAAACATTTAAATTAACAAACATTTTGCATGGACTATTGGATGAAAATTTTACCCCATACCCCCTAATTATACCTATACCCCAAATAAGCAATGAAATGACATTTTTTACCCTCTCTTAAATAATAAAACTCCAAAAAATTTACCATTTATGCGTTCAACATTTCCGGAACTCAAAAGTGAGTTTTTTTCCTCTAAACTTCCGGAGAACTTGAATACAAGGTTTCCAGTACACAACGTACACTCCAGAAAACTTTGTTCAAGTTTCCCGGTACAATAGGTTACTTCTGGAGTACTTTTCTTAACCTCTCCGGTATAGAAGCCTGCGAACATCTTTTATTTGAACTTCTCCGGTACAGAAGCACATTCTGGGAAACTTGATGTTTAACATTTCTGGTAGTTACCGGAGAACTTGAACCTCAAGTTCCACGGAAATTATATTAAAAAATTTTTAATATTTTTTTTTTATAATTTTAATTAATTATAATTTTATAACTAATTGTGATTTATTTCTTTTTAATGTTTTTAGTGGGCGCACGAGGAAGAGACGACAAAATCATATGAATTACGCGTGACACCGATACTTCTACATCATCTGCGATGAATCCTCCAAAGAGGATTCGACCGACAGCTTCAAGGAGAATAAGATGGATGATAATCGAAGACGATGATGAGGGAGATCATGATCATCGATTTACCCCAGATGTGACTATCTATCAGCAGGAGGAGCCTCCTATAGTGCATGAGGAGGAGGATGTACATGAGCAGGAGGAAGCTTCACCTGCTCACGAGGGAGAGCATATGGAGGAGGGGCATGATGGAGCTCAAGGACTTGGTGAGCTCACACGGTATCCTGGAGGACACAGTGATCTTGTACACAGTGATCTTATACAGCAGGGGTTGAAGGAACATGAAGCTAGTCCAGATGATGAGTTGTATATTCACTTTATAAAGTTTTGTATTTATCGTGTAGTCACACTAGTTAGTAGTAACACTTTTATGCATTATTGTTATGTCAGTTACTTTTTATAAACACTATATGCGTTATTATTATGTCGGTTATATTTATAAACACTTTATGCCATATTGTTATGTCGGTTACATTTATAAACATTTTATGCCATATTGTTATGTCGGTTACTTTATGCGTTATTGTTATGTCGTTTACATTATATTGTTTGTGATGAAATATAAGAAATATAAAATAAATAAATTACAAGATGAAATCGAACGACAATAAACTAAAATTAATTAATAACAAGTGATTTTATAACAGATTAAAAGCATTAAGCTTCATCTAATGACATTGCATCTATGGGTTCTCTAGGTGGATTTTTGCTAACACGTGGCAAAAGACCTAATAAATACCCCCAATGTTGTAGACTCCCTGTATATGCTATTTCCGAAGAAGTTGCTTCATCGGTGCGACATTGCTTCCAACCTGGTGCAATGTCTGGCATTGGAAATTCATCTTTCATCTTTAACTGCAAAATAAGATCATTTGATTATTTTAAAAATTCATTTGATAATTTTAAAAAATTAAAACAAATGAAAACAATTACCGGAACCCAGTGATTTCCATTAACGAAACCAATACAGTATATACGATCATTTTTTGTCTATCCTGAATGTAAACCCCTCATAGGAAAGAAAGTCATTGAAAATGTATGACCAAACGTGACGAGAATAATATTATATGTTGCACTATCACGTAACCCATATCAGGTGTGGACAACCATTTATCCATGGGTTGAAGACCTAAGCTGGATATCTTCAATGAATCTCTTACTTCTCTAATGCGTCCTGGGAACAGTCTATCATATGGAGTTACATGAGAAGCAATCTCCTGGTCCAAACTATTGTGAACCAAAGAGCAACACTCTTCATCGTGTCGAAGCAATAATGCAATAGTGCGAAAACCACAATTTCCATCCGCTGCCACATCAAATATGTCATCAATGTATGGCTGAATAACATCAGGAAATTGTCTCCACAACAAATGCTTTGAAGATTGAGATGAGTGAGAGGGTTGTTTCTTTGGTTGGGAACAAAGATCTTCACAATATGTTGCATTAACATGCTCAAAGTAAGAAGAGTCTCGATATACATCATATCCATCCAACTTCTTACCCTTACTCTTCTTTACTCGTCCTTTCGCTTTGACTTTTTCAGGTGGTGGACACATTGAACTTGTAGTTGGAAAAACAAGTTCACGCACTTTACTCTTTAACACTCGTTTTCCTATAACATCAAGTGATCGAAAGTGTTTCCATAAGGCATTCATCTCATAGACATATCCAACTCTGATCCATCTTCTGTGTCTTGGGTGAGTTCACATTCCATGCTTAATTTTCTCCATTGAATATGCACATAATCTAGAGGAATTGGTTCACCCATCAATTTATATTGTGCCAATTCACAAGCACAAGGTAACCCGTATGTCCTTCTAAGAGAACACCCACATATAGATTTGTCAGTACCCACCCACTCAACTTTCTCGTATTCTTCAGCAATACGCCTTTGAGCATCTCTTGATACAAATGTATTCAATCTATGATAAAATGGATTTCTGTGTTCATGTTCTTCATCATAGAAACTTTTCTGAAACGAGCCCCTGATTTTATTATGTTGCAACCTTATCATGTTTTTCATAGCCTCCCAACATTTACACATGTCACCCATGTTGTTTTCCAACATTAACTTTAGTTTCCAATGAGCTAACTCAACCCTGTCTTTACATGTAAATTGTCACCATCGAGCAATCCCACAATATATAATAAAATTACAAAGTCAAAATTTAAGAGTCACATGACATACCTGTTAGTCATTGTGTTCCCCAAATGCATCACTCGATTTGTCCATGCTTCAACAAACCTTTCCTTATGAGGAGTCAACCAAGTTTCTTTCACATAGTCAACAAACACTTTATTGGTTTTGTAGGTACTGTCCATAATCAACACAATCGGAAACAAATTCAACAAGTTCACTGAATCTGCATGCGCGCAAAAAATATGTCTCATAACATCGGAGTCTTCACGCTTTCTATTCCAACACACATATTTTGCATCTTTAATTAACTTTAATCAACCTGGGGCACAACAGTGACATTCTATTCCCACCTCAATTTTTTAAGAACAATAATAGATTGAGAATATTATTAGTTTTTCTTTCAACTAAATTTGTAGTTTAAGACCCAAAAACTTATTTGGGTCAATTAATCATTTGGTAAGAATATTAATTGAAAAATATAATTTTAAAATAGATTTTAATTATTTTAATAATTAAATAAATTTTTAATTATTTTAACTACTGTGTGTTGGAACAAAATGGAAGTTGGGATAGCTTTTTGCCACTCATAGAGTTTACCTATAACAATAGTTTCCACTCCAGTGTTGCAATTGCCCCTTTTGAGGCGTTTTATGGAAGGAGGTCTAGGACCCCTCTGTGTTGGTTTGAGACGGGCGATAACCTTGTGTTAGGACCTGAGATTGCTAAACATACTACTGATAAAGTAAAAATGATTCAGAAAAAGATGAGAGCATCTAAGAGTTGGCAAAACAGTTACCATGATAAAAGAAGGAAAAATCTCGAATTTCAAGAAGGTGATCATTTATTTCTGAGAGTTACTCCAACAACTGGGGTTAGTCGGGCGTTAAAAATGCGAAAGCTTGCTCCTCGATTTATAGGACCTTGTCAAATTCTTAAACGTGTCGGTCACGTAGCATATCAAATCGTGTCGCCTCCATCTTTTCTAATCTTCATAGTGTCTTTCACGTGTCTCAACTTTGCAAGTACATTTTCGATGCTTCACATGTGATTGAGTCAGACAAGGTCCAAATAAAAGAGAATCTATCTTTAAAGACCTTACCACTATGGATTGAGGACCGAAAGGTCAAGGACTTAAGAGGTAAGACAATTTCATTGGTTAAGGTTTCCTGGGGAGGTGCTGTTGGTGAAAGTGCTACGTGGGAAATTGAAAGTCAAATGCGCAATTTGTATCCAGACTTGTTTTCCTCAAGTAAATTTCGAGGACGAATTTTTTTTTTACAAGGGGAGAAATGTAACACCCCATTTTCTTATTATTATATTTTAATAGTACAATGATACATTGCTATTATTATATGAGTGTTGATATGCGTTATAATTTTATTCATGTGTGTCTTTTGTGTTTTCCTTAATAATTAATTTAAATCATTAATATTAACTATATTAACTTACAAAACTAAAATAATACATATATATATTTTAATAAAATAATACAAGAAGTGAATGTGTGTTGCAACACTAGTATATTAACTTTTTAGCACTAATAGAGTGGGTTTAGAGTTGTAATAATAATAATAATAATAATAATAATAATAATAATAATAATAATAATAATAATAATAATAATAATAATAATAATAATAATAATAATAATAATAATAACAATAATAATAACAATAATAATAACAATAATAATAATAATAACAATAATAATAACAATAATAATAACAATAACAATAATAATAACAATAATAATAACAATAATAATAACAATAACAATAACAACAACAATAATAATAATAATAATAATAATAATAATAATAATAATAATAATAATAATAATAATAATAATAATAATAATAATAATAATAAAAATATTTGAAGAATATTTTATCAACATTTAATGAAGATTTGAAGAATATTTGATATGAAGAATTTACAAAGTCAATCTACACAAAATTGGAACAGAATCATTCTGAAGAATTTACAAATTCAATCTACACAAAATAGGAACAAAATCAATTTGAAGAATTTACAAACTCAATCTAAAAGATACAATTCAGAATTAAATAAGGACTAAACTGAAGCCCAAATTTTCACTATAAATAGACACTCAAGGCTGAAGGAGAAAAGCATCGAAAAGCAGAAAAGAGTAACTCAAGCTCAAAGTTCTCAATTCATCTTAGAGTTCAAAGAGAGAAACACTTGTTCAAATTAGAAATATCTTTTGAGTGTTCTTTTCTTAAAGTGTGAGAGTTATTATTATTATCAGCTTTGTTAGAAGCAACTACTCAAGGTTCAATCTCTTATATCCAACCTGATAGTGGTTTAGTTCCTTCTTCAATCTGAGGTTGTCAGGTTGTTAGGAGAAGATTTGGCTTGTAGGGTCAAGGTGGTTAGTTCCTCAAAAGTCTGGGGTTGTCAGGCTGTTTGGGAAGACTGGCTTGGAGGGTCTGGTGCTTTGTAATTCAAGGTTTTTGAATTAGTGGGTTAAAGCCTTCTAAATGAGGGGACTGGATGTAGCCAAGTTAGTGGTGAACCAGGATAATTCTACGCGTCAAATTATTTATGCTTTCATTGCTTGCTGCCTCTAAATCTTATTGCTTCTAATCCAAGTAAGTCACCAAAACCAAACTAATTTTTAATTATTTATAAATTATCAAAAAGTTATCAACCTTGTGCAAACACAATTCAACCCCCCCTTCTCGTGTTCGCACCTTCAATAGTTGATTGACCAAAGGAGAGAACCTGATTTTAAAATTGGTGTGGATGAAATTTTGAGATTTAAGGATAGAATTTGCGTACCCGATGTAGATGAGTTAAGAAAGATGATCGTAGAGGAAGGACATAGGAGTTGTCTAAGTATTCACCCTGGAGCCACAAAGATGTATACGGACCTCAAGAAGATATTTTGGTGGCCTAAAATGAAAAAAGATGTTGCTGAGTTTGTGTATGGTTGTTTAACCTATCAAAAGTCTAAGGTAGAACACTAGAAACCTTTAGGCTTGATGCAACCTTTGAATATTCCCGAATGGAAGTGGGATAACATCTCTATGGACTTTGTTGTAGGCTTGCCTCGAACTCCAAAAAGGTATGATAATATTTGGGTTATTGTGGATAGATTAACTAAATCTGCTCACTTTATTCCGATAAACATAACTTATTCTATGGAAAGATTAGCTGAAATGTACATAAAGGAAATTGTGAAGATGCATGGAATCCCATCAAGTATAGTGTCAGATAGATACCCTAGGTTTACCTCTAAGTTTTGGGAAGGGTTACAGAGCGCTTTAGGTACGAACCTTAAGATGAGTTCCGCCTACCACCCACAAACAGATGGTCAGACTGAACGAACCAATCAATCCCTAGAAGACTTGTTGAGAGCTTGTGTGTTGGAATAAAATGGAAGTTGGGATAGCTTTCTGCCACTCATAGAGTTTACCTATAACAATAGTTTCCACTCCAGTATCGGAATGGCCCATTTTGAGGCGTTGTATGGAAGGAGGTGTAGGACCCCTCCGTGTTGGTTTGAGACGGGCGATAACCTTGTGTACATGAGATTGTTCAACAGACTACTGATAAAGTAAAAATGATTCTAGAAAAGATGAGAGCGTCTCAGAGTAGGCAAAAGCGTTGCCTCCATCTCTTTCTTATCTTCATAGTGTCTTTCACGTGTCTCAACTTCGCAAGTACATTTTCGATCCTTCACATGTGATTGAGTCAGACAATTTCATTGGTTAAGGTTGCCTACGGAGGTGCTGTTGGTGAAAGTGCTACGTGGGAAGTTGAAATTCAAATGCGCATTTCGTATCTGAAATGGTTTTCCTCAGGTAAATTTTGAGCACCAATTTTTATTCATGTGTCTTTTGTGTTTGCCTTAGTAATTAATTTAAATCATTAATATTAACTATATTAAGTTACAAAAATAAAATAATACATATATATTTTAATAAAATAATACAAGTGAATGAGTATTGCTACACTAGTCTATTAACTTTTTAACACTAATAGAGTGGGTTTAGACTGGGTTAATAATAATAATAATAATAATAATAATAATAATAATAATAATAACAATAATAATATAATAATAATCATAATGATAATCATAATGATAACAATAATAACAATCATAATAACAATAATAATAATAATCATAATAATAATCATAATCATAATGATAATCATAATGATAACAATAATCATAACAATAATCATAATAATAATAACAATAATAATAAGAACAGTAACAGTAACAGTAATAATAATAATAATAATAATAATAATAATAATAATAATAATAATAATAATAATAATAGTAGTAATAGTAATAGCAATGGAACATTAGTTATACATATGCTACATATTAATAATATACCACCGTACATCTGCTATAGGTTAGAATAGAAAGAACCTACTGTAACATAGCAGCCGCCTTGTTCGAGCCTTAGTTCCAGCTACTCTGTTTCATCCTTGACTTCTAAAAACAATACAACCATTCAGCCTTGGCTTCTAACACCAATACAACCATATAGCGGCATGTATATTTGTCTTAATCCCATCAATTGATACATTTTGGTTTGAATAAAGAAGAGAGCCTATGTTTCTAATTCCATCAATTTAATATACTTTTCCCAATTTCATCAAATTACATTAATATAGGGCATGTGTTCTTTTTATTTTAATTTTTCTGTAATGATAAATCTGCTTATTAAACAGATTTTTTTTTGGGAATACTAATTAATCAAAACTGTTTATTGGTTTTTGCAAAACCTTAAAATACATGTCTGTAGCAGTAAAATGAACAATTGTATGTAAATAATATTCTTATCTTATTATTCGGACGTTGTTCAACTTCGATATATATATATATATATATATAAAATTTTTATTTATATTATCAAATTATAAACTTACATATTCTAATATTATATTTTTATATTCCTTTATACAGATTATCGTAATATTAACATTGGGTATGTGTTATTTTTATTTTTATTTTTGTGTAATGATAGAGTTGATATGATCGAAGTATATTAATGTTGAGCAGATATCTGACAAGCGTTTTACATCTAAAATACTTTATTTTTATTTTAGTTATAATTAAAACTTGTTACAATATTCATCAATTTAAACAAATATAAACACTATTAGTTTCATTACATAGGACATATTGCTTACCTATTTTAACACCCAAACTGTATATATATGTCATATTTATTTAAATATCAGTATGTTTTATTTTAATTAAAATTAGACGTTTGTTTTATGTTGGTATACTAATATGTATGTTTGATGATATTAAATATATTTTTACTTATATTATAAGTAGCAGATAGTTAATTTCATTAATTTTAATAAATAATTTAAATATCTATTGGAGCAAGTAATTAATTTGTATTGGTTGTTGCGTTAATTTATTTTCTTTCGTGGACTGTTATAGACGGTGGTTGGCGAAGACCCGACATATTAAATCAGCGGATCGGCTTCGTTGGGAGAAATCTTCAGCTAAGGTAAGGGGTAAGAGGAGGTTCTACTTTATGAGTATAAAATAACGTGGGATGAACAGAAATTGCCGTAATTTCCAGATATTCATCCGAGGCTTACTACGTACGGTCGAGCCCTATGGAGTAATAATAATTAATTGATAATATATGAATGGAATAGTGAGGACTAAAATATAATTTAGCAACCTATAGAATTTACGTGAATCTATTTATATCAAGATTGCATGTTGTCTGATTTTATGAAATGTTATGCTGATTGTTACTGTATGAATGGTATGTATTGGAGTGTTCTTGCTACTTGATTGAAATTGTGATATTACTTGATTGTGCCACCTGTTTGATTTTTTATATTGTGATTGATAAGACTGGATTGTGCATTGTGAGTAGTGTAAACCAAATATTGGGATTTTAGTGTGATTGACTGATATACATATATAATGATGAATATTGTGAAGTCAAACTGAAACTTATTGAGTTGAGATGATCGAGTAAGTCCGAGATATGTGTTGTAGATTTTGGAGTTAGGACTATTTTGTCATTATATAGGGAGGGTCTTACAAACCTAGTGATTCGGGGGAAGTACAACTGAATGAGCTTGATCGTGGAGGGGCTAAGTGGATTAGTGGGTTATTCCCTAAGGCCAGGAGCTACCGTGAAACACAAGATTACCCTGACCGTCGCGTATATGTGTCTCAGGTTGAGTTGAGGGGATCTATGAGGACTTGGTCTTTCCTGAATTGTCCGTCCACTCTAGTAGTGGCATAGTATCAGGCCTCCTAACCAAGTACTTCAGAGTGTCACACCACCCACAATTATTCTCATTCAACTTTTAATTCCACTCACAAAAAGTTATTTTCACTCATTTTATATTTACTCCCCACTCACAAAATTAATCTCACTCAACTTATTTTTAATTGCACTCAAAATTATTCTTACTAAACTTACCTTTAGTTTCCACTAACAAAAATACATTCACTTAACATACTTATACTTCTCACTCACAAATAATCATTCCACCAGCACATACACAAAATTGTATATGATTTCAAAACAAAGTAAAAGGGGACAATAATTACTATTAAAAGTTGTTCCCACAAATTACCACCACTAAAAGTATTCCCCCTCTTATTTTTAAAAAATTTAAAAAAAAAAAAAAGAAAGTAAAAGCTACAAGGACAACCACTTGAAGTGGTTCTCCATTAATACTTCCCCAACCTTATTTATATCATCTACTCAACTATTATTTATATCACATCTCTTCATCTCTTCTATTTGAGTTCTAGTGGTCTATAATTAGTTTTTTTTATGAGCAATTCATACTAAAGACTACAAAATGAAAAATACATCTTTCATAGTTTGTTCACTACTTCTGCTATGTTATTTTCTTTTTTCATCTATCTTCTCGGTCTCTGTGCTCTACCACTCAAATTCTCACTCTGACAGAATAAACAATTAACCTCAACAACCAAAGGTGGACTTCACTTAATACGTGGGTTATATTACTGTTGATGAAAATCAACAAAGATTTTTATTTTATTATTTTGTTGAAGCAAAAGTTCACCCAGCTTCAAAACCAATAGTTTTAAGGTTACATGGAGTTAATATGAATTCATCCACTTTAATTAAAAAATAATAAAATTTGTTTATTTGAAAGTTAATGTATTTGAAAATTTGTTGTGGGTTTTGAAGGTCCGCGTTGTTCTTCCGTCGGACTTGGAGCTTTTAATCAGCATGGTCCTTTTAAACCAACTAACAAAGGTTTGGTTAAGAATGACCACAGTTGGAACAATGGTAATTAAAAAAAATCAATTTTGTTGACTTTTTATTAAAAAAAATTTGCGTACCTAAATTGTTTTCCATTTTGATATTCTTTGTAGAGGCAAACATGCTCTATTTGGCTTCTCATACTCAACCAACACATCGTTTTATAAATTTGTGACTGATGAAATGGCAGGTCTGTTTTCTTCCTCTTTTGCAACTTAGCATGAGAATAATTCTTAAAATGTTGAGTTGAACTTATTAATAATAAACCATAAACCTCATTTTTTTTATGTTCTTCTTTAACTCAAATTAAATATAAATGATTAAAATATTTGCATCTAGCTGAAAAATTTACATTTTGTATAAACCAAATTTGATTTTAGAGAGATTAATGTAAAAGTAGATTGCTTCGTATAACACACAATTTCAATACAATTCACTTAATTATTAAAAATAAAACATAATTCCCTTTATTCTGGTTCTCATCAAAACATGGACTTTTACGTTTTTTGAATTCATATAATATGTCTTCTTTATCAACGTTTGACCTATCTCTATAATATACAGCAAGAGATAATCTTGTCTTTCTACAACATTGGTTCACAATATTTCCACAGTACAAGAACAATGAGTTCTTCATCACTAGGAAGAGCTATGCAGGTAGTATTTCGATTGTGTTATTGGAATAGTATTTTAATTTCGAGGTTACGTTGGATGATAATGCTTGCTTTTCTTTTTAGGCCATTTTGCACCCCAACTTGCAGAACTCATTGTACACACAAAAACCAACATCAATTTAAAGGGAATAGTCGTTAGTATAAACATACAAAATAAATTTAATAATTCTTTTATGATACATAATATTATGTTGTGCTTCATAGAAAAAACATCTTAGTTGATATGAATAATATTGATTCCTTTGTTGATGTTTGCAGATAGCGAATCCCCTTCTAGAGTATAACACAGATTTCAACTCTAGAGGGAAATTTTCGTGGTCTCATGCGTTGATATCACATTCAACGTTTGAGTTACTCACAAATGTTTGCAACTATTCCCGCATTATGAAGGAGTATCAAAGTGGTATAGTTAGTACCACTTGTTTAGAAGGTCACTGGCAATTGTCGGAAGAGGTTAGTAGATATATATAATTTGTATTCAGTTATTTAAAAATAGAAGATAAAACCCTTCCATGAAGCTGACTCTTTATTTATGTACAGGTTAGCAGCTTCATGGATTATTTTGATGTTACTCACAAAGTCTGCCTACCACATGGACAGATACATTGGTGGACTCCCCTTGTATAATACACTTCATCCCTTCTCTTTCAATCTTAATCGTCTTTTGTTTTCTGTTCACTTTCTTATACTTTATTTTATCTTTGGTTTAGCAAGAAGAAAAGAAGAGAGTTTTTTGTCACGATGAAAAAATATTTACATACTTAAACAGAAAAGAAGTACAAAAAGCTCTCCATGCTAAATTAGGCCCATGGCAATCTTGCAAGTAATCTGTATTAGTTGAAACTGACATATCATTAGAGTTTAAAATTTTATTATAACTTCAAAATAGCTTGGTTGTCATTTAGATTGATTCAATAATGTCGAATTAAATTCAATAATTACCAATTTTGTCCCTAAAGTAAATGGATTTCCGAATTATCTTTCTAATTGGAAATAAGTCGAGATTTATATTGAAAAAAAAAATTGGTATATTTTGTTGGGTTTGTATTGAATGCTAATACCATTTTCCTTTTATTATAGAGCTCTTCCGTATGACATCAAGAGTATTGATAATCCAACCATATCTCTTTTAGGAACACTTGTTAAATCAGGTGTAAGAGTTATGGTATTTAGTTTAGTAAGTTTTTTTTCTCTAACTTCTCCTCTATTTCTTGTAATCTTATTATCTTTGGTTTGTCAATGTTTTATTTTTCTAAAGCAAAGCTGTTTTTTGTCCAGTGGAGATCAAGATTTTGTCATACCATTCCTTGGCACACAATCCTTATTAGATGGATTAGCCAAGGATCTTGGGTTGAACATATCAGAGTCCTTTAGATTATGGTACAATGGAATAAAGGTATAAATTTGTAAATGTATAAGATTTTTATTTTATGGGCTCATTTATTATGTGTTGATGGTTGAGCTAAAAATCAACAATCTAGTTATATCATTTTTTTTTATCTTGTATGTCAAACGTTTAAGTTTCACTTTCTCACTATTATAATTCATATCTTTAAAATTAACTTATTTTGATTATTTAGGTTGCCGGAGCTATACAAGTTTATGGTGACATTTTGTAATTTGCCATCATAAAAGGAGCTGGTCATTCGTCTGCATCTTCGCAACCGGAAAAAACATTTGTGTTATTTAAAGCATTTTTGGAAGGAAGGTTACTTCCAAATATTTAAATATGAATGCATTATGTAACAAAAAAATTTTATTTAGTGAAAATTATATATTAAGCATTCATTATATTTTATAAGCATTATATAACAAGCAATTGATTTGCTTATTTGTTCATATTAATTTGAATATGATATTTATATTTTCTATAAGAAAAAAGTACATACCTTAGAAATAATTTACAAGAACAAGTAATTTATTGTTGATAAATCAGATTTATTATTGAATTTTTAAATCGGATTAAATTTTAGATGTACTTACTCAAGTATATTTTAATTCATGAATCCCAATGGCTAATAAATAATGAATCCCAATGGCTAATAAATGAATCCTAATGTACGTAAGACTAGATCATGAATTAATGGCTAATAAATGAATAATATATATCAAGAATAACATATTGTGTATAACTTGTTCCACACACTCTTAACTAGAAATAAAAACAAGGTTCCAATCAAAATAATTGCCAAAACAAAACATTAGCAGAAACCACCAACATCAGGTCTGATCCGAATAAAGAAAAAAAGACTTTTATTTTCAAATATTTGTTTACTTAAATATTTATTTGTATTTTTGACAAATATGTTGGGACCATGTTAATCATCAAACATTTATTTACTTAATTGCGTTCATTTATATCATACACTTATTAAATATACCTGTCTTATATGAATCCAATACATCAATGCTTGTCTTATATCTAAATACTACTGTTATAAAATATATTCTTATATAATCACCGATATAGGTAAATTTTATTAATTCAGAAACTTCAATTATTTTACAAATTAACCCCAATTCAATCACAATGAACACTAAGAAAATGAATAGTTGTAAGAAAAGCGCAGATGGATGACATTAGTGTTAAGACAAACTCTCAAATTAAGTTTTGAAGAAAATAAACAAAGGTTAATTAAGAATGTTAATTATGATTCTAAATGTTATGTTAATTTAACCTGTGCTCTTGGGTGTTTTTATTCAAAGATAGGAACCAAGCAAAGCAAAGAAATCAGATGAAAAAACTAAACAGAACATTCTTGTTTATAATCTGTAAAAAACGGAGAATGTTCTCTAGAATCAAGACTGATTGTCACAGCCACTTGACCAATCAATCTCCACTATTTCAACAAAGATTTTGCCTCTAATCTTTAGACTAAGTTCATCAGTACATGGCAAGGAACAAGTAGGAATCATTCTTGTTAAAAAAAGGCTTTCCAATCACTAAGTTAAAAGGTCATGAATCAAAGCAAAATAAAGCAGGTTCTAACTTTCTCTAGTTTGAAACTGTCAAGAAAGTTAAAACAAAACTGAACCTCAAGATTTATCATCAATCTCCAGATAGTTCAGAACAATAACAGACCAGATTGATCATCAACAAATATATCTGAAGCTTAAGGGATCATTAAACGCACAGGCAATCTGATCAAGAATGAATAAAACAGCCCAGTCAAACAAAGCTCAAAAATGTTCAAAAGGCTGGATTATTTTTATTCGCTTATATTGGTTTCGGTCAAAACTTACAGAGCACTACCAACAGCTCTTTTTGACCATTATAAAATGCTCAAATCGTCTATAAAAGGAAGGCTAATACTCAGCAAAACTCGGAACTTCAAGTGCCAAGAATACTCATTAAATCACATACACTTGCATTCTTGAAAGCTTCTCATTCACATAAACAATCAGTTCTGAAACTGCCTTCATACTTCCTGTTTATTTTACTGAGTTCTTCTAACCTGAATCTATTCTCAAACAAGAGTTAAGCATAATCAGATTCAACCAGTCTTCTTAAATCATTATTGTGTAAACTCAAAACTATAAGGATTGTTTATAGCTTGAGTATGATTAAAGAGTGAATTGTAAAAACCTATCAGAACTGCTAGGTGACTTGATTGAATCCTTTATGGGTGGAAAGGAATTGGTGTTATAGATCAAGGTTGATCTTAACTATGTAAACAAAAGATTGTTCTTCGTTTATGAACACTTAGTGAAAATCTCACAGTTGTGAGGACTGGACGTAGCCCGAGTTGGGTAAACCAGGATATATCATTGTGTGGTATCTCTTCCTTATCTCTATTTACATTCAGTCATTTTTATTATCAAATTAAATAGAGAAGCTAAAAACTGTGATTTTAACTAATCAAGAACATTCTCCGTTTTCTGTTTCCAGAACCAAGAACGTTCTCTGTTTTCTGTTTTCATAACCAAGATCATTCTTGAGTTGTTTTCTGAAGTTTTTAACAGGAAATTTTAATTAGGCAAGGTTACAATTCAAACCCCCTTCCTTGTAACATGACTTTGCTACTTCAAATTGGTACTAGAGCAAGGTCTCTAAAGAAAATCTTTATCCAAGTGCTAGAGAAAAAGATCTCGAAGGAAAATTGTCAAAAGAAAAATACATTGTTGAAGGAGGATCTTCAAACAGGCCACGCTATTTTGATGGAACTAATTACTACTTCTGGAAAAACAAGACGCAGCTGTTTGTAAAATCTCAAGACATAGGAATGTGGCACATCATTACAGATAGAGATTTCATACCAAGAGTTGATCAAAATGATTCAACCTCTGCCGAAAAGAAAGAAATTGACTGGACACCTGAAGACAAAACTAAGGTACTCCTAAACTATAAAGCTCAATTATTCTTATCGTGTGGTTTGAGCAAGGAAGAAAGCAAAAGACTTGATGAATGCACAACTGCTAAAGAAGTCTGGGATACACTGCAAACTCATCATGAAGGAACAAGCCATGTCAAAGAAACAAGAATGAATGAAGGAGATTTGAGTTGTTCGAAATGAATGAAGGAGAAACCATTGATGAAATGTATTCAAGGTTCACAACTATAGTAAATGAGATGCGTTTCCTGGGAAAAGGCTTACTCAGTACAAGACAGAGTAAGAAAGATCATAAGATGTCTTCCAGTCATTTGTAGACAAATGGTGACAGCTATAAGCCAAGCCAAAAATCTTGAAGTGCTTGCATTAGAAGAACTAATTGGAACCTTAAGAGCACATGAGGTATTGCTAAAGGAAGATAAACCTATCAAAAGAGGAAAAGCAATAGCCTTAAAAGCATCTCAAGAAAGCATACAAGTACAAATAGAAGCAGAAACTGAAGAAGCTGGACAAGAAGATGCTGATGAAGAAATTGCTCTTCTCACGAGAAGAATTCAAAGAATGATGAGAAGAAGAGGCCAGATCAAGAAAGGATTTCCAAACAAAAGAGAAAATCCCAAAACAGAAGTAGACAAGAGTCAAATCACATGTTTTGGATGTAATAAGTTGGGACATTACCAATCCGAGTGTCCCCTGAGTAAAAAACCACCAAACAGATTTCCCTTCAAAAAGAAATCAATGATGGCCACATGAGATAACTCAGATGAATCTGATGAAGAAGAAGATGAAGAAGCCAACATATGCTAAATGGCAATCACTGAAGAAAGTGAGGTAACAAATTCTGAACCCTGTCTTTTGTGTGAACAAATGGAGAAAGAATTTGATAACTTGCTAAATGATTCAAACTTTCATGTTCAAAAGTGTAGTTCGTTAAAAGAAAAATTTTACAAAGAAAAGGAAGAGAAAGAGAAAACTCAAGCTCTGAATGATAAGCTGAAAGAGATCATTCAAAATCGGAAAGAATCTCAGCAAAAAGATTTTAAAACTGAAAAACAAGAAAGTTAAGAACATTCCGCACTTCAAAAGGAGAACGTTCTCCTTAAAACTGAAGCTGAACTTTTTAAAAATGATCTGTCAAATTTCATTAAAGCCATTGAAAATTTTCAGAATATCATTGGATCTCAAGTAGGAATATTTGATAAAGCTGGTCTTGGCTTTAATCAAACTCAGAAAACCAAAATGTATGAAAACTTTTTTATTTCGAAAAGCAAAGAAAGTAAATGCAAAATCAAATGTTCATATTGTAGCAAGACTGGACATCTTGAATTTGCATGTTATTTTAAGAAAAGAGATGAGAAAATCAAGAACAAAAAGAAGGGAGAACAGTCTGGAACAAAAACAAATTTTTTTCAAAAAAAGGGAGAACGTTCTCCAGCTAATGCAGCAAAAGAAGGATGTTCTGGAAATTTATCAAAACTAATTAAAACTCAGTCTTCGAAACTGTTTCAAAAACAAGTGACTAGATGTTCCTCCTGTTCTAAGATTGGACACTCACAATCAACATGTCATATTAAGAAAGAATCAAAATCTAAAACTAATCCTCAAGGACCAAAGACAAAATGGGTACCTAAAGTTATTGAAACAAAAAATGCAGGTTGGATTTCAAAGTGTCAAGAAAAAGCCATGGTTCTTGGACAATGGCTGTTCAAGACATATGACAGGTGATAAAAACTGCTTCATGTCCTTCGTCAAGAAAGATGGAGGATCAATCACCTTTGGAAATGACAATCAAGCTCGAATTAAAGGTAAAGGAACAATTGGTAAGAAAAACTCTGCTCAAATAACTGATGTTCAATATGTTGAAGGTCTGAAACATAATCTCTTAAGCATAAGTTAACTATGTGACAATGGCTTTGAAGTTATTTTCAAACCCAACCTATGTGAAATCATAAAAACAAAATCTGGAGAAGTATTGTTTTCTAGAACCAGAAAGAAAAATCTATATGTTTTATATCTTGAAAAACTGTCTGATGAATCCTACTCCATGTCTATCGATAAAGATAAATGGATTTGGCATAAAAGGGCAGGTCATGTCAGCATGAAAACTATTTCAAAAATTTCAAGATAAGAACTTGTTAAAGGTTTACCAAAACTGAATTTTGAAAAAGATAAAGTATGTGAAGCATGTGTTAAGGGAAAACAAGTCAAAAGCAGTTTTCACTCAAAAGAATTCATTTCCACAAACAGAACTCTTGAATTGCTTCACATAGATTTGTTTGGCCTTGTTAAAACAACAAGTTTAGGAGGAATGAAGTATAGTTTTGTTATTGTCGATGATTTCTCACGATACACTTGGGTATTATTTTTGAAAAAAAAAGATGATGCCTTTAAGATTTTTTGTAAAAAAGTACAAAATGAAAAGGATTCCAACATCATCTCTATAAGAAGTGATCACGGAGGAGAATTCATAAATGCCTCTTTTAAAACCTTTCTTGAAGAACTTGGCATTTCTCATAATTTATCTTGCGCAAGGACTCCTCAACAAAATGGGGTTGTTGAAAGAAAAATAGAACCTTACAAAAAATGGCAAGAACAATCTTGGAAGAGTCTAACGTTGAAAAATATTTTTGGGACGAAGCTGTCAATACATCATGTTATATTTTAAACCGTGTTTCTATAAGAAAGATCATAAACAAAACACCATATGAAATCTGGAAAAACAGAAAGCCAAACATATCATATTTTCACATTTTTGGTTGTTACTATTATATTTTAAACAACAAAGATATACTTGGAAAATTTGATGCAAAATCAGACAAAGCTATTTTCTTGGGTTATTCAACCGACTCTAAAGGTTATAGAGTATTTAATCTGAGAAGTAAAGTTGTAGAAATCAGCATGCATATACTATTTGATAAGTTTGATGATTTAGAATTGAGAAAAACAAATGAGGAAGAAGAAGAACAGCCAAATATACAACAGCAAACGGATATGCAGGAAACGAAGATTGATAAACAATCTCTGTATCATTCTCCACCTAAAAGCTGGAGAATGATAGGGGATCATCCTTAAACCCAAATCATTGGGGATATAGCTGATGGAATTAGAACCAAAAAATCATTCAAGAATGATGAAAACAACATGGCAATGATAAAAATGAAGTCTGGACCTTGGTACCCAATCCTCAAGATCAAACAATCATTGGTACACGCTAGGTTTTCAGAAACAAATTAGATGAAGAAGGTAAGGTAGTAAGGAACAAAGCATGATTTGTTGCTCAAGGATATAACCAACAAGAAGGTATAGATTACGACGAAACCTTTGCCCCATTTGCAAGGTTAAAAGCTATTCGTATACATCTTGCATATGCATCTCATAAGCTTGTTAAGTTATTTCAAATGGATGTTAAAAGTGCATTTTTAAATGGTTTGTTAAATGAACAAGTTTATGTAAAGCAACCTCCTGGTTTTGAGGATCAATCAAAACCAAATCATGTTTTCAAACTTACCAAAGCCCTATATGGTTTAAAACAAGCACCAAGAGCTTGGTATGAAAGGATGAGTTCTTTCTTAATCAAAAATGGATTTTCCAGAGGAAAAATCGACACTACACTATTCAACAAAATTGATAAAAATGATTTACTCATTGTACAAGTGTATGTCGATGATATTATCTTTGGATCAACTAATGAAAAGATGTGCAATGGTTTTTCAAAACTTATGCAAAGTGAATTTGAAATGAGCATGATTGGAGAATTAAGGTATTTTCTTGGCTTGCAAATTAAACAACATGAAAATGGTATTTTTATTTGTTAAGAAAAATACATTAAAGATTTGCTAACTAAGTATGCATGAGGCAAAAATCATGTCTACTCGTATGTATCCATCTTCTTCATTAGACAAATATGAACATGGAAAATCAGTTTCTGAAAAAGAATATAGAGGAATGATTGCTCTTTTCTTTATTTAACTGCTAGTAGACCTGATATCGTATTCGCAGTAAGATTATGTGCTAGATTTCAATCTGCGCCAAAAGAATCTCATTTAACGCTGTAAAACAAATTTTTAGATATCTTGTTGGAACTACTTATCTTGGCCTTTGGTATAGAAAAGGTTCTCATTTTGATATTGTAGCATATTGCGAAGCTGATTATGCTGGAGATAAAATTGAAAGAAAAAGCACCAGTGGAGCATGTCAGTTTCTGGGTGAAGCATTGATAAGTTGGTCTTGCAGGAAACAAAATACTATAGCTTTATCAACCACCGAAGCTGAATATGTCTCAGCAGCAAACTTTTGCTCACAAGTTCTTTGGATTAAAAATCAACTTGAAGACTTCTCGGTAAGTTACTCGAGCATTCCAATTTACTGCGATAATACTAGTGCAATCAATTTATCTAAAAATCCCATTCAACATTCTCAATCAAAACATATTGAAATAAATCATCATTTTATTCGTGATCATATTAATAAGAAAGATATTGAATTAATCTTTGTTGATACTCAAAATCAGCTTGTTGACATTTTTACAAAGCCTCTAGTTGAGGAAAGTTTCAATTCAATGAAAGAAAAACTGAAAATTATGAAAAATCCTGAAAATTCGCATTAAAATATGCTTCTGCAGAAAACGGAGAACGTTTATCAATCTCCGTTTTTCCAAGCAACTTTCTCCATTTGTCAACTAACATTCTCTTCTGAGTCGTCACTTCCGTCTTGCACAGAAAAAGCATGTCTTGGCATTTAATGCATGTGTCTTCTTGTCTTCAAAAGGCACATTGACAAACTGTCAATCAATCTCCCTCCCCCAACGAAGAACGCTCTCCTGTCAAAGAACGTTCTCCGATTCATATTTCCACTCCTTAACCACCAACAAAACGTTCTTTATCCCCAGAACGTCCTTCATCCCACATCTTTGAATCTTCATCCTCAACTTCTGATTCTTCTCCACAACTTTCTCTACCTTCCAAAAAAGACAAACCTCACTCTTCTCCTCTAATCCCTCCCATGGCCACCAAGCTGTTCAAAGGCAAATGCGCTTAGGGTCCCATTGGCATTGGAAGAGTTTTTGTCCTTGACAAACTCGTAATGGATGGCAATGCTGTCCAACACTTCACTGATGCTTTAGGATGGACCTCCTTTTTGCAAACATCTGAACACTATTTTCCAGTTGTCAAGGCGTTTTACTGTCAAGCAAAAACTTTCCCTGATAAATCTCTCATCGTATCCAACATTAAGGGAATTGAGATACGACTTACCCCTGACATCCTAACTTCCATTTTGGACCTCCCCGCTAAAGGTCTTGCTATTTTTGGAAGCACCTGGTGTGCAACTCTTAATCTCGACCAGACTGAGGTTTTATCTGAGTTGTTTCAGGAAAACTCCACTCGGTATCTGTCCACATATCTAAAACCTCTCCCTAAAATCTTCAACAACATGAGCCAACACACTCTTCTTCCCCACTGTGGAAGTCATGAGTATGTTTCTGACAATGATGTGTTGATTATTTACCATCTCATCAACTGTCAACGCCTCAATCTACCTCATCAAATTCCACTATCAAATGACAAATCGCTTCTCAAAATATCCAAATTCTCAACCAAAATCATTGCTTATATGAAAATCACAACAACAAAACAGCCTACCCCCACAACCTCTTCCTTCCCAACACCCCTTAAAAGAAAGTGCTCTGCAAGAAGAAGAGCTGCAGCCTCAGCCTCCCCATTTCTAGACAGAGTACCTGAGCCTGCTCAAAAACGTTCTCTTGACAACCAAGAACGTTCTCTAGAACAACCCACAAATCTTCCATCTTTCTCCGTTTTTCTACAACCATTTACCCTCTCCTCCACAGACTTTATATCCTACTCCCAATATTTCCAATCTCCAGCAGATAATATGTGCACCTTACTCCCCCATAAAAATGTCTCAACCATGTCACCTGCATATATTTCCCCCTAGACAACCACTTCGTCAATCTTTGGAATTAGTTAGTTTTTTACTTTTCCAGCCACTCCTGGTCCAAACTTCCACCTCTCATCCTTCCCCTCATCCTTTACCTACTTCTCTACCTACAATCTCTACCACCTCCGCTCCATCATGTAGTGTTGTTCCTGCCCCGCCTCCTATTATGAGTCCACCAAGGGAACCAACTAACTCTTAAATTATGGCAACCCTACAACTTATTCTGGCCCGCTAGACCCAACAAGATTTAAAGTCTACCCTGTTGCGGACCAAGATAACAGAGCAGCTTACTCCCAAGCTTCGTGTGACTCCTCCTCCTGTTCAGCCTGCTCCAACTGCTCATCCGATTCCTGATCCCTCCAAATCTGCATCTTCAGAACGATCATCTCCATCTTTAGCTAAATAGGAATCTTTTTCTCCTTCCTTTTGGTGTGACAAAGGGGGAGAATTAATTTTAGTTTTTATATATTCTGATACTTAGAAGTCCTTTTTGTAATCAGGCACTTCTGTCTTGTACTTTGCAAATCTGTTATTTTGAAAATCAATGAAATATTCATTATGCTGAAAATCTGATTGCATTATCTATTTTACAGTCTAAAAACATTTACAGCAACAATTGAGGGGGAGCTTCTACGCTCTTCAAATATAAAATTAAAATAAGAATTAAAATCTAAATTAACATGTTTGTCATCATCAAAAAGCGGGAGATTGTTAAGACAAATGTTATGTTAATTTAACCTATGCTCTTGAGTGTTTTTATTAAAAGATAGTAACCAAGCAAAGCAAAGAAATCTGATGAAAAAACTAAACAGAACATTCTTGTTTATAATTTGTAAAAAACGGTGAATGTTCTCCAGAATCAAGACTGATCGTCACAGTCACTTGACCAATCAATCTCCAGATAGTTCAGAACACTAACAGACCAGATTGATCATCAATCTCCATTTCTGCAGAATCAATCTCCTTATTTATGCAGAAGTTGTTCATTACTTTCCAAACTATTTTGGACATAATCAAGTCTCCAAATCAAAGATGTATAATCAAAAAATATATGTGAAGCTTAAGGAATCATTAAACGCGCAAGAAATTTGATCAAGAATGAATAAAACAGCCCTATCAAACAAAGCTCAAAATTGCTCAAAAGGCTGGATTATTTTTTTTCACTTATTTTGGTTTTGGTCAAAACTGACAGAGCACTACCAATAGCTCTTTTTGACCATTATTAAATGCTCAAATCGTCTATAAAAGGAAGGCTAATACTCAGGAAAAATCAGAACTTCAAGTGCCAAGAATACTCATTAAATCACATACACTTGGATTCTTGAAAGCTTCTGATTCACAAAAAGAATCTGTTCTGAAACTGCCTTCATACTGTGTTTTTCTAACCTGAATCTATTCTCAAACAAGAGTTGAGCGTAATCAGATTCAACCAATCTTCTTAAATCATTATTGTGTAAACTCAAAACTATAAGGATTGTTTATAGCTTGAGTATGATTAAAGAGTGAATTGTAAAAACCTATTTGAATTGCTAGGTGACTTGATTGAATCCTTTCTAAGTGGAAAGGAATTGGTGTTATAGATCAAGGTTGATCTTAACTGTGTAAACAAAAGATTGTTCTTCGTTTTTGAACACTTAGTGAAAATCTCACAGTTGTGAGGACTGGACTTAACCCGAGTTGGGTGAACCAAGTTATATCATTGTTTGGTATCTCTTCCTTATCTCTATTTACATTCAGTCATTTTTATTGTCAAATTAAATAGAGAAGCTAAAAACTGTGATTTTAACTAATCAAGAACGTTCTCCGTTTGCTGTTTCTAGAACCAAGAGCGTTCTCTGTTTTCTGTTTTCATAACCAAGATCATTCTTGAGTTGTTTTCTTAAGTTTTTAACAGGAAATTTTAATTAGGCAAGGTTACAATTCAAACCCATTTCCTTCTAACTTGACATTGCTACTTCAATTAGATTGATAATTTGTGCATGAATCTTTTAATAGGCTTGCTGTTTTTATATTTTATACTTTGTTCTCTTTATTATTTTATTGATACTTGTTTGCGTATGATTATTTTATAAATATATTTATATTAACTGTAACGTGAAATCCCATAAAATTGAATGCAATTTTGATTGGTAGTACGACTAGTTACATCATATACTTTTACTGGATTATGTCTCTTCGATTGCATCTTATCGTGTCATTGTACGAATTTTCATGTAGTTGGTCTTCCTTGGATTACTACATCAACGGTCATACGCACAACTTGACCAAAATGGACTAAACTTTTCCTTCCCCATACTAAAAGTGATAGTACCAATTTGAAAATAATTGAAATTTGTGAATGTGATGAATGCTGCTTGTGACACCCTAAACCCCAAAATAATATATATAATAATTTATATCGTATTTCTATAAAATTTGAAGCGGATAAATAAAGATATGTTTCTAAGAAAATAAAAAAAAACTTTTATTTTTAATTTAGGATATCACATTTCTCAAAAATCAAAAGGAACACTTTAAACTTCTTTACTCCTATAAAATAGTGCAATCTCAATAAGCTTGATTTAAGTATAATTACTTGATTTAATTCTAAAAATTACTAGTACTTATAAGTAAAATACAAATTACAATCCTTATTCCCGGTATCACCTATCAGAGCGGGGTTCCTCCCAACTTGAACTTCTAGATTCATTAACCTGTAACAACTGTGATTTCGCAAACGCAGGGCCAAGCCAGTCAAACACAAACAACGAAGGAGGTGAGTTTTGAAATCATGTTAATAGTATAATATAAGTAAGAAGAACACGCATTTGATCGTAAATAAACTGTATCATTAAACAAACATTATTCAAGGAATAACATCACATAATAAAGTCAAAGTCAAAATCAAGAAAAATCAATACATTTCACTGTAACATCCAATCGTCTAAGAGAAATTATAATCACATGTGATACACATTAATCAGAACAAAACAATCACAATAAAATGCAATGCTATGCATGAGCTTAGACTCTACTTCACAATGAGGTACCATTCTAACTCTGAAATACTTGGTTAGGAGGCTTGATACTAATCCACCATTCTGGTGGATGGACAATTCAAATTGGTCCTGTCCTCATAGATCCCCAAAACTCAACCCGAGGCACATATACGCGACAGTCGAGGTAAACGTGTGTTGCATGGTAGCTCCCGACAGTTGGAGTGCTACCTCCAAGTCACCTAGGAATTCCCCACCCAAATACCTCAAAGGTCTAACAATCTTGCCTTAAGGCTCAACAGTAGACCGCCACGATCAGGCTCAATTCAGTTGTACTTCCCCGGAATCACTAGGCTTGTCAGGCTCTACCTATATAATGAGAAAATAATCTCCACTTCACAAATCCTCAATATTTATTTTCTCCCCTCGTTGGCCTATGATACTCCATTAAGACCGTAATCTCAAACACAAATTGGAATCACAATTATTTCATCAGGGGTTACTTCAATAATTAATGTGAAAATATGGAAATTGTGAGATTAAAATATAGAATAGAAATATTGGCAAGGTGTTGATTGATTTAATTTCTTTAAATGCGTGGTATTTGATGTTATTGTGATATTGAGCGTTGAATTAATTTTATGTATATGCTTGATTAGATGAATTTATGTGATATGATAATAAAAGATGGATGTATTGTGATAAGTTTATGTGATGAGGTACGATTGATGATAGGGATGCCCTAAATTTGTGATGAGTTATGTAATGATGATGATGTGTGATTTATAATAGTGATGAAAAGATTGAAGTAACCTCTGATGAAATAATTGTGATTCCAATTTGTGTTTGAGATGATGGTCTTAATGGAGTATCATAGGCCAACGAGGGGAGAAAATAAATATTGAGAATTTGTGAAGTGGAGATTATTTTGTCATCATATAGGTAGGGCCTGACAAGCCTAGCGATTTCGGGGAAGTACAACTGAATTGAGCCTGATCGTGGCGGTCTACTGTTGAGCCTTAAGGCAAGATTGTTAGACCTTGGAGGTATTCAGGTGGGGAATTCCTAGGTGACTTGGAGGTAGCACTCCAAATGTCGGGAGCTACCATGCAACACACGTTTACCTCGACTGTCGCGTATATGTGTCTCGGGTTGAGTTGAGGGGATCTATTCGGACAGGGCCAATTTGAATTGTCCCTCCACCGGGATGGTGGCATAGTATCATGGCCTCATAACCAAGTACTTTAGAGTTAGAATGGTACCACATTGTGAAGTAGAGTCGAAGCTCATGCATAGCATTGCATTTTCTTGTGATTGTTTTGTTAATATTAATATGTGTCCTGTGCGATAATAATTCTTCTTAGATGATTTGATGTTATAGTGAATTGTATTGACTTTCCTTGAGTGGTTTTGACTTTATAATGTTGTGTTTTTCTTTGAAGAATGTTTTTCTAATGATACGGTTTATTTAGAATTAATTGCGTGTTCTCCTTACTTATATTATACTATTAATATGATTTCAAAACTCACCTCCTTCGTTGTTTGTGGTTTACTGGCTTGGCCCTGCGTTTGCGAAATCGCAGTTATTACAGGTTAATGAGTCTTGAAGTTCAAGTTTGGGAGAAGCCCCGCTCTGATAGGTGATACCGGGAATGAGAGTCATAAGTTGTATTTTTATTTTTTTAATTAGAAACAACTTTTTGTATGAAACCTTATAACTAGTAAATTTTTGGAATGAAATTAAGAAATTCTAGTTAAATCAAAGTTTATGGAGATTGCACTATTTTATAAGAGGAAAAAAGTTTAAAGTGTTCATTTTGAATTTTGAGGAATGTAATATCTCAAATTAATTATAAAAGTTTTTATTTCCTTGAAAACATATTTGCTTTATCCGCTGCAAATTAAAGTTAAAAATTCTATTATAAATTATTATATATTATTTTGGGGTTTAGGGTGTCACAACTAACATATATTTTATTTTAGTTCTACGAAGATGATTTTTTATTATATTTAAAACTTAATGTTTCATTTCTATTATAGATAGTTACTTAAATTTATGTCTTAAAAAAAAATTTTATTTTATTTCAAAAAGTTTATGTTGTAACATTTTCAAATAATAAATACAAACATTTAAATTAACAAACACATATATCTGTTGAGTAAAAAATATCACAAAACTCTAATATAATATTGGTTTGGTGCACTAATTTATAACAAAAGAATGTCACCAAGGAAAAAAAAACTGAAGAAAAAATAAAAGGATAAACATAGTAGATTAAAATGCACTATGCAATGTCATGAAAAAAAAACTATAAATACATATCTAGACAGAATCAATTAAAGTTGACCGTAAAAGTTACTATTTCTAGCTTGACTATCCTACATTGAGTGTTTTTAACCATGCAATCAAACATATTAATATTGTGTAATATTTGAGTTAGTTCAATTTGTAATTGGACTAATTGTTCTTTAGCATGGATTATTAGATGAAAATTTTATCCCATACCCCCTAATTATACCTATACCCCCAAATAAGCAATGAAATGACATTTTTACCCTCGCTTAAATGATAAAACTCCAAAAAATTTACCCTTTATACATTCAACATTTCCGGAACTCAAAAGTGAGGTTTTTGTTTCTTCTAAACTTCCGGAGAACTTGAATACAAGGTTTCCGGTATAATACGTACACTTCGAAAAACTTTGTTCAAGTTTCCTGGTGTAGTAGGTTACTTCTGAAGTACTTTTCTCAACCTCTCCGGTACAGAAGCCTGCTAAAATCTTTTTTGAACTTCTCCAGTACAGAGGCTTCTTCTGGAAATCTCTTTTGAACTTCTCCGGTACAGAAGCACATTCTGGGAAACTTGATGTTTAACATTTCCGGTAGTTACCGAAGAACTTGAACCTCAAGTTCCCCGGAAAGTTATATTAAAATTTTTTTAATATTTTTTTTATAATTGTAAGTAATTATAATTTTATAACTAATTGTAATTTATTTCTTTTTAATTTTTCACTGGGCGCAAGAGGAAGAGACGGCAAAATCATACGAATTACGCGTGACACTGATATTTCTACATCATCCGCGATGAATCCTCTAGAGAGGATTCGATCGACAGCTTCAAGGAGAATAAGACGAATGATAATTGAAGACGATGATGAGAGAGATCATGATCATCGATTATTCCCAGATGTGACTATCTATTAGCATGAGGAGCCTCATATAGTACATGAGGAAGAGGATGTACATTTGTAGGAGGAGGCTGCACTTGCTCATGAGGGAGAGCATATGGAGGAGGGGCATGATGGAGCTCAAGGACCTGGTGAGCTCACACGGGATCCTGGACGACCTTATGATTTATCCGTCTTTACAAGGTGATCTTATACAGCAGGGGTTGAAGGAACATGAAGCTAGTCCAGATGATGAGTTGTATATTCACTTTTATAAAGCTTTGTATTTATCTCGTAGTCACACTAGTTAGTAGTAACACTTTTATGCATTATTGTTATGTCAGTTACTTTTTATAAACACTATATGCGTTATTGTTATGTCGGTAACATTTATAAACACTTTATGTCATATTGTTATGTCGGTTACTTTATGCATTATTGTTATGTCGTTTACATTATATTGTTTGTGATGAAATATAAGAAATATAAAATAAATAAATTACAAGATGAAATCGAACGACAATAAACTAAAATTAATTAATAACAAGTGATTTTGTAAGAGATTAAAAGCATTAAGCTTCATCTAATGACATTGCAACTATGGGTTCTCTAGGTGGATTTTGGATAACACGTGGCAAACGACCTAATAAATACCCCCAATGTTGTAGACCCCCTGTATATGCTATTGCCCAAGAAGTTGCTTCATCAGTGCGATATTGCTTCCAACCTTGTGCAATGTCTGGCATTGGAAATCCATATTTCATCTTTAACTGCAAAATAAGATCATTTTATTATTTTAAAAATTCATTTGATAATTTTAAAAATTTAAAACAAAAGAAAATAATTACTGGAACACGTACTTGAATGTGCCACCTGTTTGATTTTTTATATTGTGATCGATAAGACTGGATTGTGCATTGTGACTAGTGTAAACCAAATATTGGGATTTTAGTGTGATTGACTAATATACATATATAATGATGAATATTGTGAAGTCAAACTGAAACTTATTGAGTTGTGATGATCAAGTAAGTATGATAATTGTGTTGTAGATTTTGGAGGTAGGACTATTTTGTCATCATATAGGGAGGGTCTCATAAACCTTGTGATTCGGGGGAAGTACAACTGAATGAGCTTGATCGTGGAGGGCTACAGTCGAATTGTAAAGTAAGACTGATAGACCTTGGGGTACCTCTAGTGGGGAATTCCTAAGTGGATTAGTGGGTTATTCCCTAAGACCGGGAGCTACCGTGCAACACAAGAGTACTCCGACCGTCGCGTATATGTGTCTTGGGTTGAGTTGAGGGGATCTATGAGGACTTGGCCTTTCACGAATTGTTCGTCGACTCTTGTAGTGGCATAGTATCAGGCCTCCTAACAAAGTACTTCAGAGTAGAATGGTACCAAATGATGAAGTATAGAGTATAGGACATGCATAGCATTTCATCCTTGTAAATGTTTTATTGTGATTGAATTAGATTAACCTCTGATATTATGTTCTTGAATGTTCTCTTTATTTTGATGTTTTGACTACTTGCGTGTTCTTCTCGTTTATTTTAATACTGTTACATAATTTCAAAATTCACCCCTTGTTGTTTTTGTTTGGCGTTTGCGATGGAAGCAGACGACCTGCAAGTTGCAGGTGAAGACTAATACTGTCAAAGTGTAGGAAGCCGTCTTATCTCGAAGACTTTTATTATCTACCTTTTTGTTAACGTCATTTTTGAACATATTTTATTTTGGGAATTCCCGCTCTAATAGTGGCATCGGGTTAGAACTACATTTACAATTATCATTAAACTTATGTACGTGTGCTTCAAAAAGGATTTTGTTGATTACTGTTATTATTTCGAGTGTTAAGTTTGATGAAAATTTTGGATTAATGTGACATGTTCATGATTACGTGATACTCTTTGCCTTAAAGAAAATGTTTGAAAGTTTATATGTTTATTTATTTGTTTTTAGAATTTCATGATTTTAAAAATAAAATTTAAAATAAAAAGTTAATATTAATTTGGGGTTTAGGGTGTCACACCACCCACAATTATTCCCATTCAACTTTCAATTCCACTCACAAAAAGTTATTTTCACTCATTTTATATTCACTCCCCACTCACAAAATTATTCCCACTCAACTTACTTTTAATTCCACTCAAAATTATTCTTACTAAACTTACCTTTAGTTTCCACTAACAAAAATACTTTCACTTAACATACTTATACTTCTCACTCACAAATAATCATTCCACCAGCACATCCACAAAATTATTCTTTCAAAAAAAAAAAAAAGTAAAAGCTACAAGGACAACCACTTTAAGTGGTTCTCCATTAATACTTCCCCTCTTATCTAGTGGTCTATAATTAATTTTTTTTTTGAGCAATTCATACTAAAACTACAAAATAAAAAATACATCTTCATAGTTTGTTCACTACTTCTGTTATGTTATTTTCTTTTTTCATCTATCTTCTCTGTCTCTGTGCTCTACCACTCAAATTCTCACTGTGACAGAATAAACAATTTACCTCAACAACCAAAGGTGGATTTCAACTAATATGCTGGTTATATTACTGTTGATGAAAATCAACAAAGAATTTTATTTTAATATTTTGTTGAAGCAGAAGTTCACCCAGATTCAAAACCAATAGTTTTATGCTTACATGGAGGTAATATGAATTCATCCACTTTAATTAAAAAATAATAAAATTTGTTTATTTGAAAGTTAATGTATTTGAAAATATGTTGTGAGTTTTGAAGGTCCGAGTTGTTCTTCCATCAGACTTGGAGCTTTTAATCAGCATGGTCCTTTTAAACCAACTGACAAAGGTTTGGTTAAGAATGACCACAGTTGGAACAAAGGTAATTAAAAAAATCAATTTTGTTGAATTTTTATTAAAAAAAATTTGCGTACCTAAATTGTTTTACATTTTGATATTCTTTGTAGAGGCAAACATGCTCTATTTGGAATCACCAAATGGCGTTGGCTATGCAGGTAGTATTTTGATTGTATTATTGGAATAGTATTTTAATTTCAAGGTTACGTTGGATGATAATATTATGTTGTGCTTCATAGAAAAAACATCTTAGTTGATATGAATAATATTGATTGCTTTGTTGATGTTTGCAGATAGGGAATCCCCTTCTAGAGTATAACACAAATTTCAACTCTAGAGGGCAATTTTTGTGGTCTCATGCGTTGATATCTCATTCAACGTATGAGTTACTCACAAAAGTTTGCAAGTATTCCCGCATTATGATGGAGTATCAAAGTGGTATAGTTAGTACCATTTGTTTAGAAGTTCACCGGTTTTTGGCGGAGGAGGTTAGTAGATATATATATTTTTTATTCAGTTATTTAAAAATAGAAGATAAAACCCTTCCATGAAGCTGACTCTTTATAAAACCCAAATTTTATAAGAAACTATTTTATTGATTAAATATTATTTTAGATGATTAATCTGGTGTTAAAATTATTTTAGGTAAGTTTCCTTGACCGAATTTCGAAATTTAGTTTTTGGAGTGTCTTCTCCTAATTTATTTTTGACTTTTTCCCATAAATTGTCGAGTTAGATCTATTGAATGACAAATAGTCAGAGAACAAAGGATGTTTGCTCGTGAAATTATATTCGTGTGTGAAAGTGTCGAAATAAGGTAAGGGGTGAGAGAGCGTTTGAATTCATGAGTATAATATATTGTGAGATGAACGGGAAACCTATTTCCCAACGATTCATCCGGGGCTTGCTACGTAAGGCAATAGCCCTTTGAGGGATAAATTCATTAATATGAAAATATGGAAATTGTGAGATTAAAATATAGAATAGAAATATTTGTAAGGTGTTGCTTGATTTAATATATTTAAATGTGTGGTATTTGATATTATTGTGATATTGAGTGTCGAATGAATTTTAGGTATATGTTTGATTAGATGAGTTATGTGATGTGATAATAAAAGATGGATGCATTGTGATAATTGAGTCTAGTGACAAGATTGTTAGACCTTGGAGGTATTCGGGTGGGGAATTCCTCCAAGGTGGTCTAACAAGCCTAGTGATTCCGGGGAAGTACAACTAAATTGAGCCTGATCAAGGCGGTCTACTGTTGAGCCTTAAGGCAAGATTGTTAGACCTTGGAGGTATTCGAGTGGGGAATTCCTAGGTGACTTGGAGGTAGCACTCCAAATGTCGGGATCTACCATGCAACACACGTTTACCTCGACTGCCGCGTGTATGTGTCTCAGGGGTTGAGTTGAGGGGATCTATGAGGACAGGGCCAAATTGAATTGTTCGTCCACCGAGATGGTGGCATAGTATCAAGCCTCCTAACCAAGTACTTAAAAGTTAGAATGGTAACACATTGTGAAGTAAAGTCTAAGCTCATGCATAGCATTGCATTTTCTTGTGATTGTTTTGTTGTGATTAATGTGTATTGCTTGCGATAATATTTCTCTTAGACGATTTGATGTCATAGTGAAAGATATTGATTTTCCGTGAGTGATTTTGAATTTTAATGTAATATTTTTGTTGAAGAATGTTTGTGTAATGATACGGTTCTATTATGATTGTTTGCGTGTTCTTCTTGCCTATATCATACTATCAACATGATTTCGAAACTACCCTCCTTCGTTGTTTGTGTTTGACTGGCTTAGCCCTGCATTTGCGAAATTGCAGTTATTAAAGGTTAATGAGTCTTGAAGTTCAAGTTTAAGGCAAACCCCGCTCGTCATGAGTCTTGAAGTTCTCTTAGTTAATATGAATAATATCGATTTCTTTGTTAATGTTTGCAGATAGGGAATCCCCTTCTAGAGTATAACATATATTTAAACTCTAGAGGGCAATTTTTGTGGTCTCATGCGTTGATATCACATTCAACGTATGAGTTACTCACAAAAGTTTGCAACTATTCCAGCATTATGAAGGAGTATCATAGTGGTATAGTTAGTACCACTTGTTTAGAAGTTCATCGGCAATTGGCGGAGTAGGTTAGTAGATATATATATTTTTTATTCAGTTATTTAAAAATAGAAGATAAAACCTTTCCATGAAGCTGACTCTTTATTTATGTACAGGTTAGCAGCTTACGAAAATTGCCCAAAAAGTCTGGATCAAATCAACGACCGGTAGACCCTTGTAGCATTCTTCTCGTAAATTAATATCTGTTTTCGAGTTCCGGATCAAATTTCAAAAACTAGCCATCGTCTCGTCTGAAACTAAGGATTTCAATTCATTTTATCGGATGGTAAGGAAATCGCTTGAAAATTTTCCATAAAATCAACGATTGGGAGACCCTTGTAGCATTAATCTCGTAAATTTATAATTGTGTTTCAGGTTCTAGATCAGATTTCAAAAACTAGCCATCCTCTGTTCCGAAAATACAGTATTCGGTCCATTTTGTGGGATGGTACGAATATCACCCGTAAATCCAGATGAAATCGACGACTGGGAGATCTTTTAGCATTCTTCTCGTAAATTAATAACTGTGTTTCGGGTTGCAGATCAGATTTCAAAAACTAGCCATCATGTGGTCCGAAAATACGGATTTCGGTTCATTTTGTCGGATGGTACGGAAAAAGCTTGAAAAGTCCAAATTAAATCGACGACCGGGAGACCCTTGTAGCATTCTTCTCGTAAATTAATAACTGAGTTTCGGGTTCTAGATCAGATTTCAAAAACTAGCCAGTGTCTGGTCCGAAAATACGGATTTCGGTCCATTTTGTTGGATGGTACGAAAATCGCCGGAAAAGTCCAGATTAAATCGACTACCGGGAGACCCTTAAAGTATTCTTCTTGTAAATTTATAGTTGTGTTTCGAGTTCATAGTCAGATTTCTAAAAGTAGCCATCATCCAGTCCCAAAATACGAGTTTCGGTTTATTTTGTCGGATGGTACGAAAATCGCCAGAAAAGTCCGGATGAAATCGACGACTGAGAGACCCTTGTAGCAATATTATAGTAAATAATAACTGTGTTCCGGGTTCCGTATCAAATTTCTAAAACTAGCCATCGTCTAGTCCAAAAATACGATTTCTGGTTAAATTTGTCGAATGGTACGAAAATCGCCAGAAAAGTCCGGATGAAATCGACGACTGAGAGACCCTTGTAGCAATATTATAGTAAATAATAACTGTGTTCCGGGTTCCGTATCAAATTTCTAAAACTAGCCATCGTCTAGTCCAAAAATACAATTTCTGGTTAAATTTGTCGGATGGTACGAAAATCGCCAGAAAAGTCCGGATGAAATCGACGACTGAGAGACCCTTGTAGCAATATTATAGTAAATAATAACTGTGTTCCGGGTTTCGTATCAAATTTCTAAAACTAGCCATCGTCTAGTCCAAAAATACGATTTCTGGTTAAATTTGACGGATGGTACAAAAATCGCCCGAAAAGTGTGGTTGAAATCAACGACCGGTAGACCCATGTAGCATTCTTCTCGTAAATTAATATCTGTGTTTCTGGTTCTGGATCAGATTTCAAAAACTAGCCATCGTCTGGTCGGAAACTACGGTTTTCAATTCATTTTGTCGAATGGTACGGAAATAACGTTAAAAGTTCGTATGAAATCGACGACTGGGAGACCCTTGTAGCTTCATGTCGTAAATTTATAACTGTGCTTCGGGTTCCAGATCAGATTTCAAAAACTAGCCATAACGTGGTCTGAAAATACGCATTTTAGTCCATTTTCTCGGATGGTATGAAAATCTCCCGAAAAGGCTGGATGAAATCGACGACCGGGAGACCCTTATTGCATTTGTCTCGTAAATTAATAACTGTGTTTTGGGTTCCAGTCCTGATTTCAAAAACTAGCCATTGTCTGGTTCGATAATACGAATTTCGGTTTATTTTCTCAAATGGTACGGAAAAAGCTTGAAAAGTTCAAATTAAATCGACGATGGGGAGACCCTTGTAGCATTCTTCTCGTAAATTAATAACTGAGTTTCGGGTTCCAGGTCAGATTTCAAAATCTAGCCATCGTCTGGTCCGAAAATACGGATTTCGGTCCATTTTGTTGTATGGTACCAAAATTCCCCGAAAAAGTCCAGATGAAATAGACTATCGGGAGACCCTTGTAGTATTCTTCTCGTAAATTTATATCTGTGTTTCGAGTTCATAGTCAGATTTCTAAAAGTAGCCATCATCCAGTCCAAAAAGACGAGTTTCGGTTTATTTTGTCGGATGGTACGAAAATCACCCGAAAAGTTCGAATGAAATCGAAGACCGGGATACCCTTGTAGCATTATTCTAGTAAATTAATAACTATGTTTCGGGTTTTGGATCAGATTTCAAAAACTAGCCATTGTTTGGTTTTAGAATTTCTTAATTTAATTCCAAAAATTTACTAGTTATAAGGTTTCATACCAAAAAGTTGTTTCTAATTAAACAAATAAAAATACAACTTATGACTCTCATTCCCGGTATCACCTATCAGAGCGGGGCTTCTCCCGAACTTGAACTTCAAGACACGTTAACCTGTAATAACTGCGATTTCGCAAACGCAGGGCCAAGCCAGCAAACACAAACAACGAAGGAGGTGAATTTTGAAATCATGTTGATAGTATAATATAAGTATGAAGAACACGCAAACAATCATAATACCGTATCATAACCACATTACGATACATCAAAATATTCAAGCAAATAGTACCATATTATAACATCAAAATCTCTCAAGTAAAATAATTATCTCATTATAATATGCATCAAATCATCTCAGAGAAACTATTATTACTTTTGAAACCCATCAATCACAACAAAACAATCACAAGAAAATGCAATGCTATGCATGAGCTTAGACTCTAACTCTGAAGTACTTGGTTATGAGGCCTGATACTATGCCACCATCCCGGTGGACGGACAATTCAAATTGGCCATGTCCTCATAGATCCCCTCAACTCAACACGAGACACATACACGCGACAGTAGAGGTAGACGTGTGTTGCATGGTTGCTCCCGACATTTGGGGTGCTACCTCCAAGTCACCAAGGAATTCCCCACCCGAATACCTCCAAGGTCTAACAATCTTGCCTTAAGCCTCAACAGTAGACCGCCACGATCAGGCTCAATTCAGTTGTACTTCCCAAGAATCACTAGGCTTGTCAGGCCCTACCTATATGATGACACAATAATCTCCACTTCACAAATTCTCAATATTTATATTCTCCCCTTGTTGGCCTATGATACTCAATTAAGACCGTCATCTCAAACACAAATTGGAATCACAATTATTTCATCAGGGGTTACTTCAATATTTTCCTCACAAATTCATAACATCACTATTATAAATCACACATCATCGTCATTACATAACTCATCACAAATTTAGAGCATCACTATCATCAATCGTACCTCATCACAAATTTATAAAATCACAATTATTATTCATACATCATCATCATCACATAAAATTATCACAACACATCCATCTTTTATTATCAGATCACATAAACTCATTTAATCAAACATATACATAAAATTAATTCGACACTCAATATCACAATAACATCAAGTGCCACACATTTAAAGAAATTAAATTAATCAACACCTTACAAATATTTCTATTCTATATTTTAATCTCACAATTTCCATGTTTGCACATTAATTAATTTATCCCTCAAAGGGCTATTGCCATACGTAGCGAGCCCCGGATGAATTGTTGGGAATTATGGTTTTCCCGTTCATCTCACAATATATTATACTCATGAATTCAACGCTCTCTCCCCTCTAACCTTATTTAGACGCTTCCTCAAACAAAGAAATCAATAGCAACTGCATATCGTCAACGTACAGCGAGCGAATCCGAATAAACGGCGACTTCCTAAATCGTTGAGACGTGACTGATAAATTATGCGGAGCATAAAAATAAATGTTAAATAATTAATAATAATTTTAGGAACAAAAATGGAGTTAAAACGACGACAAGAAAACTGCAGAAAATGTCTTACGGACTCGTCGGAGCGCCGGAAGGGTCCGACGTCAACTTCACCGAAAAATGCAAATGAGTAGTGTTTCTTGAAGGTTTCGACTAGAGGAATCGAAAAACGATGTCAGTTTTTTCAGACGACAAACGTGGGAAAGAAACGCAGCTGTTTCTGAAGAAACGGAGCAACGATTGATAAAACTAATGCCAAAAATGGATTCAGTGGCCGATTTTGTGTGGGATAGAAGTTGGGATCGATTCAAAACGCAAGGAATTGGTGGCAATGAATATTAGAGAAGAGGAAGAATGGATGCGCGTTCTTTCAAGAAGAAGAGGAAGTCTATCACAATTTTTTTTTTGTTAACAATTAGGGTTCGCACATGGGTCAAACCCATTTGTCTCTTTATTTACTTTTTTGTTTTATTACTATTATTATTTTTATTTTGCTAAAACAAAATTAATAGTTACTTAATCTCATTTTTCTCATTTTTAATACTCCTCCAAACATCATTTAATTTTCAAAACATTACTAATATTTCATAACTAATATATGATAAATTAGAGTAATTAAAATAATTAACCATTTAAAATACTACCATCATTAGAGAATAGTCTAAATCACAAAATAAATAAATATAACATTGCTACTTTATATTAATTACTAAATCAAAATAAATATGTATAAAATCCTCATACCATAGCAACTATATAAAAATAAAGAAAATGAATATTAAAATTACTAATATATCAAGATAATTATTTGTAAAATAAATTATTAAAATAACTCATATATATAAATAATTAAATATAATTATGTGCACACTTAACATTAGTCAAACATACAAGAAAATATCATATTAACTACGAACGCACATATACATGTAGAATCGCCTAAAATCTTATTCTTTAAAATATTTACACTAAAGTACTTTTATTTATAAAATAATAAAATATAATATTTGTTACTTATATCACATATTTAGTCATATATATACAAAAGTAGTGTATCATAGAAAACACCCATATAACAAAAGTTAGTCACAAGATTTATCCACATATATTCTAAAATAACTTTAACAGCAAATTAATTATCTAAAATCCTATTTAATTAAGAAAATATTTATTATAAAAATTGAGGTGTTACAATTCTCCCCTTGTTAATGAAATTTCGTCCTCGAAATTTGTGGTTAATAACAAGCGAACTAATATCTAACTAAATACCCTCAAGATTCAAACTTAGTACCCAAAGATACAATAACAAAACATAAAGCATTCGCTACTCATTTAAGCACAATATGTCAAAAACTAATTAACTTAGCATGATATGCTATCATGAAACAATAAATCAATTAAACACATATCACGTGTATCACTCAATTATGAAATAAAATGCCATAGAGTTACTCCCTATAACTTACATATAAAACCTATCATATAGATTTAGTTAATAATAACTTAGTTCATTTAGTTGGGTTAAATGAAACACATTCCAAGTTCATTGTCAATTTCAAATATTTCTTTCAAACAAAATTTGACTAGTTTTACTCCTTAAAATAAAGTTTAGATCCTATCACTAAACATTCAACAAATTTAACTTAAGTCTGACAAAGAGAGCAATTTTTAAAATATTAGACACATCTAACAACTTAATAACATTATAATAGATTTACAATCAATTACTCTATAAAAACATACTTTATACATAATCAAGGAGAAAGAAAAAAGTCAATGATAGAGATACTATTTCACAATACCATATATTTAATAATTAAATTGATTCAATTGACATAAGCAATGAACATGTTTTTGAACTATTTACAGAATAAAATTAAAAAGTATTTATAACAATGGGTTATTGTTGCCTCTTTTATCGACGATGAGTCATCGGGGTAGCTAGTCCCTCATACTCATGTAGTAAACTACTTAAGGTAACTATAACTGCAGTTATTCAAATTCAGACATGGATAATTAAAAGTATTTTTAACGTGGGTCAGAAGTGCGAAGGCGGCGCCACAACTCCTACTCCTTACCTCAAGTTAAAAACATACTTAATTACACATTTATAATAATTTACTTGTAATTTACAAGTAGTAACAACAACACTTACATCAATATATAATCAATAATCCGATTGAAGAAATATAGAGCTATTTCACTTTTAGATGATCTCCACTACTCTAACGCTATACACTAATTTCCAACAATTAGAACACTTGAAACACAAACAATTTCATATTTACATAATCATATAAGATTCACATTACTAATCTAAAAATTAGCACCAAAATTTTACGTTCATCTCATAACTCAAACAATGTAGCCTATCCTCATAGAACTCTAATTGCTCCAAATTGATCACGATTATATTTTCTTTTGAATTAATCCTCATCACTTAAAGGTTACAATAAACTAAAACATAGATTTCCAAGTAGCAGATAGGATAAATAATTATTTACTAGAAGACACAACACGCTACCAAACCAAATTGAATCAAGTAGTAGATAAATCACTTTAAAAGTTACACATCATTCTAAAAATTGATTTCTAGACTTAAATTATTCTAAAATGTATCACTAATCATTTAGCACCCAAAAAAAATCATTGGAAATTCAAAACTTTTCCTTAAATCACTTTTCAATAAATCACGTCTAAATAAAAACAACAAAAATATATCACATTTCTAAATACAATTAAAAATAAAATAAATCACATGTATTTTTAAAATCTATAAGATTTCTAAAATCCCTTGTTTTTTAATCGTCAAAAACACATTTCTAAATAATTAATCATTATAAAAATTATTATTTTCAACTTATATTTTGAAAGAAGATTTAAATTATATATATAGATAGATAAAATTTTTCTAATAAATTAACACTCCCAAGATAGTTCAAATTTATTTTCTTATTTTCTCAGAATTTACAAAAAAACAAAATTGTATATTTATATACATTAAAGTAATGCACATGACACAAAACATAAGGCATACTTGGTTATGATAATGAATTACACTAATTGACAAATCTACAAAATAACATTCTCCTCTCACACCAACTACTCAACATGTCTATAGATACATCATCAGTTTCTATCAAGACACAAAATTGGTCTAAAGCATAACACACCTTCAATTTTACAAACAACATGTCACTTTCTCATATTAAACTCAAATATACATTTCAACAATGATAAGACAACAACTATAATTCTACTAAAAAAAACATTCGACTCATAACATACATCGATTATAGAATCTAAAATTTAGATAACTTTTCAAAAAGAGTTTGACTATTGAGATAATTCTTTTAAAAACTTTGTTTTTCTTCTCTTTCTCAATTAGTAGAAATTTTATCATCTGACCCCCTTTCTTTTTAATTAGTACTATTATATATCACTAATGAGTTCTTAAACTCTAAAACTCTAACATCAAGTTAAACTCTAATGAGTTCATAATATCATAATCAATAAATCAATCATTTCAAACAAATATCCCAACATGCTCACATTTCAATATTCACACCAGCCCCCTCTAAATCAACATAACAAAAATCTTTTTGATTTTCTTAAAAATAACACATAGTAAAATATGGTGTAAATTTTCAGCTATTTTAGACATTAAATAAAATCACTAGTATAGAATTATTGTTATTTTATAAATCAACAAAAATTCAACTCAATTTAATTTATTTAAAATAATCAAGAGAATTCAAACAAAAGTTATTTTCATCTTACAAAATAAGTAAACTTTAACTCCTTCAAAATGTCATTTTTAAAAAATTCTAAGTTCTACCAATCTCTAATATTCAGGAATTACTATTGCTAATAATATGAATTTCATACTATTTAAAATCATGATGAACATTCTAAATTTGTATTCAAAACCAATATCAAAACTCTACTCATCTAGATACAACCATCAACACTTTCAAGTGATTTAAAGTTAACATTCACACTTTAAAATTGATTTTTTTCTTCACATAAGCCAACAAAAAATCAAAATAAGAATTTTTTAGTCAAAATTAAAACTTTGAACATAAGAGACATATTTCCTATTTAACTCAAAGTTCAGAACGAAACATCTTTTTTTTTTTTTCTCTAAATTGAGTTTCAACAAAATAATAATAATTTGTACCTAGTAAAAGTCAATACTTGAAGTTTTAAACATATAGTTCATACAGAAATCAATGTTTCAATCAATTAGTTATTAGATCAAACACTTTAAACAAATTCATATCAAGACTAAATATTTTAAATTGATTAAGGGTGAAAATAGAACTTTAAAACAACTAACAGGTGAGGTTTGACATTCGATAACTAAGATTACATGAATGAGATTAATAATTTCAAACATACAGATGGTCAATCAAAATTATTATTTCCAACTATTCACATAAAACAAGAATGCAAAAATTATATTTTGGTAGACAAGTAACAAACAACAAAATCATTCAACAAGTAACTAACGTAATCTTGTCAACAATTAAAATTTACTCAAATCTTAACAAGTAATTTCATGGTTTATTTACTCACTTAGGTAGTAATTTAGAATCGATAATACAATCAGGGTAAGCAAATAATAAACAGTTAATTAGCAACCTCAAAAATATGTATAATAATACAAAAGCATATAACACTTAACTCAATAATATAATAGGAAAAACATGATAGTACAAATAATTATTACACAAGAAAACACAAGTGACATGACTAACACTGAATCGACATTCGACCCACTCGGCCTAATTGGACAGACCTGCTCTGTTACCACTAATGTGACACCCTTAATCCCAAAATAATATATAATAATTTATAATAGAATTTTTAACTTTAATTTGCAGCGGATAGCGCAAATATGTTTCCAAGGGAATAAAAACTTGTATAATTAATTTGAGATATCACATTCCTCAAAACTGAAAATGAACACTTTAAACTTTTTCCTCCTGTAAAATAGTGCAATCTCCATAAACTTTGATTTGACTAGAATTTCTTAATTTAATTCCAAAAATTTACTAGTTATAAGGTTTCATACCAAAAAGTTGTTTCTAATTAAACAAATAAAAATACAACTTATGACTTTCATTCCCGGTATCACCTATTAGAGCGGGGCTTCTCCCAAACTTGAACTTCAAGACTCGTTAACCTGTAATAACTGCGATTTTGCAAACGCAGGGCCAAGCCAGTCAAACACAAACAACGAAGGAGGTGAGTTTTGAAATCATGTTGATAGTATAATATAAGTATGAAGAACACGCAAACAATCATAATACCGTATCATAACCACATTACGATACATCAAAATATTCAAGCAAATAGTACCATATTATAACATCAAAATCACTCAAGTAAAATAATTATCTCATTATAATATGCATCAAATAATCTCAGAGAAACTATTATTACTTTTGAAACCCATCAATCACAACAAAACAATCACAAGAAAATGCAATGCTATGCATGAGCTTAGACTCTACTTCACAATGTGGTACCATTCTAATTCTGAAGTACATGGTTAGGAGGCCTAATACTATGCCACCATCCCGGTGGACGGACAATTCAAATTGACCATGTCCTCATAGATCCCCTCAACTCAACACGAGACACATACACACGACAGTAGAGGTAGACGTGTGTTGCATGGTTACTCCCGACATTTGGGGTGCTACCTCCAAGTCACCAAGGAATTCCCCACCCGAATACCTCCAAGGTCTAACAATCATGCCTTAAGGCTCAACAGTAGACCGCCACGATCAGGCTCAATTCAGTTGTACTTCCCCAAAATCACTAGGCTTGTCAGGCCCTACCTATATGATGACACAATAATCTCCACTTCACAAATTCTCAATATTTATTTTCTCCCCTTGTTGGCCTATGATACTCCATTAAGACCGTCATCTCAAACACAAATTAGAATCACAATTATTTCATCAGGGGTTACTTCAATATTTTCATCACAAATTCTTAACATCACTATTATAAATCACACATCATCGTCATTACATAACTCATCACAAATTTAGAGCATCACTATCATCAATTGTATCTCATCACATAAACTTATCACAAATTTATAAAATCACAATTATTATTCATACATCATCATCATCACATAAAATTATCACAACACATCCGTCTTTTATTATCAGATCACATAAACTCATCTAATCAAACATATACATAAAATTAATTCGACACTCAATATCACAATAACATCAAGTACCACATATTTAAAGAAATTAAATCAATCAACACCTTACAATTTTTCTATTCTATATTTTAATCTCACAATTTCCATGTTTGCACATTAATTAATTTATCCCTCAAAGGGCTACTGCCATACGTAGCGAGCCCTGGATGAATCGTTGGGAATTACGGTTTTCCCGTTCATCTCACAATATATTATACTCATGAATTCAAACGCTCTCTCACCCCTTACTTTATTTAGACGCTTCCTCAAACACAGAAATCAATAGCGACTGCATATCGTCAACGTACAGCGAGCGAATCCGAATAAACAGCGACTTCCTAAATCGTTGAGATGTGACTAATAAATTATGCGGAGCATAAAAATAAATGTTAAATAATTAATAATAATTTTAGGAACAAAAATGGAGTTAAAACGAGGACAAGAAAACTGCAGAAAATGTCTCACTGACTCGTCGGAGTGCCGGAAGGGTCCGATGTCAACTTCACCGAAAAATGCAAATGAGTAGTGTTTCTTGAAGGTTTCGACGAGAGGAATCCAAAAACGATGTCAATTTTTTGAGACGACAAACATGGTGATCGGAATCGGCCAAAAACAGCTCGCCCAAGGAAAGAAACGCAGCTGTTTCTGAAGAAACAGAGCAACGATTGATAAAACTGATGCCAAAAATGGATTCAGTGGCCGATTTCGTGTCGGATAGAGGTTGGGATCGATTTAAAAGGCAAGGAATTGTTGGCAATGAATATTAGAGAAGAGGAAGAATGGATGTGCATTCTTTCAAGAAGAAGAGGCAGTCTATCACAATTTTTTTTTGTTAACAATTAGGGTTCGCACATGGGTCAAACCCATTGGTCTCTTTATTTACTTTTTTGTTTTGTTACTATTATTATTTTTATTTTGCTAAAACAAAATTAATAGTTACTTAATCTCATTTTTCTCATTTTTAATACTCCTCCAAACATCATTTAATTTTCAAAACATTACTAATATTTCATAACTAATATATGTTAAATTAGAGTAATTAAAATAATTAATCTTTTAAAATACTACCATCATTAGAGAATAGTCTAAATCAAAAAATAAATAAATATAACATTGCTACTTTATATTAATTACTAAATCAAAATAAATATGTATAAAATCCTCATACCATAGCAACTATATAAAAATAAAGAAAATAAATATTAAAATTACTAATATACCAAGATAATTATTTGTAAAATAAATAATTAAAATAACTCATATATATAAACAATTAAATATAATTATGTGCACACTTAACATTAGTCAAACATACAAGAAAATATCATATTAACTACGAATGCACATATACATGTAGAATCGCCTAAAATCTTATTCTTTAAAATATTTACACTAAAATACTTTTATTTATAAAATAATAAAATATAATATTTGTTACTTATATCACATATTTAGTCATATATATACAAAATTAGTGTATCATAGAAAACACCCATATAAGGAAAGTTAGTCACAAGATTTATCCACATATATTCTAAAATAACTTTAACAGCAAATTAATTATCTAAAATCCTATTTAATTATGAAAATATTTATTATAAAAATTGAGGTGTTACAATTCTCCCCTTGTTAATGAAATTTTGTCCTCGAAATTTGTAGCATTCTTTTCCGAAATTTATAACTATGTTTCGGGTTCCTGGTCAGATTTCAAAAACAAGCTATCGTTTGGTACGAAAATACAGATTTCCATCCATTTTGCGGATGGTAAGAAAATCTCCCGAAAAGTTCAGATGAAATCGACGACCAGAAGACTGTTGTAGGATTCTTCTTGTAAATTAATACCTGCGTTTCGGGTTCGGGATAAAATTTCAAAAACTAGCCATCGTGTGCTTTGAAAATAAGGTTTTCGGATAATTTTGTCGTATGGTTCGAAAATCTCCCAAAAAGTCCGGATGAAATCGACGACCGGGAGACACTTGTAGCATTCTTCTCGTAAATTTATAACTGTGTTTCGGGTTACGGGTTTGATTTCAAAAACTAGCCATCGGCTGGTCCAAAAATACGAATTTCGGTTGCTTTTGTCGGCTGGTACAAAAATCGCCTGAAAAGACTAGATGAAATCGATGACCGTAGACCCTTGTAGCATTCTTCTCGTAAATTAATAATTGTGTTTCGGGTTCCGGATTAGATTTCAAAAACTAGCCATCGTCTGGTCAGAAAATACCGATTTCGGTCCATTTTGTTTGATGGTATGGAAATCGTCGTAAAAGTCCATATGAAATCGATGACCTGGAGACCCTTGTAGCATTCTTTTCCTAAATTTATAACTTTGTTTCGGGTTCCGGATCAGATTTCAAAAACAAGCTATCATTTGGTACGAAAATACGGATTTCCATCCATCTTGTTGGATGGTAAGAAAATCTCCTGAAAAGTTCGAATGAAATCGACGACCGGGAGAACCTTGTAGCATTCTTCTCGTAAATTTATAAATTTGTTTCGGGTTACGGGTTTGATTTCAAAAACTAGCCATTGCCTGGTCCAAAAATACGAATTTCGGTTCCTTTTGTCGGCTGGTACGAAAATCACCCAAAAAGTCTGGATGAAATTGACGACCAGGAGACCTTCTAGCATTCTTCTCGTACCTTCCGACAAAATTAACCGAAAAACTTATTTTCGGACCAGACGATGGCTAGTTTTTGAAATCTGATCCGGAGCTCGAAACACAATTACTAATTTACGTGAAAAATGCTACAAGGGTCTCCCGGTCGTCGATTTTATCCGGACTTTTTGGGCGATTTCCGTACTATCCAACAAAATGGACTGAAATTCGTATTTTTTGACCACACGATGGCTACTTTTGGAAATCTTACTCGGAACGTGAAACATGGTAATAAATTTACAAGAAGAGTGCTACAAGGGTCTCCCAGTGGTCGATTTCATCTGGACTTTTTGCAAGAAGAACATCCCGGCCATTACCGTTATCGGCGATGCTACCTCACGACCTTCTCCTCCCCCCTAACCACCCAGTGGAAATAACAAGTTTTTGCCTTCCGTGGGATTCGAGCCCGGTACCTGGGGGATAAGTACTGCCTCCTGACATTCCCAGTACCAATTAAGCCAGTAGCTCAATTGGTAGTGGGAATGTGTGGAGGCGGTACTGATCCGGAACCCGAAACACAGTCATTAATTTACGAGATGAATGCTACAAGGGTCTCCTAGTCTTTGATTTCATCCGGACTTTTCAAGCGATAACCGTACCAGCTGAAAATGGACCGAAATCCGTATTTTTGGACCATACGATGGCTAGTTTTTGAAATCTGATCTGGAACCTGAAATATATTTATTAATATATGAGAAGAATGCTACAAGATCTCCCGGTCGTCGATTTCATTCGGACTTTTCGGTGATTTTCATACCATCTGACAAAATAGACCGAATACCGTATTTTCGAACCAGACGATGGCTAGTTTTTGAAATCCGATCTAGAACCCGAAACATAGTTATAAATTTACGAGAAGAATGCTACAAGGGTCTCTCGGTCGTCGATTTCATCAGGACTTTTCAAGCGATTTCCGTACCAACCGACAAAATGAACCGAAATTCGTGTTTTTGGACCAGACGATGGCTAGTTTTTGAAATCTGATCCGGAATCTGAAACACAGTTATTAATTTACGAGACGAATGCTACAAGGTTCTACTAGTCGTCGATTTCATCCGGACTTTTTGGGCGATTTTCGTGCCATCCAACAATATGGACCGAAATCCGAATTTTCGGATCAAACAATGGCTAGTTTTTGAAATCAAATTCGAAACCTGAAACACATTTATTATTTTATGAGAAGAATGCTGCAACGGTCTCCCGATCGTCGATTTCATTAGGACTTTTCGGGCGATTTTCGTACCATCCAACAAAATTAACCAAAAACAGTATTTTTGGACTAGACGATGGCTAGTTTTTCCAATTTCATTTGGAACTTGATACAAGGTTATTAATTTACAAGAAGAATGCTACAAGGGTCTCCTGGTCATCGATTTCATCCGGACTTTTCAAGCGATTTTCATACCATCTAACAAAATGAACCGAAATCCATATTTCCGAACCAGATGAAACAGATCCAGAACCTGAAACAGAGTTATTAATTTATGAGAAGAATGCTAGAAGGGTCTACCTGTCGTCGATTTCAACCAGACATTTCGGGCGATTCTCGTACCATCTGACAAAATGAACCGATGTTCGTATTTTTGGACCGAACGATGGATAGCTTTTGAAATCTGATCCAGAACCCGAGACACAGTTATTAATTTACGAGAAGAATGCTACAAGAGTCTCATGGTCTTTGATTTCATCAGGACTTTTCAAGCGATAACCGTACCAGCCGACAAAATGGACCGAAATCCGTATTTTCGGACCATACGATGGCTAGTTATTGAAATCTGATCTAGAATCCAAAACATAGTTATTAATTTACGAGAAGTTTGCTACAAGGTCTCCTAGTCGTCAATTTCATCTGGACGTTTCGGGTGATTTTCGTACCATCTGACAAAATGGATCGAATACCGTATTTTCTGACCATACGAAGGCTAGTTTTTGAAATCTGATCTAGAACCTGAAACACAGTTATAAATTTACGAGAAGAATGCAAAAAGCGTCACTCGGTTATCGAATACATCCGGACTTTTCGGGCAATTTTCATACCATCCGACAAAATAGACCGAAATCCTTATTTTCGGAGTAGACGAAGGCTAGTTTTTGAAATCTGATCCGGAACCCGAAACACATTTATTAATTTACAAGAAGACTTCTACAAGGGTCTACCAGTCATCGATTTCATCCAGACTTTTCCAGCAATTTTCGTACCATCCGACAAAATGAACCGAAATTCGTAGTTTTGGACCGGACGATGGCTAGCTTTTGAAATCAGATCTGGAACCCAAAACATAGTTATTAATGTACCAGAAGAATGCTACAAGGGTCTCCTGGTCGTCGATTTCATTCGGACATTTCAAGCGATATCAGTACCACTCGACAAAATGAACCGAAATTCGTACTTTCGGACCAAACGATGGCTAGCTATTGAAATCTGATCTGGAAGCCAAAACATAGTTATTTTTTTACGAGAAAAATGCAACAAGGGTCTACCGGTCGTCGATAATATCCGGACTTTTTGGGTGATTTTCGTACCATCTGACAAAATGGATCGTATACCGTATTTTCGAACCAAACGATGGCTAGTTTTTGAAATCTGATCTAGAACCCGAAACACAGTTATAAATTTACGAGAAAAAGGCTACAAGGATCTCTCGGTCATCGATTTCATCCAGACTTTTGGGGTGATTTTGGTACCATTCGATAAAATGAACTAAAATTCGTGTTTTTGGACATGACGATTGCTAGTTTTTGAAATCGGATCTGGAACCCGACATACGGTTATTAATTTACGAGAAGAATGCTACAAGAGTCTCCTGGTCTTTGATTTCAGCAGGACTTTTCAAGCGATAACCGTACCAGCCGACAAAATGGACCGAAATCCGTATTTTCGGACCATACGAATGCTAGTTATTGAAATCTGATCTAGAATCCAAAACATAGTTATTAATTTACGAGAAGAATGCTACAAGGTCTCCCAGTCGTCGATTTCATCTGGACTTTTCGGGTGATTTTCGTACCATCTGACAAAATGGACCGAATATCGTATTTTCTGACCAGATGAAGGCTAGTTTTTGAAATCTAATCTAGAACTTGAAACACAGTTATAAATTTACGAGAAGAATGCAAAAAGGGTCACTCGGTTATCGATTTCATCTGGACTTTTCAGGCGATTTTCATACCATCCGACAAAATGGACCGAAATCCTTATTTTAGGACTAGACAAAGGCTAGTTTTTGAAATCTGATCCGGAACCCGAAACACATTTATTAATTTACAAGATGATTTCTACAAGGGTCTACCAGTCATCGATATCATCCAGACTTTTCCGGCAATTTTTGTACCATCCGACAAAATGAACCGAATTTCGTAGTTTTGACCGGACGATGGCTAGCTTTTCAAATCAGATCTGGAACCCGAAACATAGTTATTAATTTACAAGAACAATGCTACAAGGGTTTCCTGGTCGTGAATTTCATTCGGACATTTCAAGCGATATCCGTACCACTCGACAAAATGAACTGAAATCCGTACTTTCGGACCAAACGATGGCTAGCTATTGAAATCTGATCTGGAAATCGAAACATAGTTATTTTTTTACGAGAAAAATGCAACAAGGGTCTACCACTCGTCGATAATATCCGGACTTTTTGGGTGATTGTCGTACCATCTGACAAAATGGATCGAATACCGTATTTTCGAACCAAACGATGGCTAGTTTTTGAAATCTGATCTAGAACCCGAAACACAGTAATAAATTTATGAGCAAAAGGCAACAAGGATCTCTCAGTCATCGATTTCATCCAGACTTTTGGGGTGATTTTTGTACCATTCGATAAAATGAACTGAAATTCGTGTTTTTGGACATGACGATTGCTAGTTTTTGAAATCGGATCTGGAACCCGAAATACGGTTATTAATTTACGAGAAGAATCCTACAAGGGTCTCCTAGTCGTCGATTTCATCCGGACTTTTCAAGCGATAACCGTACCAACCGACAAAATGGACCGAAATCCGTATTTTCGGACCAGACGATGGCTTGTTTTTGAAATCTGATCTAGAACCCAAAACATAGTTATTAATTTATGAGAAGAGTGCTACAAGGTCTCCCAGTCGTCGATTTCATCTGGACTTTTCGGGTGATTTTCGTACCATCTGACAAAATGGACCGAATACCGTATTTTCTAACCAGACGAAGGCTAGTTTTTGAAATCTAATCTAGAACTTGAAACACAGTTATAAATTTAAGAGAAGAATGCAAAAAGGGTCACTCGGTTATTGATTTCATCTGGACTTTTCCGGCGATTTTCATACCATCCGACAAAATGCACCGAAATCCTTATTTTAGGACTAGACGAAGGCTAATTTTTGATATCTGATCCGGAACCCGAAACACATTTATTAATTTACAAGATGATTTCTAAAAGGGTCTACCAGTCATCGATATCATCCAGACTTTTCCAGCAATTTTCGTACCATCCGACAAAATGAACCGAAATTCGTAGTTTTGGACCGGACGATGGCTAGCTTTTCAAATCAGATATGGAACCCGTAACATGGTTATTAATTTACCAGAAGAATGCTACAAGGGTCTCCTGGTCGTCGATTTCATCCGGACATTTCAAGCGATATCCGTACCATTCAACAAAATAAATCGAAATCCGTATTTTCGGACCAAACGATGGCTACCTATTGAAATCTGATTTGGAAACCGAAACATAGTTATTTAGTTGCGAGAACAATGCAACAAGGGTCTACCGGTCGTCGATATTATCCAGACTTTCCGAATGATTTTCGTACCATCTGACAAAATGGATCGAATGCCGTATTTTCCAACCAAATGATTGCATGTTTCTGAAATCTGATCTAGAAACCGAAACACAGTTATAAGTGTACGAGAAGAAGGCTTCAAGGATCTCTCGGTCATTAATTGCATCCGGAATTTTGGGGCGATTTTCGTACCATCCGACAAAATGAACCGAAATTCGTGTTTTTGTACATGACGATGGCTAGTTTTTGAAATCTGATCTGGAACTCGAAACATAGTTATTAATTTACAAGAAGAATGCTACAAGGGTCTCCTGGTCGTCGATTTCATTCATACTTTTCGGGTGATTTTCGTACCATTTGAAAAAATGGATCGAATACCGTATTTTCGGACCAGACTATGGCTAGGTTTGGAAATCTGATCTAGAACCCAAAACACAGTTATATATTTACGAGAACAATGCTAAAAGGATCTCTCAGTCATCGATTTCATCAGAACTTTTAGGCGGATTTTTGTACCATCCCACAAAATGAATCGAAATTTGAATTTTTGGACCGGACGATTGGTTGTTTTTAAAATATGATCCAGAACCCAAAAGTTATTAATTTACGAGAAGAATGCTAAAAGGGTCTCCTAGTCGTCGATTTCATCTGGACTTTTCAAGCGATAACCGTACCACTCGACAAAATGGACCGAAATCCGTATTTTCAGACCAGACGATGGCTAGTGTTTGAATTCTGATCTGGAACCCGAAACATAGTTATTAATTTACGAGAAGAATGCTACAAGGTATCCCGGTCGTCGATTTCATCCAGACTTTTTGGGCGATTTTTGTACCATCCAACAAAATGGATCGATATCCTTATTTTTGGACCGGATGATGGCTAGTTTTCGAAATCTGATCTGGAACCCAAAACACAGTTATTAATTTATGAGAAGAATGCTACAAGGGTCTCCTGGTCGTCGATGTCACCCGGACATTTCACGTGGTTATCGTACCATCTTAAAAAATGAACCGAAATCCGTATTTCTGGACCAGACGATGGCTAGTTTTTGAAATCTGACCCGGAACCTGAAACACAGTTATTAATTGACGAGAAGAATGCTACAAGGGTCTCCTCGTCGTCGATTTCATTGAGACTTTTAAAGCGATAATTGTACAAGCCGACAAAATGGACCAAAATCCATATTTTCGGACCAAACAATGGCTGGTTATTGAAATCTAATCTGGAAGCCGAAACATAGTTATTTATGTACGAGAAGAATGCAACAACGGTCTACCGGTCGTCGATATTATTTAGACTTTTCGGGTGATTTTCATACCATCTGACAAAATGGATCGAATACCGTATTTTTGGACCAAAAGATGGCTAGTTTTTCAAATCTGATCTAGAACCTGAAACACAGTTATAAATTTACAAGAAGAAGGCTACAAGGATCTCTTGGTCATCGATTTCATCCGGAATTTTGGGCGATTTTAGTACCATACGACAAAATGAACCGAAATTCGTGTTTTTGAACCGAACGATGGCTAGTTTTTGAAATCTTTTCCAAAACTCGAAACATAGTTATTAATTTACGAGAAGAATGCTACAAGGGTCTCCTGGTTGTCGATTTCACCCGGACTTTTCAACGATAATCCGTATATTCGGACCAAACGATGGCTAGTTTTTGAAATCTGATATGTAACCCGAAACATAGTTATTTATTTACATGAGTTCTACAAGGTCTCCCGGTCGTCAATTTATCCGGACTTTTCGACTAATTTTCGTACCATCTGAAAAAATGGACCGAATACTGTATTTTCGGACCACACAATGGCTAGTTTTTGAAATCTGAACTAGAACCTGAAACACAATTATAAATAAACGAGAAGAATGCTACAAGGGTCTCTCGGTCGTCGATTTCATCCAGACTTTTCGGGAGATTTTCGTACCATTTGACAAAATGAACGAAAATTCGTATTTCCGAACCAGGCGATGGCTAGTTTTTGAAATTTGATCTAGAACTCGAAACATAGTTATTTATTTACGAGAAGAATGCAACAAGGGTCTATCGGTTGTCGATATTATCCAGACTTTTCGGGCAATTTTCGTACCATCCGACAAAATGAACTGAAATTCGTATTTTTGGACCCGACGATGGCTAGTTTTTGAAATCTATTCTGGAACCCGAAACGCAGTTATAAATTTACGAGAAGAATGCTACAAGGGTCTCCTGGTCATCGATTTCATCTGGACTTTTTCGGTGATTTTCGTACCATTTGACAAAATGGTCCGAATACCGTATTCTCGGACTCTACGATGGCTAATTTTTGAAACCTGGTCTAGAACCTTAAACACAATTATAAATTTATGAGAAGAATGCTAAAGGGGTCTCTCGGTCATCGATTTCATCCGGACTTTTCGGGCGATTTTCGTACCATGCGACAAAATGGACCGAAATCCTTATTTTCGGACCAAACGATGGCTAGTTTTTGAAATCTGATCCGGAACCTGAAACACAGTTTTTAATTTACGAGAAGAATGATACAAGGTTCTACTGGTAGTTGATTCCATCTGGTCTTTTCAAGCGATATCCGTACCATTCGATAGAATGGACCGAAATCCGTATTTTCGGACCAGACAATTGCTAGTTTTTGAAATCTGATCTAGAACTCGAAACATAGTTATTTTTTTACAAGAACAATGCTGCAAGGTCTCCTAGTCGCCGATTTCATCCGAACTTTTCGGGTGATTTTCAAACCATCTAACAAAATGGATCGAATACTGTATTTTCGGACCAAATGATGGCTAGTTTTTGAAATCTGATCTAAAACCCGGAACACAATTATGAATTTACGAGAAGAATGCAACAGGGGTCTCTCAATCATCGATTTCATTCGGACTTTCGGGCGATTTTTGTACCATCTGGCAAAATGAACCGAAATCCGAATTTTCGGACCAGACGATGGCTAGTTTTTGAAATCTGATCTAGAACACGAAACATAGTTATTTATTTACGAGAAGAATGCAACAAGGGTCTATCGGTCGTCGATATTATTCGGACTTTTCGGGCAATTTTCGTACAATCCGACAAAATGAACCGAAATTCGTATTTTTGGAACGGACGATGGCTAGTTTTTGAAATCAGATCTAGAACTCGAAACATATTTATTACCGTGCTGCAAGGTTTCTTGGTCGCCAATTTCATCCAAGCTTTTCGGACCAAACGATGGTTAGTTTTTGAAATTTGATCTAGAACCCGGAACACAATTATAAATTTACAAGAAGAATGCTACAACTGTCCCTCGGTCCATGTGACAAAATTTTCGGGCGATTTTCGTACCATGTGACAAAATGAACCGAAAATAGTATTTTCGGACCAGACGACGGCTAGGTTTTAAAATCTGATATCTGATCTAGAACTCGAAACACAGTTATTTATTTACGAGAAGAATGTTACAAGGGTCTCCTTGTCGTCGATTTCATCTGGCCTTTTCTAGCGATTGTGATACCATCTGACAAAATGAACCGAAATTCTTATTTTCGGACCAAACGATGGCTAGATTTTGAAATCTAATCCGGAATCCAAAACACAGTTATTAATTCACGAGAAGAATGCTATAAGGGTCTACCGGTTGCGATTTCATCCTCATTTTTCTAGCAATTTTCGTACCTTCCAACAAAATGAACCGAAATTCGTATTTCCAGACCAGAAGATAGCTAGTTTTTGAAAACTGATCCGGAACCTGAAACACAATTATTAATTTACGAGAAGAATGCTACAAGGGTCTCCTGGTCGTCAATTGCATCCGGACTTTCTAGCGATTTTCGTACGATCCGAGAAAATGAACCAAAATTCGTATTTTTGGATCTGACGATGGCAAGTTTTTGAAATCTGATCTGGAACCCGAAACATAGTTATTTATTTACGAGAAGAATGCTACAAGGGTCTCCCTGTCGTCGATTTCATCCGGACTTTTCAAGCGATAACCTTACAAGCCGACAAAAAGGACCGAAATCTGTAGTTTCGGACCAGACGATGGCTAGTTTTTGAAATCTTATCTGGAACCCGAAACACTGTTATTAATTTACGAGAAAAATGCTACAATGGTCTCCTGGTCGTCGATTTCATCCGAACTTTTCAAGCGATTTTCGTACCATCTAACAAAATGAACCGAAATCCGTGTGTTCCGGACCAGACGATGGCTAGTTTTTGAAACCTGATCCGGAACTTAAACACAGCTATTAATTTATGAGAAGAATGCTACAAGTGTCTACCGGTTGTCGATTTCATAAGGACTTTACAGGCGATTTTCGTACCGTCTGACAAAATGAACCGAAATTCGTATTTTTGGAACGGACGATGGCTAGTTTTTGAGATCAGATCTAGAACTCGAAACATATTTATTACCGTGCTGCAAGGTTTCTTGGTCGCCGATTTCATCCAAGCTTTTCGGACCAAACGATGGCTAGTTTTTGAAATCTGATCTAGAACCCGGAACACAATTATAAATTTACAAGAAGAATGCTACAACTGTCCCTCGGTCCATGTGACAAAATTTTCGGGCGATTTTCGTACCATGTGACCAAATGAACCGAAAATAGTATTTTCGGACCAGACGATGGCTAGGTTTTAAAATCTGATATCTGATCTAGAACTTGAAACACAGTTATTTATTTACGAGAAGAATGTTACAAGGGTCTCCTTGTCGTCGATTTCATTTGGCCTTTTCTAGCGATTGTGATACCATCTGACAAAATGAACCGAAATTCCTATTTTCGGACCAAACGATGTCTAGATTTTGAAATCTAATCCGGAATCCAAAACACAGTTATTAATTCACGACAAGAATGCTATAAGGGTCTACCGGTTGCGATTTCATCCTCATTTTTCTTGCCATTTTCGTACCTTCCAACAAAATGAACCGAAATTCGTATTTCCAGACCAGAAGATAGCTAGTTTTTGAAAACTGATCCAGAACCTGAAACACAATTATTAATTTACGAGAAGAATGCTACAAGGGTCTCCTGGTCATCAATTGCATCTGGACTTTCTAGCGATTTTCGTACGATCCGAGAAAATGAACCAAAATTCGTATTTTTGGATCTGACGATGGCTAGTTTTTGGAATCTGATCTAGAATCTGAAACACAGTTATTAAATTACGAGAAGAATGCTACAAGGGTCTCCGGGTCGTTGATTTCATCTGATTTTTGTACCATCCGACAAAATGGACCAAATTCCATATTTTTAGACCAAATGATGGCTAGTTTTTGAAATCTGATCTAGAACCCGAAACATAGTTATTTATTTACGAGAACAATGCTGCCAGGTCTCCTGGTCGCCGATTTCATCTGGGCTTTTCAGGAGATTTTCGTACCATCTGAAAAAATGGACCGAATACCGTATTTTCGGACCAGACGATGGCCAGTTTTTGAAATTTGATTGAGAACCCGGAACACAGTTGTAAATTTACGAGAAGAATACTACAAGGGTCTCCTGGTCGTTGATTTCATCTAGACTTTTCAAGCGATATCCGTACCATTCAATAAAATGGACCGAAATCTGTATTTTCAGACCAGACGATGGACCGAAATCTGGACTTTTTGAAATTGGATTTGGAACCCGAAACATAGTTATTAATTTACGAGAAGAATGCTACAAGGTCTTTCGGTCGTGGATTTCATTAGGGTTTTTCGGGTGATTTTCGTACCTTCTGACAAAATGGACCGAAAATCGTATTTTCGGACCAGACGATGGCTAGTTTTTGAAATCTGATCTACAAACTGAAACAGAGTAACAAATTTACGAGAAGAATGCTAAAACGGTCTCTTCGTCTTCGATTTCATCCAGACTTTTCGTGCGATTTTCGTACCATTCGACAAAATGGACCAAATTCCTTATATTCGGACCAGACGATGGCTAGTTTTAGAAATCTGATCCGAAACCCGAAATACAATTATTAATTTATGCGAAGAATGCTACAAGGGTCTCCTAGTCGTCGATTTCAATCGGACTTTTCAAGCGATAACCGTACCAGCCGACAAAATGGACCGAAATCTGTATTTTCGGACCAGATGATGGCTAGTTTTTGAAATTCAAACACAGTTATAAATTTATGAGAAGAATGCTACAAGGGTCTCCCAGTCGTCGATTTCATCAGGACTTTTCAAGCAATTTCCGTACCATCCGACAAAATGAACCGGAATCCGTATTTTCAGAACACACGATGGCTAGTTTTTGAAATATGATCCGAAACCCGAAACACAGTAATAAGTTTACGACAAGAAGGCTACAAGGATCTCTCGATCGTCGATTTCAACCGTACTTTTCGGGCGATTTTCGTACCGTCCGAAAAAATGAACAGAAATTCGTGTTTTTGGACCACAGGATGGATAGTTTTTGAAATCTGATCCGGAATCCGAAACACAGTTATTAATTTACGAGATGAATGCTACAAGGGTCTCCTGGTCGTCGATTTCATCCGGACTTTTCAAGCGATAACCTTACAAGCCGACAAAATTGACCGAAATCCGTATTTTTGGACCACACGATGGCTAGTTTTGAAATCTAATCTGGAGCCCAAAACAGAGTAACTAAGTTACGAGAAGAATGCTACAAGGTCTCCTGGTTGTCGATTTCATCCGGATTTTTCAGGTGATTTTCGTACCATCTGACACAATGGATCGAATACAGTATTTTCGGACCAGACGATGGCTAGATTTGGGAATCTGATCTAGAACCCGAAACACGGTAATAAATTTACGAGAAGAATGCTACAAGGATCTCTCGGTCATTTATTTCATCCGAGCTTTTTGGGCGATTTTCATACCATATGAGAAAATGAACCGAAATTCGTATTTTTGGACCAGACGATGGCCAGTTTTGTAAATCTGATCTGGAACCCGAAACACGGTTATAAATTTACGAGAAGAATGCTACAAAGATCTCTCGGTCATCGATTTCATTAGGACATTTCAGGAGATTTTGGTACCATCTGACAAAATGAACCGCAATCCGTATTTCCGGACCAGGCGATGGCTAGTTTTCGAAATCTGATCCGGAACCCGAAACACATGGCTAGTTTTTACCATCTGACAAAATTGATCGAATACCGTATTGTTGGACCAAACGATGGCTAGTTTTTGAAATCTGATCTAGAACCAGATACACAGTTAAAAATTTACGAGAAGAATGCTAAAACGGTCTCTCGGTCATCGATTACATCTAAACATTTCGGGCGATTTTCGTACCATCCGATAAAATGGACTGAAATCCTTATTTTTGTACAAGACGATGGCTAGTTTTTGAAATTTGATCCGAAACCCGAAACACAATTATTAATTTATGAGAAGAATGCTACAAGGGTCTACCGATCGTCGATTTCATACGGACTTTTCGTGAGATTTTCGTACCATCCGACAAAATGAATCAAAATCCGTATTTTCGGACCAAAGGAAGGCTAGTTTTTGAAATTTGATCCTGAACCCGAAACACAGTTATTAATTTATGAGAAGAATGCAACAAGGGTCAACCGGTCGTCGATTTCATTCGGACTTTTCTAGCGATTTTCGTACCATCTAAGAAAATGAACCGAAATCCGTAGTTTCGGACCAGACCATGGCTAGTTTTTGAAATCTGATGTAGAACCCGAAACACAGGTATTAATTTACGAGAAGAATGCTACAAGGGTCTCCTCGTCGTCGATTTCATCCGGACTTTTCAAGCGATATTCGTACCATTTGACAAAATGAACCGAAATCCGTATTTCCAGAACAGATAATGGCTAGTTTTTGAAATCTGATCCGGAACATGAAACACAGTTATTAACTTATGAGAAAAATGCTACCAAGGTCTACTGGTCGTTGATTTCATTCGGACTTTTCGGGCGATTTTCGTACCATCCGACAAAATGAACCGAAATCCGTATTTTCGGACTAAACGATGGCAACTTTTTGAAATCTGATGTGGAACCCGAAACATAGTTATTAATTTACGAGAAGAATGCTACAAGGTCTCCTTGTCGTCGATTTCATCAGGACTTTTCGGGCAATTTTCGTACCATCCGACAAAATGGACCGAAATCCTTATTTTTGTACCAGACGATGGCTAGTTTTTGAAATCTGATCCGAAACCCGAAACACAGTTATTAATTTACGAGAAGAATGCTACAAGGGTCTACCGGTGGTCGATTTCATACAGACTTTTTGGACGATTTTTGTACCATCTGACAAAATGAATCGAAATACGTATTTTCGGACCAAACGATGGCTAGTTTTTGAAATCTAATCCGGAACCGGAAACACAGTTATTAATTTATGAGAAGAATGCAACAAGGGTCTATCGGTCGTCGATTTCATCCGGACTTTTCTAGCGATTTTCGTACCATCTACAAAATGAACCGAAATCCGTAGTTCTAGACCAGACGATGGCTTGTTTTTGAAATCTGATCTAGAACCCGAAACACAGTTATTAATTTACGAGAAGAATGCTACAAGGGTCTCCTCGTCGTTGATTTCATCCAGACTTTTCAAGCGATTTTCATACCATCTGACAAATAAACCGAAATCCGTTTTTCCAGAACAGACAATGGCTAGTTTTTCAAATCTGATCCGGAGCTTGAAACACAGTTATTAACTTATGAGAAGAATGCTACAAAGCTCTATCGGTCGTTGATTTCATTCGAACTTTTCGGGCGATTTTCGTACCATCCGACAAAAGGAACTGAAATCCGTATTTTTGGACTAAACGATGGCAAGTTTTTGAAATCTGATCTGGAACTCGAAACATAGTTATTTATTTACGAGAAGAATGCTACAAGGTCGCCCATTCGTTGATTTCATCCGGACTTTTCAGGCGATTTTCGTACCATCTGACAAATTGAACTCAAATCCGTATTTCTGGACCAGAGGATGGCTAGTTTTTGAAATCTGATCTAGAAATCGAAACACAGTTATAAATTTACGAGAAGAATGCTACAAGGGTCTCCCAGTCCTCGATTTCATCCGGACTTTTCAAGCGATTTTCGTACCATTTGACAAAATGAACCAGAATCCTTATTTTTGAACCAAACGATGGCTAGTTTTTGAAATCTGATCCGAAACCCGAAACACAGTTATTAATTTACGAGAAGAATGCAACAAGGTTCTACCGGTCGTTGATTTCATACAGACTTTTCGGTTGATTTTCGTACCATACGACAAAATGAATCGAAATCCATATTTTCGGACCAAACGATGGCTAGTTTTTAAAATCTGATCCGGAACCCGAAACACAATTATTAATTTATGAGAAAATGCAAAAAGGGTCTCCTGGTCCTCGATTTCATCCGGACTTTTCAAGGGATAACCTTACAAGCCAACAAAATGGACCGAAATCCGTATTTTCGGACCAGACGATGGCTAGTTTTTGAAATCTAATTTGGAACCCGAAACATAGTTATTAATTTACGAGAAGAGTGCTACGAGGTCTCCTGGTTGTCGATTTCATCCGGACTTTTCGGGTGATTTTCCTACCATCTGACAAAATGGATCTAATACCGTATTTTTGGACCAAACGATGGCTAGTTTTTGAAACATGATCTAGAACTAGATACACAGTTAAAAATTTACGAGAAGAATACTTAAACTGTCTCTCGGTCATCGATTTCATCCATACTTTTTGGGCGATTTTCGTACCATCCAACAACATGGACCGAAATCCTTACTTTTGTACAAGACGATGGCTAGTTTTTGAAATCTGATCCGAAACCCAAAACACAGTTATTAATTTACGAGAAGAATGCTGCAAGGGTCTACCGGTCGTCGATTTCATACGGACTTTTCGGGCGATTTTCGTACCATCCAACAAAATGGATCGAAATCCGTATTTTCGGACCAAACGAAGGCTAGTTTTTGAAATTTGATCCGGAACCCGAAGCACAGTTATTAATTTATGAGAAGAATGCAACAAGGGTCTACCGGTCGTCGATTTCATCCGGACTTTTCTAGCGATTTTCGTACCATCTAAGAAAATGAACCGAAATCCGTAGTTTCGGACCAGACGATGGCTAGTTTTTGAAATCTGATGTAGAACCAAAAACACAGTTATTAATTTACGAGAAGAATGCTACAAGGGTATCCTCGTCGTCGATTTCATCTTAACTTTTAAAGCGATTTTCGTACCATCTGACAAAATGAACCGAAATCCGTATTTCCATACCAGACAATGGCTAGTTTTTGAAGTCTGATCTGGAACTTGAACCACAGTTATTAACTTATGAGAAGAATGCTACAAGGGTCTACTGGTCGTTGATTTCATTCGGACTTTTCGGGCGATTTTCGTACCATCAGATAAAATGAACCGAAATCCATATTTTCTGATCTGGAACCCGAAACATAGTTATTTATTTTCGAGAAGAATGCTACAAGGTCTCCTAGTTGTTGATTTCATCCGGACTTTTCAGGTGATTTTCGTACCATCTGACAAAATGAACCGAAATCCGTATTTCTGGACCAGAGGATGGCTAGTTTTTGAAATCTGATCTAGAACCCGAAACACAGTTATAAATTTACGAGAAGAATGCTACAAGGGTCTCCCAGTCGTCGATTTCATCTGGACTTTTCAAGCGATAACCTTACAAGCCGACAAAAATGACCGAAATCCGTATTTTCGGACTAGACGATGCCTAGTTTTCGAAATCTTATATGGAACCCGAAACATAGTTATTAATTTACGAGAAGAATGCTACAAGGTCTCCTGGTCGTTGATTTCATCCGGACTTTTCGGGTGATTTTTGTACCATTTGACAAAATGGATCGAATACCGTATTTTTGGACCAAACGATGGCTAGTTTTTGAAATCTGATCTAGAACCAGATACACAGTTAAAAATTTACGAGAAGAATTCTAAAACGGTATCTCGGTCATCGATTTCATCCAGACTTTTCGGGCGATTTTCATACCATCCTACAAAATGGACCGAAATCCTTATTTTTGTACCAAACGATGGCTAGTTTTTGAAATCTGATCCGAACCACGAAACACAGTTATTAATTTACGAGAAGAATGCAACAAGGGTCTACCGGTTGTCGATTTCATACGGACTTTTCGTGCGATTTTCGTACCATCGGACAAAATGAATCGAAATCCGTATTTTCGGACCAAACGTTGGCTAGTTTTTAAAATCTGATCCGGAACCCGAAACACAATTATTAATTTATGAGAAAATGCAAAAAGGGTCTCCTGGTCCTCGATTTCATCCGTAGTTTTCAAGGGATAACCTTACAAGCCAACAAAATGGACCGAAATCCGTATTTTCGGACCAGACGATGGCTAGTTTTTGAAATCTAATTTGGAACCCGAAACATAGTTATTAATTTACGAGAAGAGTGCTACGAGGTCTCCTGGTTGTCGATTTCATCCGGACTTTTCAGGTGATTTTCCTACCATCTGACAAAATGGATCTAATACCATATTTTTGGACCAAACGATGGCTAGTTTTTGAAACATGATCTAGAACCAGATACACAGTTAAAAATTTACGAGAAAAATGCTTAAACTGTCTCTCGGTCATCGATTTCATCCATACTTTTTGGGCGATTTTCGTACCATCCAACAAAATGGACCGAAATCCTTACTTTTGTACAAGACGATGGCTAGTTTTTAAAATCTGATCCGAAACCCAAAACACAGTTATTAATTTACGAGAAGAATGCTGCAAGGTTCTACCGGTCGTCGATTTCATACGGACTTTTCAGGCGATTTTCGTACCATCCGACAAAATGAATCGAAATCCGTATTTTCGGACCAAACGATGGCTAGTTTTTAAAATCTGATCCGGAACCCGAAACACAATTATTAATTTATGAGAAAATGCAACAAGGGTCTCCTAGTCCTCGATTTCATCCGGACTTTTCAAGCGATAACCTTACAAGCTGACAAAATAGACCGAAATCCGTATTTTCGGACCAGACGAAGGCTAGTTTTTGAATTTTAATCTAGAACCCGAAACTTAGTTATTAATTTACAAGAAGAATGCTACAAGGTCTCCTGGTCGTCGATTTCATCTGGACTTTTCGTGTGAGTTTTGTACCTTCTAACAAAATGGATCAAATACCGAATTTTGGACCAAACGATGGCTAGTTTTTGAAATCTGATCCGAAACCCGAAACACAGTTAAAAATTTACGAGAAGAATTCTAAAACGGTCTCTTGGTCATCGATTTCAACCAGATTTTTCGGGCGATTTTCGTACTATCCTACAAAATGGACCGAAATCCTTATTTCCAGAACATACAATGGCTAGTTTTTGAAATCTGATCCGGAACTTGAAACACAGTTATTAACTTATGAGAAGAATGCTACAAAGCTCTATCAGTGGTTGATTTCATTCGGACTTTTCGGGCGATTTTCGTACCATCCGACAAAATGAACCGAAATCCATATTTTCGGACTAAACGATGGGAAGTTTTTGAAATCAGATCTGGAACCCGAAACATAGTTATTTATTTACGAGAAGAATGCTACAAGGTTTCCCATTCGTTGATTTCATCCGGACTTTTCGGGCGATTTTCGTGCCATCTGACAAATTGAACCGATATCCGTATTTTCGGACCAGACGATGGCTAGTTTTTGACATCTAATCTGGAACACGAAACATAGTTATTAATTTACGAGAAAAGTGCCAAAAGGTCTCCTGGTCGTCGATTTCATCCGGACTTTTCGGGTGATTTTCGTACCATCTGACAAAATGGATCGAATACCGTATTTTTGGACCAAACGATGGCTAGTTTTTGAAATCTGATCTAGAACCAGAAACACAATTAAAAATTTACGAGAAGAATGCTAAAACTGTCTCTCGGTCAACGATTTCATCCATACTTTTTGGGCGATATTCGTACCATCCGACAAAATGGACCGAAATCCTTACTTTTCTACAAGACGATGGCAAGTTTTTGAAAACTGATCCGAAACTCAAAATAGAGTTATTAATTTACGAGAAGAATGCTGCAAGGTTCTACCGGTCGTCGATTTCATACGGACTTTTCAGGCGATTTTCGTACCATCCGACAAAATGAATCGAAATCCGTATTTTCGGACCAAACGATGGCTAGTTTTTAAAATCTGATCCGGAACCCGAAACACAATTATTAATTTATGAGAAAATGCAACAAGGGTCTCCTGGTCCTCGATTTCATCCGGACTTTTCAAGCGATAACCTTACAAGCTGACAAAATAGACCGAAATCCGTATTTTCGGACCAGACGAAGGCTAGTTTTTGAATTTTAATCTAGAACCCGAAACTTAGTTATTAATTTACAAGAAGAATGCTACAAGGTCTCCTGGTCGTCGATTTCATCTGGACTTTTCGTGTGAGTTTTGTACCTTCTAACAAAATGGATCAAATACCGAATTTTGGACCAAACGATGGCTAGTTTTTGAAATCTGATCCGAAACCCGAAACACAGTTAAAAATTTACGAGAAGAATTCTAAAACGGTCTCTTGGTCATCGATTTCAACCAGATTTTTCGGGCGATTTTCGTACTATCCTACAAAATGGACCGAAATCCTTATTTCCAGAACATACAATGGCTAGTTTTTGAAATCTGATCCGGAACTTGAAACACAGTTATTAACTTATGAGAAGAATGCTACAAAGCTCTATCAGTGGTTGATTTCATTCGGACTTTTCGGGCGATTTTCGTACCATCCGACAAAATGAACCGAAATCCATATTTTCGGACTAAACGATGGGAAGTTTTTGAAATCAGATCTGGAACCCGAAACATAGTTATTTATTTACGAGAAGAATGCTACAAGGTTTCCCATTCGTTGATTTCATCCGGACTTTTCGGGCGATTTTCGTGCCATCTGACAAATTGAACCGATATCCGTATTTTCGGACCAGACGATGGCTAGTTTTTGACATCTAATCTGGAACACGAAACATAGTTATTAATTTACGAGAAAAGTGCCAAAAGGTCTCCTGGTCGTCGATTTCATCCGGACTTTTCGGGTGATTTTCGTACCATCTGACAAAATGGATCGAATACCGTATTTTTGGACCAAACGATGGCTAGTTTTTGAAATCTGATCTAGAACCAGAAACACAATTAAAAATTTACGAGAAGAATGCTAAAACTGTCTCTCGGTCAACGATTTCATCCATACTTTTTGGGCGATATTCGTACCATCCGACAAAATGGACCGAAATCCTTACTTTTCTACAAGACGATGGCAAGTTTTTGAAAACTGATCCGAAACTCAAAATAGAGTTATTAATTTACGAGAAGAATGCTGCAAGGTTCTACCGGTCGTCGATTTCATACGGACTTTTCAGGCGATTTTCGTACCATCCGACAAAATGAATCGAAATCCGTATTTTCGGACCAAACGATGGCTAGTTTTTAAAATCTGATCCGGAACCCGAAACACAATTATTAATTTATGAGAAAATGCAACAAGGGTCTCCTGGTCCTCGATTTCATCCGGACTTTTCAAGCGATAACCTTACAAGCTGACAAAATAGACCGAAATCCGTATTTTCGGACCAGACGAAGGCTAGTTTTTGAAATCTGAACTAGAACCCAAAACACAGTTATTAATTTACGAGAAGAATGCTACAAGGGTCTCCTGGTCGTCGATTTCATTTGGACTTTTGAACCAATATTCGTATCATCTGACAAAAAGAACCGAAATCCGTATTTCCGGACCAGACGATGGCTAGTTTTTGAAATCTGATCCGAAACACGAAACATAGTTATTAATTTACGAGAAGAATGCAACAAGGGTCTACCAGTCGTCGATTTCATCCGGACTTTTCTAGCGATTTTCGTACTATCTAACAAAGTGAACAAAAATCCGTTTCTCCGGACCACACGATGGCTAGTTTTTGAAATCTGATCTAGAACCTGAAACACAGTTATTAATTTACGAGAAGAATGCTACAAGGGTCTCCTCGTCGTCGATTTCATTTGAACTTTTAAAGCGATTTTCGTACCATATGACAAAATGAACCGAAATCCGTATTTCCATACCACACAATGGCTAGTTTTTGAAATCTGATCGAGAACTTGAACCACAGTTATTAACTTATGAGAAGAATGCTACAAGGGTCTACCGGTCGTTGATTTCATTCGGACTTTTCAGGCGATTTTCGTACCATCCGACAAAATGAACTGAAATCCGTATTTTCGGACTAAACGATGGCATGTTTTTAAAATCTGATCTGGAACCCGAAACGATGGCAAGTATTTTTGAGAAGAATGCTACAAAGTCTCCCAGTCGTTGATTTCAACCGGACTTTTCAGGTGATTTTCGTACCATCCGACAAAATGAACCGAAATCCGTATTTCCGGACCAGAGGATGGCTAGTTTTTGAAATCTGATCTAGAACCCGAAACACAGTTATAAATTTACGAGAAGAATGCTACAAGGGTCTCCCAGTCGTCGATTTCATCCGGACTTTTCAAGCGATTTCCGTAGCATCCGACAAAATGAACCGGAAGCCGTAATTTCAGAACACACGATGGCTAGTATTTTAAATCTGTTCCGGAACATGAAACACAGTTATAAATTTACGACAAGAAGGCTACAAGGATCTCTCGGTCGTCGATTTCATCCGGACTTTTCAGGCGATTTTCGTACCATCCGACAAAACGAACCGAAATTCGTATTTTTGGACCAGACGATCGCTAGTTTTGGAAATCTGATCCAGAACCAGAAACATAGTTATTGATTTACGAGAAGAATGCTACAAGGGGCTCTTGGTCGTGGATTTCATCAAGAATTTTCAAGCTATTTCCGTACCATCCCAAAAAATGAACCGAAATGTTTATTTTCAGACCACACGATGGCTAGTTTTTCAAATCTGATCTGAAACCCGAAACACAATTATAAATTTACAAGAAGAAGGCTACAAGGATCTCTCGGTCATCGATTTCATCCGGACTTTTCGGGCGGTTTTCATACCATTTGAAAAAATGAATAGAAATTCGTGTTTCTTAACCGGACGATGGCTAGTTTTTGAAATCTGATCCGGAATCCAAAAAACATTTATTAATTTACGAGTAGAATGCTACAAGTGTCTCCTAGTGGTTGATTTCATCCGGACTTTTCAAGCGATAACCTTACAAGCCGACAAAATGGTCCGAAATCCGTATTTTCGGACCAGATGATGGCTAGTTTTTGAAATCTGATCTGGAACGCGAAACATAGTTATTAATTGACGAGAAGAATGCTATAAGGTCTCCTGGTCGTCAGCTGTTGACACCTAATTTTGTCCGCTTTTTATTTATTTATATATTTATTTTTACTTTTATTAAAAAAAGGGGAAATAATAATAATAATAATAATAAATGTATAGAAATATAAAAATAAAAATAAATAATTTGGGCTTTAAACTTTAGAGAATCACATATGTTCCCAGTTTTTGTTTGACTCTTTTCTAAATAAAAAAAATAATAATAAAAAAATATAAAAATATAAAAAAAATATAAAAAAATAAGAAAAAAAATAAAGAAAAATGGGTATAATGATAATCAAATGAAAGAAAAGAAACCAAAAAGAAAGAGATTAATAGTAATAAAATGGTGATCAATTGACAATTATTCCCTTGTCTTTTGTAACCTATACCTGAAAAGCCTATAAATAATCCATAGTAAGAGTAGAAGTGGAGGAGCACGTTTTGAGAGCACAAAAAAAAGAAAGAAGAGACAATAACAGGCGAAAGAGGAGCAGAGAATCTGGTCTTGGGAAAATCAGTCCAGCAAGAAACCGCTTCAGTAGTAAGGTATCACTTCTCTAATTTCTTCTTAGTCTTTGTATTGCATCCCTTTAAAAAATGTTCTTTTTTTCTTTCTCTTTTTCTATTTATACAAAAATAAACTCATGAGTTAAGCTTTCATTTTTCTAAAGTTGTCTGTTCTTAAAATTATTTTCTTTGCAACACAAAATGCTAGAAAAATATAACTAATTGATGTTTATAAACCAATCACCAAGAAAACAAATTTCACCATATTGTAATATTGAATTTATAGTTCATATCACGTCTTTATCAAAATAACAAAAAAAATCATAACAACAAATAAATAGTTTTCCCTTTGGATTAGAATTAATAGTCGCAGCCGCCGGATGAAATTCATCCTCGCTCGCCGCGCCACATCTCACATCTGTTTTCGTTATTATTATATTTTGGTTACTTTGTTTTTTTAACAAAAATTAATTTTTCTTTAAAACATAAATAAAAAGATACATTCCGTGAACAAACATCTCACCTCTTTTTTTCATTATTATTATTATTATTATTATTATTATTATTATTATTATCACTATTACCATTATTACTATTATTATTATTATTATCACTATTATGTTGTTAATTTATTTTGATATCTATATATATATATATAGTAAAATTAATAATAAAATCAGTAAACACATCAATATTTTCTACCCAAGAACTACGTGTGTTTGATTTCCCCATTGCACCTGGAGATACATAGGAGCAAGGTTTTTTCTTTGTCAAACCAAATTAATAAAAAAATATTTTTCCTTCTTTTATTAATTTAAATAATTTATTTATTTTTTAGTATTCTATTTGGGGTAAAAATAAATGAATAAATAAATAAATAGTTTGTATACCGTTAATTATAGGGTAACCGTTTTAGCGCAAGTTGTAGGGTGGTAATACTTTCCCTACTCGTAATCGACTCCCGAATCCGAATTTTTGGTTCAAAAATCATTATTTTAGGTTTTATCCAACTTTTCCTTTGAATAAAATAAAATTGGTGGCGACTCCTTTTTTGCGGACAAACCATACGCGACAGCTGGCGACTCCGCTGGGGATCATCTGGACTTTTTTCAGGTGATTTTCGTACCATATGACAAAATGGATCGAATACCGTATTTTCGGACCAAACGATGGCTAGATTTGGAAATCTGATCTAGAACCTGAAACACAGTTATAAAATTTACGAGAAGAATGCCTCAAGGATCTCTCGGTCATCGATTTCATCCGAACTTTTCAGGCGATTTTCATAACATCCGATAAAATGAACCGAAATTCGTATTTTTCGACAGGACGATGGCCAGTTTTTGAAATCTGATCCGGAACCCGAAACACGATTATAAATTTACGAGAAGAATGCTACAAAGATCTCTCGGTCATCAATTTCATTAGGACTTTTCAAGCGATTTTGGTACCATCTGACAAAATGAACCGAAATCTGTATTTCCGGACCAGACGATAGCTAGTTTTTGAAATATGATCTGGAACCCGAAACATAGTTATTAACTTACGAGAAGAATGCTACAAGGTCTCCCAATCGTCGATTTCATCTGGACTTTTCGAGTAATTTTCGTACCATTTGACAAAATGGACCGAATACCGTATTTTCGGACCAGACGATGGCTAGTTTTTGAAATCAAATCTAGAACCTGAAACACAGTTATAAATTTACGAGAAGAATCCTACAATGGTCTCTCGATCATCGATTTAATCCGAACGTTTCGGGCGATTTTCGTACCATCCGACAAAATGAACCAAAATTTGTGTATTGGATCGGACAATGGCTAGTTTTTGAAATTTGATCCGGAACCCTAAACACGGTTATTAATTTACGAGAAGAATGCTACATGGGTCTTCTGGTCGTCGATTTCAATTGGACATTTCAAGCGATAACCGTACCAGCGAACAAAATGGGCCAAAATCTGTGTTTTCGGACCAGACGATGGCTAGTTTTTGAAATATGATCTATAACCCGAAACATAGTTATTAATTTACGAGAAGAATGCTACAAGGTCTCCTAGTCGTTGATTTTTTCCAGACTTTTTGGGTGATTTTCGTACCATCTGACAAAATGGATCGAATACCGTATTTTCGGACCAGACAATTGCTAGTTTAGGAAAAGTTGATATATAACCCAAAAACACAATTATAAATTTACGAGAAGAATGCTACAATAATCTCTCGGTTATCGATTTCATCAAGACATTTTAGGCGATTTTCGTACCATCTGACAAAATGGACCGAATACCGTAATTTTGGACGAAACGATAATTTGTTTTTGAAAGCTGATCTAGAACCCGAAACACGGTTATTAATTTAAGAGAATAATGCTACAAAGCTCTCCAGGTCGTCGATTTCATATGGACTTTTCAAGCGATAATCATACCAGCCGACAAAATGGACCAAAATCCGTATTTTCAGACCAGACGATGGCTAGCTTTTGAAATCTGATCTGAAACCCGAAGCATAGTTACTAATTTACGAGAAGAATGCTAAAACGCTCTACCACTCGTCGATTTCATCTGGACTTTTCGGGCGATTTTCGTACCATCCGACAAAATGAACCGAAATTCGTATTTTTGGACAAGACATTGGCTAGTTTTTGAAATCTGATCCGGAACCCGAAACACAGTGATTAATTTACGAGAAGAATGCTACAAGGGTCTCCCAGTCGTCGATTTCATTTAGAGTTTTCAAGCAATTTCCTTCCCATCCAACAAAATGAACCGAAATCCATATTTTCAGACCACACGATAGCTAGTTTTTGAAATCTGATCCGGAACCCGAAACACAGTTATTAATTTACGAGAAGAATGCTACAACGGTCTACCGGTCGTGGATTTCATCCGAACTTTTTGGGCGATTTTTGTACCATCCGACTAAATGAACCATAATCCGTATTTTCGCACCAGACGATGGTTAGTTTTTGAAATCTGATCTGGAACCCGAAACACAGTTATTAATTTACGAGAAGAATGCTACAAGGGTCGCCTCGTCGTCGATTTCATCCGAACTTTTCATGCGATTTTCGTACCATCTGAAAAAATGAATCGAAATCTGTATTTCCAGACCAGACAATGGCTAGTTTGTGAAATCTGATCCAGAACATGAAACATAGTTATTAATTTATGAGATAAATGCCACTAGGGTTTATCGGTCGTTGATTTCATTTGGACTTTTCAAGCGATTTCCGTACCATCCGACAAAATGAAAGCAAATCCGTATTTTCAGAATACACGATGGCTAGTTTTCGAAATCTGATCCAGAACCCGAAACACAATTATAAATTTACGACAAGAAGGCTACAAGGATCTCTCGTTCGTCGATTTCAACCGGATTTTTCGGGCGAGTTTTGTACCATCCAACAAAATAAGAAATTCGTATTTTTGGACCGGATGATGGCTAGTTTTTGAAATCTGATCTAGAACTCGAACACAATTACAAATTTACGAGAAGAATGCTACAAGGGTCTCCCAGTCGTCGATTTCATCCAAACTTTTCAAGCGATTTCCTTACCATCCGACAAAATGAACCGAAATCCGTATTTTAAGACCACATGATGGCTAGTTTTTCAAATCTGATCTGGAACCCGAAACACAGTTATTAATATATGAGAAGAATGCTACAAGGGTCTACTGGTCTTCGATTTCATCTAGACTTTTCGAGCGATTTTCGTACCATCCAACAAAATGTACCGAAATTCGTATTTTCGGACCAGACGATGGCTAGTTTTTGAAATGTGATCCGGAACCCGAAACACTGTTATTAATTTATGAGAAGAATGCAACAAGGGTCTACCGGTTATGGATTTTATCCGGACTTTTCGAGCGATTTTTGGACCATATAACAAAATGAACCGAAATTCGTATTTTTGGACCGGACGGTGACTACTTTTTGAAAAATAATCTAGAACGCGAAACACAGTTACTAATTTAATAGAAGAATGCTACAAGGGTCTCCTGGTTGCCAATTTCATCTGGACTTTTCAAGCGATAACTGTACCCGCCAAGAAAATGGACAGAAATCCGTATTTTCAGACAAAACGATGGCTAGTTTTTGAAATCTGATCTGGAACCCGAAACATAGTTATTTATTTATGAGAAGAAAGCTACAAGGTCTCCAAGTCGTTTCGGGTGATTTTCGTACCATCCGACGTAATGAACCGAAATCCGTATTTTCGGACCACACGATGGCTATTTTTGAAATCTGATCTAGAACCCGAAACACAGTTATAAATTTACAAGAAGAATGCTACAAGGGTCTTCCAGTCGTCGATTTCATCCGGACTTTTCTAGCTATTTCCGTACCATCCCACAAATTGAACCGAAATGTGTATTTTCATACCACACGATGGCTAGTTTTTGAAATCTTATCCGAAAACTAATACACAGTTATAAATTTACGAGAAGAAAATTACAAGGGTCTCCCAATCCTTGATTTCATCCGGACTATTGAAGCTATTTCGGTACCATTCCACAAAATGAACCGAAATCTGTATTTTCAGACCACACAATGGCTAGTTTTTGAAATCTGGACTTTTCAGGCGATTTTCATCGATTTCATCCGGACTTTTCAGGCGATTTTCATACCATCCGACCAAATGAACAGAAATTCGTGTTTGTGGACCGGATGATGGCTAGTTTTTGAAATCTGATCCGAAATTTGAACCACAATTAGTAATTTACGAGAAGAATGCTACAAGGGTTTCCTAGTGGTCGATTTCATCCGGACTTTTCAAGCGATAACCTTACAAGCCGACAAAATGGACCGAAATCCGTATTTTCAGACTAGACAATGGCTAGTTTTTGAAATCTAATCTGGAACACAAAACAGAGTTATTAATTTACGAGAAGAATGCTACAACGTCTCCGGGTCGTTGATTTCATCCGAATTTTTCAGGTGATTTTCGTACCATCTGACAAAATGGATCGAATACAGTATTTTAAGGCCAGACGATGGCTAGATTTGGGAATCTGATCTAGAACTCGAAACACAGTTATAAATTTACGCGAAGAATGCTACAAGGATCTCTCGGTCATCGATTTCATCCGAACTTTTCGGGTGATTTTCATATCATCCAAGAAAATGAACCGCTTCGTATTTTTGGACCAGACAATGGCCAGTTTTGGAAATCTTATCCGAAAACCGAAACACGGTTATAAATTCACGAGAAGAATGCTACAAAGATCTCTCATCATCGATTTCATTAGGACTTTTCAGGCGATGTTTGTACCGTTTAACAAAATGAACCGAAATCCGTATTTCCGGACCAGGCGATGGCTAGTTTTTGAAATCTGATCCGGAATCCGAAACACAGTTATTAATTTACGAGAAGAATGCTACAAGTGTTTCCTAGTGTTCGATTTCATCCGGACTTTTCAAGCGATAAACTTACAAGCCGACAAAATGGACCGAAATCTGTAATTTCGGACCAGACGATGGCTAGTTTTTGAAATCTGATCAGGAACGCGAAACAGAGTTATTAATTTACGAGAAGAATGCTACAAGGTCTCCTGGTTGCGATTTCATCCGGATATTTCAGTTGATTTTCGTACCATCTGACAAAATGGATCGAATTCAGTATTTTCGGACCAGACTATTGCTAGATTTTGGAATCTGATCTAGAACCCGAAACACGGTTATAAATTTACGAGAAGAATGCTACAAGGATCTCTCGGTCATTTATTTCATCTGAACTTTTTGGGCGATTTTTATACCATCCGAGAAAATGAACCAAAATTCGTATTTTTGGACCGGACGATGGCCAGTTTTGGAAATCTGATCTGGAACCCGAAACACGGTTATAAATTTACCAGAAGAATGCTACAAAGATCACTCGGTCATCGATTTCATTAGGACTTTTCAGGCGATTTTGGTACCATCTGACAAAATGAACCGAAATCCGTATTTCTGGACCAGGCGATGGCTAGTTTTTGAAATCTGATCTGGAACCTGAAACACAGTTATAAATTTACGACTAGAAGGCTACAAGGATCTCTCGGTCGTCGATTTCATCCGGACTCTTCGGGCGATTTTCGTACCATCCAACAAAATGAACAAAAATTTGTGTTTTTGGACCACACGATGGCTAGTTTTTGAAATCTGATCCGGAATCCGAAACACAGTTATTAATTTACGTGAAGAATGCTACAAAGTCTCCGGGTCGTCGATTTCAACCGGACATTTCAAGTGATAACCTTACAAACTAACAAAATGGAATACGTATTTTCGGGCGAGTTTTGTACCATTTGACAAAATGAACTGAAATTCGTATTTTTGGACCGCATGATGGCTAGTTTTTGAAATCTGATCTAGAACTCGAAACACAATTACAAATTTACAAGAAGAACGCTGCAAAGGTCTCCCGGTCGTCGTTTCATCTGAACTTTTCAAGCGATTTCCTTACCATCCGACAAAATGAACCAAAATCCGTATTTTAAGACCCCGCGATGGCTAGTTTTTGAAATCTGATCCGAAACCCGAAACACAGTTATTAATTTATGAGAAGAATGCTACAAGGATCTACCGGTCGTGGATTTTATCCAGACTTTTCGAGCAATTTTTGGACCATATAACAAAATGAACCGAAATTCGTATTTTTGGACCGGATGATGACTAGTTTTTGAAAAATGATCTGGAACGCGAAACACAGTTATTAATTTAATATAAGAATGCTACAAGGGTCTCCTGGTTGTCGATTTGATCCGGACTTTTCAAGCGATAACTGTACCAGCCGAGAAAATGGACCGAAATCCGTATTTTAGGACCACACGATGGCTATTTTTGAAATCTGATCTAGAACCCGAAACACAATTATAAATTTACGAGAAGAATGCTACAAGGGTCTTCCAGTTGTCGATTTCATCCGGACTTTTCAAGCTATTTCCGTACCATCCCACAAAATGAACCGAAATGTGTATTTTCATACCACACAATGGCTAGTTTTTAAAATCTGATCGGAAACCCGAAACACAGTTATAAATTTAAGAGAAGAAAATTAAAAGGGTCTCCCAATCGTCGATTTCATCCGGACTTTTGAAGCTATTTCGGTACCATTCCACAAAACGAACCGAAATCTGTATTTTCCGACCACACAATGGCTAGTTTTTGAAATCTGATCCGAAACCCGAAACACAGTTATAAATTTACGAGAAGAAGGCTACAAGGATCTCTCGGTCATCAATTTCATCCGGACTTTTCAGGCGATTTTCGTACCATCCGACCAAATGAACCGAAATTCGTGTTTGTGGACCGGATGATGGCTAGGTTTTGAAATCTGATCCGAAATCTGAACCACAGTTAGTAATTTACGAGAAAAATTCTACAAGGGTTTCCTAGTGGTCGATTTCATCCGGACTTTTCAAGCGATAACCTTACAAGCCGACAAAATGGACCGAAATCCGTATTTTCAGACTAAACGATGGCTAGTTTTTGAAATCTGATCTGGAATGCGAAACAGAGTTATTAATTTACGAGAAGAATGCTACAACGTCTCCGGGTCGTCGATTTCATCCGAATTTTTCAGGTGATTTTGGTACCATCTGACAAAATGGATCGAATACAATATTTTCAGGCCAGACGATGGCTAGATTTGCGAATCTGATCTAGAACCCGAAACACAGTTATAAATTTACGAGAAGAATGCTACAAGGATCTCTCGGTCATCGATTTCATCCGAACTTTTCGGGTGATTTTCATATCATCCAAGAAAATGAACTGAAATTCGTATTTTTGGACCGGACGATGGCCAGTTTTGGAAATCTGATCCGAAACCTGAAACACGGTTATAAATTTACGAGAAGAATGCTACAAAGATCTCTCGTTCATCGATTTCATTAGGACTTTTCAGGTGATGTTTGTACCGTTTAACAAAATGAACCGAAATCCGTATTTCCGGACCAGGCGATGGCTAGTTTTCGAAATCTGATCCGGAATTTGAAACACAGTTATTAATTTATGAGAATAATGCTACAAGGGTTTCCTAGTGGTCGATTTCATCTGGACTTTTCAAGCAATAAACTTACAAGCCGACAAAATGGACCGGAATCTGTAATTTCGGACCAGACGATGGCTAGTTTTTGAAATCTGATCTGGAACGCGAAATAGAGTTATTAATTTACGAGAAGAATGCTACAAGGTCTCCTGGTTGCGATTTCATCCGGATATTTCAGGTGATTTTGGTACCATCTAACAAAATGGATCGAATACAGTATTTTCGGACCAGACGATGGCTAGATTTTGGAATCTGATCTAGAACCCGAAACACGGTTATAAATTTACGAGAAGAATGCTACAAGGATCTCTCGGTCATTTATTTCATCCGAACTTTTTGGGCGATTTTCATACCATCCGAGAAAATGAACCAAAATTTATATTTTTGGACTGGTCGATGGCCAGTTTTGGAAATCTGATCTGGTACCTGAATTACGGTTATAAATTTACGAGAAGAATGCTACAAAGATCACTCAGTCATCGATTTCATTAGGACTTTTTTAGGCGATTTTCGTACCATCCAATAAAATGAACAGAAATTTGTGTTTTTGGACCACACGATGGCTAGTTTTTGAAATCTGATCCGGAATCCGAAACACAATTATTAATTTACGAGAAGAATGCTACAAGGGTCTCCTGGTCGTCGATTTCATCCGGACATTTCAAGCGATAACCTTACAAACTAACAAAATGGAATACGTATTTTCGGGCGAGTTTTGTACCATTTGACAAAATGAACTGAAATTCGTATTTTTGGACCGGATGATGGCTAGTTTTTGAAATCTGATCTAGAACTCGAAACACAATTACAAATTTACGTGAAGAACGCTGCAAGGGTCTCCCGGTCGTCGTTTTCATCCGAACTTTTCAAGCGATTTCCTTACCATCCGACAAAATGAACCAAAATCCGTATTTTAAGACCCCACGATGGCTAGTTTTTGAAATCTGATCCGGAACCTGAAACACAGTTATAAATTTACGAAAAGAAAATGACAAGGGTCTCCCAATCGTCGAATTCATCCGGACTTTTGAAGCTATTTCGATACCATTCCACAAAATGAACCGAAATCTGTATTTTCAGACCACACAATGGCTACTTTTTGAAATCTGATCCAAAACCCGAAACACAGTTATAAATTTTCGAGAAGAAGGCTACAAGGATCTCTCGGTCATCGATTTCATCCGGACTTTTTCAGGCGATTTTCGTACCATCCGACCAAATGAACCGAAATTCGTGTTTCTGGACTGGATGATGGCTAGTTTTTGAAATCTGATCCGGAATCCGAACCACAGTTAGTAATTTACGAGAAGAATGCTACAAGGGTTTCCTAGTGGTCGATTTCATCCGGACTTTTCAAGCGATAACCTTACAAGCCGACAAAATGGAACGAAATCCGTATTTTCAGACTAGACGATGGCTAGTTTTTGAAATCTGATCTGGAACACGAAACAAAGATATTAACTTACGAGAAGAATGCTACAACGTCTCCGGGTCGTCGATTTCATCCGGATTTTTCATGTGATTTTCGTACCATCTAACAAAATGGATCGAATACAGTATTTTCAGGCCAGACGATGGCTAGATTTGGGAATCTGATCTAGAACCTAAAACACAGTTATAAATTTACGAGAAGAATGCTACAAAGATCTCCGGGTCATCGATTTCATTAGGACTTTTCAGGCGATTTTTGTACCATCTAACAAAATGAACAAAAATCCGTATTTCCGGACCAGGCGATGGCTAGTTTTTGAAATCTGATCCGGAATCTGAAACACAGTTATTAATTTATGAGAAGAATGCTACAAGGGTTTCCTAGTGGTCGATTTCATCCGGACTTTTCAAGCGATAACCTTACAAGCCGATAAAATGGACCGAAATCCGTAATTTCGGACCAGACGATGGCTAGTTTTTGAAAACTGATCTGAAACGCTTAACAGAGTTATCAATTTACGAGAAGAATGCTACAAGGTCTCCTGGTCATCGATTTTATCCGGATTTTTCAGGTGATTTTCATACCATCTGAGAAAATGAACCGAAATTCGTATTTTTGGACCGGACGATGGCTAGTTTTGGAAATCTGATCTGGAACCCGAAACACGGTTATAAATTTACGAGAAGAATGCTACAAAGATCTCTCGGTCATCGATTTCATTAGGACTTTTCAAGCGATTTTGGTACCATCTGACAAAATGAACTGATATCCGTATTTCCGGACCAGGCGATGGCTAGTTTTTGAAATCTGATCCGGAACCCGAAACACAGTTATAAATTTAGGACAAGAAGGCTACAAGGATCTCTCGGTCGGCGATTTTCGTACCATCCAAAAAAATGAACAGAAATTTGTGTTTTTGGACCACACGATGGGTAGTTTTTGAAATTTGACCCGGAATCCGAAACACATTTATTAATTTACGAGATGAATGCTACAAGGGTCTCCTGGTCGTCGATTTCATCTAGACTTTTCAAGCGATAACCTTACAAACTGACAAAATGGAATACGTATTTTCAGACCAGACGATGGATAGTTTTTGAAATCTAATCTGGAACCCGAAACATAGTTATAAATTTACGAGAAAAAGGCTACAAGGATCTCTTGGTCATCGATTTCATCCAGACTTTTCGGGCGATTTTCGTACCATCCGACAAAATGAAAAGAAATTCGTGTTTCTGGACCGAACGATGGCTAGTTTTTGAAATCTGATTTGGAACGCGAAACAGAGTTATTAATTTACGAGAAGAATGCTACAAGGTCTCTTGGTCGACGAATTCATCCGGATTTTTCAGGTGATTTTCGTACCATTTGATAATATGGATCGAATACAGTATTTTCGGACTAAACGATGGCTAGATTTGGGAATCTGATCTAGAACCCGAAACGCAATTATAAAATTACGAGAAGAATGCTACAAAGATCTCTCGGTCATCGATTTCATTATGACTTTTAAAAGAAATAGACCAACTATTGGATAATGTATTGCAGTCTCTTGTGGACAAGGAGAATTATACCTTATCCGGTGATGGTTTAGAGATTTTTAAGGATAAGATCATTGTTTCTATGGAGGGGAAGAATGAAAAAGGATGTACCTAGCTTTGTGTCTGTGTCAAGTGTTAGAAGGTTAAGATTGAACACCAAATGCCTTTAGGATTGTTGCAACCTTTAGAAATTCCCAAGTGGAAATGGGAGAGCATATCAATGAATTTTGTGATGGGTTTGCCTAAGACGTGTATGGGTTTTGATGCCATTTGGGTGATAGTTGACCAAATCAACTCATTTCCTACCAATTAAAGCAACCTAGAATTTAGATAGAGTAGCTAACCTATATATTAAGGAGATAGTAAAGTTACACGATATACCCACCTCTATATGGATCCACGATTTACCTCTAGATTTTGGAAAGCTTTTCAAAGAGCTTTTGGTACGAGACTGAGTTTAGCACAACTTACCATCCATAGACAGATGGCCAATCAGAGAAGACTATTCAAACTCTTTAGGATTTGCTTAGAGCTTGTGTTCTAGATGAAGATGGGAGTTGGGATAAGTATTTACCTCGATCAGAATTTTCTTATAACAACAATTATCACTCTAGCATAGGTATGACCCCATGGGAAGCTTTTTATGGAAGAAAGTGTAGATCCCCTTTGTGTTAGTAAGAAGTCCTTGTTATGACCTGATTTAGTGCAAGAGACCACTATTAAAATTCAATTGATTAGGGAAATGATGCGTACAATACAAAGTAGGCAAAGGAATCATGCTGACAAGAGGAGAAAATCATTGGGTTTTCAAAAAAGGGTACATGTGTTCTTGAGAGTATCTTCTAAGACTGGGATGTGAAGGTCAGTGAAAGTCAAAAAGTTAAACCCTCGTTTCATGGGTCCTTTCCATATTCTAAAAAGAGTCGAGTCAATTGCTTATCAATTAGCTCTTATTTCACATTTATCTAACATACATGAAGTCTTTCATGTTTCTCAACCTCGATATGACAGTATCCAAGTCTCGCTGATGCAAGTACATAAGCTTCTTTATATTTGCACAAGTTGGGTCACTTTGGTTTTATTCAGTTTGATGTCAATTTCGGGGACGAAATTTCTTTAAGGAGGGGAGAAAATGTAACATCCTAAAGCAAAGGACTAAAAATAATTAGAATTTCAAAATTTGATATATTCTAATTTATAGATTATTATGATTACATTATTACTATTATTATTATTATTATTATTATTATTATTACTACTATTATTATTATTATTATTATTATTATTATTACTAATACTGTAATTGTTATCAATAACCAATTTGCTTAAAATAAGGTAATATTAGTAAGTTGTTTTGTTTGTTAGAGACATTTAAATAATAATAGGAAGTTTGTTTTGCTTGTTAAAGGTTTTGTGAAAGGGATAATAACAAAAAAGCTATTATAACAACCTTTTGTTATATAATTATCTATTATTAAGGAGTCAACCAAAATCAAACAAACAGTCTATCATAAATGAATTCAATATGTACTATTTGTAACAACCAAGAGTTTAGTGGAGCAAATATAGGATACCTAGTCAAATTATCTTATAAATATTTAAATATAAATAGATAGAAAGAAGAAAAATACTGAATTAAAAACTCAATAGAGAAAACTATGTCAAAATAAAGAGGAGCAAAAGTACGGTTGCGGTTGCAATAGGGGTTAATAACGATTAACATATACGGATCCTTTTTATCAAAGAATGCTTCAAAAGGTGAGTAATCACACCATTTAAACTTTCATGGTACATTTATTTTGGAATGGAAAAAGAGTTAGATATTTTGAATGGTACTTTTGTTATAAAACTATATTTTTGTTGAAAATCTAACTCTATTAAAATTTAAATTTTATGAATTGTAATAATAAATTATGAATTGATTTATTTACTACTGTTTGTTGAATCACCGTTTTATGATGGTTGGAATATATATTCTTTAAAAGATTGTTTTATTATAGTTTCTTGAATGATTGTTGTTATTATATATTCAAATGAAATATCATATTGTAAATATATATATTCTTTAAGAGATTGTTTTATTATATTTTCCTGAATGATTATTGTTATTATATTCAAATGAAATATTATATTATAAATATGATATTACGATTATGGTTGTTAAAAATATGAATTACTTTGATTGTGTGTGCTGGAGATGGGTCTTGTACCCCACATATTGATGAGTTTTAAACTTCACAGATAGATGAGGTTTAAACTCCACACGGATGAGTCCTGTACCCCACATATTGACGAGTTTTAAACTTCACAGAGAGTTGAGGTTTAAACTCCACAGGATGAGTCTTAAACCCCACATATGGATGAGTTTTAAACTTCACAAAGAGATGAGGTTTAAACTCCACATGGATGGGTCTTGTACCCCACATATAGATGAGTTTTAAACTTCACAAAGAGATGAAGTTTAAATTTCACATGGATGGGTCTTGTACCCCACATATAGATGAGTTTTAAAGTTCACAAAGAGATGAGGTTTAAAATCGACACGGATGAGTCTTGTTCCCCACACTGGATGACCTGGTGCTCCACATGATGAGATAATACTCACTTTGCGGAAGTAGTATATCTCTATATTACGATGAGACATTCTTGAATTGGTTGGTTTATTTATGCAAAATAAATGTGTATATTGGATTTATTCGATTATTATAGATGTGAATTATCATTAATTTAATTGATGAGGTTTAGTAATTATTGGGAATAATTGGTTATTATAGAAAAATATTAGTTATATCATATATATTTCTAAAGAATATTTTTGGAAGAAAGCGGGTGCCATGATCGATTTTTCTGGTTACCACGCCGGCTGAGAACAATACTATTCTTAAAAATGTGTGTATTATTCACTGGGATTTAGTATCTCATTAAAGTGTTGTTTTCAGAGACTGAGACCGTCGGGGATATCGAGAGCTGAGAAGTCATACTTCCTTTGAGAAGAGTAATTTCCTTAGATTATGTTAGTAGATCAAGAGTTAGTAGACATAGTGTCTACATTGTAGTTTGTTTCGCGATTAGTTATTAAATGCCCAGATTTGAATATTTTGATAATTAAAGAATTTTCAGCAGTAAGGTTTTATTTTTAAGGATTTTACAATATTATTCTTTCGAGAACTTCATTATTTATTATAGTACCTTTTCTGTTATATAAATATGAAAACTTTTTCGTTATTACCTAAATTTTTATACCCATGTAACTAGGCGTTACATTTTTGGTATCAGAGCCAGTTCGAACCTCGATCGGACTGTGGTGTGGGTTTACTTTACTTTATTTTTATTATTATTTTCTATTTTTATTTATAAAAAAAAAAATCAAATCTTGGGTTTATAGGATTGCTCGTTATAGTCATAACTTTTGTATGCTATTATGGTTGATATTGGGTCGGGCCAACCTAGTGGTTGAATGGTGGTCTGCATATTTATGGCATGTAACAAGTGTGGGACGAATGACGAACTTGTTGAGACTCTCAGCTTGATAGCTGCAGCAATGGAAAATAGATGAAGACTCTCTGTCATTTGAGAGGACCCAATGTAGGATCGATAGCAGTCGTAGACCCTCAATATGTTGGACTTTCTGAATGTCGAAAGAACAATCAACCACCTTTTCGAGGCAGCTCTGATCCAGTTGATGCACAAGAGTGATTGTCGAAGTTAGAGAAGACCTTTAGAATCATGCATTGTGCTGACCCTCAGAAAGTGGACCTCACTGTTTATACGTCAGAGTTTGATGTTAAGCATTGGTTGAATTGTACTAGAGGAGGTCTGTTGACAAAATGGGTTTCTTTTACTTGGGATAGGTTTAAAAAGTTATTTCTAGAAAAGTATATTCCCCACAATCTTCTTATTCATCATGGAGATATGTCAATTGTAGAGTACGTCGCCAAATTTTGAAGTTATATCAAGATACTCTTGCTATCTTAGGGACAATTCTCAAGACGAGTGCAAGGCGATCAAATTTGAGTAAGGACTTAAGTCTGAGTTGCAAAGCTTTAATTGGAATTCTAAGGATCTGTGATTACGCCACTTTGGTAAACAAGTCTAGGGTGGTTGAGAAAAAGATGCATGCGCTGGAAGTTGAGAAACTGATGGAGAAATGTATCTCTAGTGGAAAAAAAAAACTCTACAGTAAGGACAATAAAGTTCATAAGAATCTACACCTTTTAACCACAATTTCAAAGGACATGTAAAGACAAACTTCAACTAGTAAGAGTAAGAAATGTAAAAAGTGTGGATTCAATCATGGAGATCAATCGTGTTCTACAGCACAAATTATATGTCTTAAATGTGGAAAGGTTGGGCATTTTGCTAGATGTTGCAAGAGTGGGGGACAATCCCAACTTATGACTATTGATTGATCTTTGTTGGAATGTTTCGAGTCTGCTTTAGCTTGCCATAAGTATTTAGTTGAGAGAGGTCAATGATACATGCTCTTATTTTCTTCAAAGGTAGAGGATGAAGATAATTTAACTTTGATGATGTCTGTAGGTTGTGAGTTTCATGATATGTTTCCTAAATATGGACTTGAGGTCTAGGTACTATCAAATTAGGGTTAAGAGTGAAGATATTCCTAAGACAACTTTTAGGACAATCTGTGAGTATGTTGTGATACCTTTTAGGGTTACCAGTGCCCCTTTTATTTTATGGATTACATGCATCAAATTTTCAGATAAGTTTGTGGTGGTGTTCATATATGACATTCTAGTCTACTCTAGGATCTTGGGTGAGCATGAGAAACACGTGAGGATAATATTGCATGTTTTGAGAGATAATAAATTGTATGCAAATCCTAAGAAATATGAGTTATGGCTTGATGAGGTGAAGTTTTTAGGACATACCTTCTCTAGTAAAGGAGTAACATTTGATTCTATTAAAGTAGATGCAATATTAAGTTGGTTCAACCTAATTCAGTGACTGAACTAAGAAGTTTCCTAGGATTGACAGGTTACTATAGGAAATTTATAGAGGGACTTTCTAGCATAGCCTTACCTCCCACCAAGTTGACTAGAAAAGGGAAATCTTTTCCTGTGAGACTAAGAGTGTAAGGATAATTTCCAAGAGCTTAATGGAAGATTAATTTCAGCACCTGTTATAACGGATCCATCCATGAATTTTTTGGTTTATTGTGACGCTTCTAAAAATTGTTTAGGATGTGTTTTAATGCAAGAAGGAAAAGTGGTAGCTTATGGACCTAGACAACTTAGGTCACACGAGGCGAATTATCCAACCAATTATCTTGAATTAGCAGTTGTAGTCTTTGCGCTTTTAGAGGCATTACTTGTATGGAGCGAAATTTGAGGTTTTTAGTGATCATAAGAGTCTTAAGTATTTGTTTGATCAAAAGGAATTAAATGTGAGACAAAGAAGGTGGATGGAGTTTCTTAAGGACTACGATTTTGAGTTGAAATATAACCCTGGAAAAGCTAATGTAGTGACTGATGCTTTAAGTAGAAAATCCATACATGTGGCTTGCATGATGGTACAAGAGAAAAACCTATTAGACGAGTTTAGAGCTATGAATTTGGATGTGTCTCTTAATGCTTTATGCTTGAATCTAAATAGGCTAGAAATTAGTAGTAACTTGAGACGGATAATAAAAGAAATAGAACAACTATTGGATAATGTAATGCAGTCTCTTGTGGACAAGGAGAATTATACCTTATCCGGTGATGGTTTAGTGTTGTTTAAGGATAAGATCATTGTTTCTAAGGAGGGGAGTCTTAGGGATAAGATTTTAGAGGAAGTTCATAATAGTAAGTTCACGATACACACAGGAATAACTAAAATGTATCAGGATTTGAGAAAAATGTACCCGTGGCCAAGAATGAAAAAGGATGTAGCTAGCTTTGTGTCTGTGTCTAGTGTTAGAAGGTTAAGATTGAACACCAAATGCCTTTAGGATTGTTGCAACCTTTAGAAATTCCCGAGTGGAAATGGGAGAGGATATCAATGGATTTTGTGATGCGTTTGCCTAAGACGTGTATGGGTTTTGATGCCATTTGGGTGATAGTTGACCAAATCAACTCATTTCCTACCAATTAAAGCAACCTATAGTTTAGATAGACTAGATAACCTATATATTAAGGAGATAGTAAAGTTACACGATATACCCACCTCTATATGGATCCACGATTTACCTCTAGATTTTGGAAAGCTTTTCAAAGAGCTTTTGGTACAAGACTGAGTTTAGCACAACTTACCATCCATAGACAGATGGCCAATCAGAGAAGACTATTCAAACTCTTTAGGATATGCTTAGAGCATGTGTTCTAGATGAAGATGGGAGTTGGGATAAGTATTTACCTCGATCAGAATTTTCTTATAACAACAATTCTAGATAAAGATGGGAGTTGGGATAAGTATTTACCTCGATCAGAATTTTCTTATAACAACAATTATCACTCTAGCATAGGTATGACCCCATGTGAAGCTTTTTATGGAAGAAAGTGTAGATCCCCTTTGTGTTAGTAAGAAGTCCTTGTTATGACCTGATTTAGTGCAAGAGACCACTATTAAAATTCAATTGATTAGGGAAATGATGCGTACAATACAAAGTAGGCAAAGGAATCATGCTGACAAGAGGAGAAAATCATTGGGTTTTCAAGAAGGGGCACATGTGTTCTTGAGAGTATCTTCTAAGACTGGGATGTGAAGGTCAGTGAAAGTCAAAAAGTTAAACCGTCGTTTCATGGGTCCTTTCCATATTCTAAAAAGAGTCGAGTCAATTGCTTATCAATTAGCTCTTATTTCACATTTATCTAACATGCATGAAGTCTTTCATGTTTCTCAACCTCGATATGACAGTATCCAAGTCTTGCTGATGCAACTACATAAGCTTCTTTATATTTGCACAAGTTGGGTCACTTTGGTTTTATTCAGTTTGATGTCAATTTCGGGGACAAAATTTCTTTAAGGAGGGGAGAAAATGTAACATCCTAAAGCAAAGGACTAAAAATAATTAGAATTTCAAAATTTGAAATATTCTAATTTATAGATGATTATGATTACATTATTACTATTATTATTATTATTATTATTACTATTATTATTATTATTATTATTACTAATACTGTAATTGTTATCAATAACCAATTTGCTTAAAATAAGGTAATCTTAGTAAGTTGTTTTGTTTGTTAGAGACTTATAAATAATAATAGGAAGTTTGTTTTGCTTGTTAAAGGTTTTGTGAAAGGGATACTAACAAACAAAGCTATTATAACAACCTTTTGTTATATAATTATCTATTACTAAGGAGTCAACCAAAATCAAACAAACAGTCTATCATAAATGAATTCAATATGTACTATTTGTAACAACCAAGAGTTTAGTGGAGCAAATATAGGATACCTAGTCAAATTATCTTATAAATATTTAAATATAAATACATAGAAAGAAGACAAATACTGAATTAAAAACTCAATAGAGAAAACTATGTCAAAATAAAGAGGAGCAAAAGTACGGTTGCGGTTGCAATAGGGGTTAATAACGATTAACATATACGGAACCTTTTTATCAAAGAATGCTTCAAGAGGTGAGTAATCACACCCTGTAAACTTTCATGGTACATTTATTTTGGTATGGAAAAAGAGTTAGATATTTTGAATGGTACTTTTGTTATAAAACTATATTTTTGTTGAAAATCTAAATCTATTAAAATTTAAATTTTATGAATTGTAATAATAAATTATGAATTGATTTATTTACTACTGTTTGTTGAATCACCGTTTTATGATGGTTGGAATATATATTCTTTAAAAGATTGTTTTATTATAGTTTCGTGAATGATTGTTGTTATTATATATTCAAATAAAATATCATATTATAAATATATATATATATATATATATATATATATATATTCGTTAATATATCGTTTTATTATATATTCTTGAATGATTGTTGTTATTATATATTCAAATGAATTATCATATTGTAAATATATATATTCTTTAAGAGATTGTTTTATTATATTTTCCTGAATGATTGTTGTTATTATATTCAAATGAAATATTATATTATAAATATGATCTTACGATTATGGTTGTTAAAAATATGAATTACTTTGATTGTGTGTGCTGGAGATGGGTCTTGTACCCCACATATTGATGAGTTTTAAACTTCACTGAGAGATGAGGTTTAAACTCCACACGGATGGGTGTTGTACCCCACATATTGATGAGTTTTAAACTTCACCGAGAGATGAGGTTTAAACTCCACAGGATGGATCTTGTACCCCACATATGGATGAGTTTTAAACTTCACAAAGAGATGAGGTTTAAACTCCACATGGATGGGTCTTGTACCCCACATATAGATGAGTTTTAAACTTCACAAAGAGATGAAGTTTAAACTCCACATGGATGGTTCTTGTACCCCACATATAGATGAGTTTTAAACTTCACAAAGAGATGAGGTTTAAACTCCACACCGATGAGTCTTGTACCCCACACTTGATGAACTGGTGCTCCACATGATGAGATAGTACTCACTTCGCGAAAGTAGTACATCTCCATATAACGATGAGACATTCTTGAATTGGTTGGTTTATTTATGCAAAATAAATGTATATATTGGATTTATTCGATTATTATAGATGTGAATTATCGTTAATATAATTGATGAGGTTTAGTAATTATTGGGAGTAATTGGTTATTATAGAAAAATCTTAGTTATATCATATATATTTCTAAAGAATATTTTTGAAAGAAAGCGGCTGCCATGATCGATTTTTCCGGTTACCGCGCCGGCTGGGAGCAACACTATTCTTAAAAATGTGTGTATTATTCACTGGGATTTAGTATCTCATTAAAGTGTTGTTTTCAGAGACTGAGACCGTCGGGGACATCGAGAGTTGAGAAGTCATACTTCGTTTGAGAAGAGTAATTTCCTTAGATTATGTTAGTAGATCAAGAGTTAGTAGACATAGTGTCTACATTGTAGTTTGTTTCGCGATTAGTTATTAAATGCCCAGATTTGAATATTTTGATTATTAAGGAATTTTCAGCTGTAAGGTTTTATTTTTAAGGATTTTACAATATTATTCTTTCGAGAACTTCATGATTTATTATAGTACCTTTTCTCTTATATAAATATGAAAACTTTTTCGTTATTACCTCACTTTTTATACCCACGTAACTAGGTGTTACAACCCGAAACACAGTTATAAATTTACGACAAGAAGGCTACAAGGATCTCTCGGTCGTCGATTTTATCCGAACTTTTCGGTGATTTTCGTACCATCCAAAAAAATGAACAGAAATTCGTGTTTTTGGACCACACGATGGCTAGTTTTTTAAATTTGATCCGAATCTGAAACACAGTTATTAATTTACGAGAAGAATGCTACCAGGGTTTCCTGGTCGTTGATTTCATCCGGACTTTTCAAGCGATAACCTTACAAGCCGACAAAATGGAATACAGTATTTTCGGACCAGACGATGGCTAGTTTTTGAAATCTAATCTTGATCCCGAAACATAGTTATTAATTTACGAGAAAAAGGCTACAAGGATCTCTCGGTCATCGATTTCATCCGAACATGTTGGGCGATTTTCATACCATCCGAGAAAATGAACCGAAATTCGTATTTTTGGACCGGACGATGGCCAGTTTTGGAAATCTGATCCGGAACCCGAAACACGGTTATAAATTTACGAGAAGAATGCTACAAAGATCTCTCGATCATCGATTTCATTAGGACTTTTTAGGCGATTTTTGTACCATCTTACAAAATGAGCTGAAATCCGTATTTCCAGACCAGGCGATGGCTAGTTTTTGAAATCTGATCCGGAATCCGAAACACAGTTGGTAATTTACGAGAAAAATGCTACAAGGGTTTCCTAGTGGTCGATTTCATCCGGACTTTTCAAGCGATAACCTTACAAGCCGACAAAATGGACCGAAATCCGTATTTTCATCCGGATTTTTGAGCTGATTTTCGTACCATCTGACAAAATGGATCGAATACAGTATTTTCGGGCCAGACGATGGCTAGATTTGGGAATCCGATCTAGAACCCGAAACACAGTTATAAATTTACGAGAAGAATGCTACAAGGATCTCTCGGTCATCGATTTCATCCGAACTTTTCGGGTGATTTTCATACCATCTGAGAAAATGAACCGAAATTCGTATTTTTGGACCGGACAATGGCTAGTTTTGGAAATATGATCCTAAACCGAAATTCGTGTTTTTTGACCACACGATGGCTAGTTTTTGAAATCTGATCCGAATATGAAGAATGCTACAAGGGTCTCCTGGTCGTCGATTTCATCCGGACTTTTGCAAGCGATAACCTTACAAGCCGACAAAATGGAAAACGTATTTCCGGACCAGGCGATGGCTAGTTTTTGAAATCTGATCTGGAACCCGAAACACAGTTATTAATTTACGAGAAAAAGACTACAAGGATCTCTCGGTCATCGATATCATCCGAACTTTTCGGGTGATTTTCGTACCATCCAACAAAATGAACAGAAGTTCGTGTTTCTAGACCGGATGAAGGCTAGTTTTTGAAATCAGATCCGGAATCCGAAACACAGTTAATAATTTACGAGAAGAATGCTACAAGGGTCTCCTGGTCGTCGATTTCATCCGGACTTTTCAAGCGATAACCTTACAAGCCGAAAAAATGGAATACGTATTTTCGGACCAGACGATGGCTAGTTTTTGAAATCTAATCTGGAACCCAAAACAAAGTTATTAATTTACGAGGAAAAGGCTACAAGGATCTCTCGGTCATCGATTTCATTCAGACATTTCGGGCGATTTTCGTACCATCCAACAAAATGAACAGAAATTCGTGTTTCTGGACCGGATGATGGCTAGTTTTTGAAATCTGATCCAGAATCCGAAACACAGTTATTAATTTACGAGCAGAATGCTGCAAGGGTTTCCTAGTGGTCGATTTCATCTGGACTTTTCAAGCGATTACCTTACAAGCCGACAAAATAAACCGAAATCTATATTTTTGGACCAGACGATGGCAAGTTTTTGAAATCTGATCTGGAACGCGAAACAGAGATATTAATTTACGAGAAGAATGCTACAAGGTCTCCTGGTCGTCGATTTCATCCGGATTTTTCAGGTGATTTTCTTACCATCTGACAAAATGGATCGAATACAGTATTTTCGGACCAGACGATGGCTAGATTTGGGAATCTGATCTAGAACCCGAAACGCAGTTATAAAATTACGAGAAGAATGCTACAAAGATCTCTCGGTCATCGATTTCATTATGACTTTTAAAAGAAATAGACCAACTATTGGATAATGTATTGCAGTCTCTTGTGGACAAGGAGAATTATACCTTATCCGGTGATGGTTTAGAGATTTTTAAGGATATGATCATAGTTATTCGTACAAGACAAAATGGAATACGTATATTCGTACAAGACAGTGGCTAGTTTTTGAAATCTAATCTGGAACCCGAAACATAGTTATTAATTTACGAGGAGAAGGCTACAAGGATCTCTCGGTCATCGATTTAATCCGGACTTTTCGGGCGATTTTCATACCATCCGAAAAAATGAACAGAAATTCGTGTTTCTGGACCGAACGATGGCTAGTTTTTGAAATCTGATCCGGAACCCGAAACACAGTTATAAATTTATGACAAGAAGGCTAGAAGGATCTCTCGGTCGTCGATTTCATCCGGACTTTTCAGGCGATTTTTCGTACCATCCAAAAAAATGAACAGAAATTTGTGTTTTTGGACCACACAATGGCTAGATTTTGAAATCTGATCCGGAATCCGAAACACAGTAATTAAATTACAAGAAGAATGCTACAAGGGTCTCTTGGTCGCCGATTTCATCCGGACTTTTCAAGCGATAACCTTACAAGCCGACAAAATGGAATACGTATTTTCGGACTAGACGATGGCTAGTTTTTGAAATCTAATCTTGAACCCGAAAGATAGTTATTAATTTACGAGGAGAAGGCTACAAGGATCTCTCGGTCATCGATTTGATCCGGACATTTCGGGCGATTTTCGTACCATCCGACAAAATGAACAGAAATTCGTGTTTCTAGACCGAACGATGGCTAGTTTTTGAAATATGATCTGGAACGCGACACAAAGTTATTAATTTACGAGAAGAATGCTACAAGGATCTCTCAATCATCGATTTCATCCAAACTTTTTGGGCGATTTTCATACCATCCAAGAAAATGAATCGAAATTCGTATTTTTGGACCGGGCGATGGCCAGTTTTGGAAATTTGATCCGGAACTCGAAACACGGTAATAAATTTACGAGAAGAATGCTATAGAGATTTCTCGGTCATCGATTTCATTAGGACTTTTCAGGCGATTTTTGTACCATCTGACAAAATGAACCGAAATCCATATTTCCGGACCAGGCGATGGCTAGTTTTTGAAATCTGATCCGGAACCCGAAACACAGTTATAAATTTACGACAAGAAGGTTAGAAGGATCTCTCGGTCGTCGATTTCATCCGGACTTTTCGGGCGATTTTTCGTACCATCCAAAAAAATGAACAGAAATTTGTGTTTTTGGACCACACAATGGCTAGATTTTGAAATCTGATCCGGAATCCGAAACACGGTTATTAATTTACCAGAAGAATGCTACAAGGGTCTCTTGGTCGCCGATTTCATCCGGACTTTTCAAGCGATAACCTTACAAGCCAACAAAATGGAATACGTATTTTCGGACTAGACGATGGCTAGTTTTTGAAATCTAATTTAGAACCCGAAACATAGTTATTAATTTACGAGGAGAAGGCTACAAGGATCTGTCGGTCATCGATTTCAGTCGAATTTTTTGGGCGATTTTCATACCATTCGAGAAAATGAACCGAAATTCGTATTTTTGGACCGGACGATGGCAAGTTTTGGAAATCTAATGCAGAACCCGAAACACGGTTATAAATTTACGAGAAGAATGCTACAAGGGTCTCCTGGTCGTCGATTTCATCCGGACTTTTCAAGCGATAACCTTACACACCGACATAATGGAATACTTATTTTCGGACAAGACAGTGGCTAGTTTTTGAAATCTAATCTGGAACCCGAAACATAGTTATTAATTTACGGAGGAGAAGGCTACAAGGATCTCTCGGTCATCGATTTTATCCGGACTTTTCGGGCGATTTTCGTACCATCTGACAAAATGGATCGAATACAGTATTTTCGGACCAGACGATGGCTAGATTTGGGAATCTGATCTAGAACCCGAAACACGGTTATAAATTTACGAGAACAATGCTACAAGGATCTGTCGTTCATCGATTTCATTCGAATTTTTTGGGCGATTTTCATACCATCCGAGAAAATGAACCGAAATTCGAATTTTTTGACTGGACGATGGCCAGTTTTGGAAATCTAATGCAGAACCCGAAACACGGTTATAAATTTACGAGAAGAATGCTACAAGGGTCTCCTGGTCGTCGATTTCATCCGGACTTTTCAAGCGATAACCTTACAAGCCGACAAAATGGAATACGTATTTTCGGACAAGACAGTGGCTAGTTTTTGAAATCTGATCTGGAACGCGAAACAAAGTTATTAATTTACGAGAAGAATGCTACAAGGTCTCCTGGTCGTCGATTTCATCCGGATTTTTCAGGTGATTTTCGTACCATCTGACAAAATGGATCGAATACAGTATTTTCGGACCAGACGATGGCTAGATTCGGGAATCTGATCTAGAACCCAAAACACGGTTATAAATTTACGAGAAGAATGCTACAAGGATCTCTCGGTCATAGATTTCATCCGAACTTTTTGGGCGATTTTCATACCATCCGAGAGAATGAATCGAAATTCGTATTTTTGGACCGGACGATGGCCAGTTTTGGAAATTTGATCCGGAACTCGAAACACGGTAATAAATTTACAAGAAGAATGCTACAGAGATTTCTCGGTCATCGATTTCATTAGGACTTTTCAGGCGATTTTCGTACCATCTGACAAAATGGATCGAATACAGTATTTTCGGACCAGACGATGGCTAGATTTGGGAATCTGATCTAGAACCCGAAACACGGTTATAAATTTACGAGAACAATGCTACAAGGATCTGTCGTTCATCGATTTCATTCGAATTTTTTGGGCGATTTTCATACCATCCGAGAAAATGAACCGAAATTCGTATTTTTTGACTGGACGATGGCCAGTTTTGGAAATCTAATGCAGAACCCGAAACACGGTTATAAATTTACGAGAAGAATGCTACAAGGGTCTCCTGGTCGTCGATTTCATCCGGACTTTTCAAGCGATAACCTTACAAGCCGACAAAATGGAATACGTATTTTCGGACAAGACAGTGGCTAGTTTTTGAAATCTGATCTGGAACGCGAAACAAAGTTATTAATTTACGAGAAGAATGCTACAAGGTCTCCTGGTCGTCGATTTCATCCGGATTTTTCAGGTGATTTTCGTACCATCTGACAAAATGGATCGAATACAGTATTTTCGGACCAGACGATGGCTAGATTCGGGAATCTGATCTAGAACCCAAAACACGGTTATAAATTTACGAGAAGAATGCTACAAGGATCTCTCGCTCATAGATTTCATCCGAACTTTTTGGGCGATTTTCATACCATCCGAGAGAATGAATCGAAATTCTTATTTTTGTACCGGACGATGGCCAGTTTTGGAAATTTGATCCGGAACTCGAAACACGGTAATAAATTTACAAGAAGAATGCTACAGAGATTTCTCGGTCATCGATTTCATTAGGACTTTTCAGGCGATTTTTGTACCATCTGACAAAATGAACCGAAATCCGTATTTCCGGACCAGGCGATGGCTAGTTTTTGAAATCTGATCCGGAACCCGAAACACAGTTATAAATTTACGACAAGAAGGCTAGAAGGATCTCTCGGTCGTCGATTTCATCCGGACTTTTCGGGTGATTTTCGTTCCATCCAAAAAAATGAATAGAAATTTGTGTTTTTGGACCACACGATGGCTAGTTTTTGAAATCTGATCTGGAATCCGAAACCTAGTTATTAATTTACGAGGAGAATGCTACAAGGGTCTCTTGGTCGTCGATTTCATCCGGACTTTTCAAGCGATAACCTTACAAGCCGACAAAATGGAATACGTATTTTCGGACTAGACGATGGCTAGTTTTTGAAATCTAATCTGGAACCCGAAACATAGTTATTAATTTACGCGGAGAAGGCTACAAGGATCTCTTTGTCATCGATTTCATCCGGACTTTTCGGGCGATTTTCGTACAATCCGACAAAATGAACAGAAATTCGTGTTTCTGGACCGAACGATGGCTAGTTTTTGAAATATGATCTGGAACCCGAAACAAAGTTATTAATTTACGAGAAGAATGCTACAAGGTCTCCTGGTCGTCGATTTCATCCGGATTTTTCAGGTGATTTTCGTACCATCTGATAAAATGGATCGAATACAGTATTTTCGAACCAGACGATGGCTAGATTTAGGAATCTGATCTAGAACCCGAAACACGGTTATAAATTTACGAGAAGAATGCTACAAGGATCTCTCAATCATCGATTATGTATAGGGAAGATTTTAGCACCCTACGCCATCCGTTAAAATACAGTTATCTATAATTAATTGTGCAAAAATTAATATTAACTTATATAAATTTATGTCTCCTTTTTTCAAATGCAAATATAATCTTTTTATTTAAATAATCTAGATATAAAAGTGTCTTTAAAATATAAAGAAAAAAAGTAAATTTTTATTATTATGTTTGACAAGAGTGCGATCTTGCTTCTAGGTATCTCTGATGGAGAAATCAAAGCTACGTAGTTCTTGGGTAGAAAATGCGGATGTATTGATCATTTTAAAAGAAAATTGTTTTGTTGTTGATAAATAAGGTTGTTTTGACGAAAGAATATAAGTTTATTTGATTTGAATAATTATTTTAGAATAAGAATTTCAAAACTACTCAATTGTACAACTTGTGTCTCAAAATATTCATGAATTAAAAAGATGTTCATCTAGTTAATCCATTTAAGAATAGTTTTATTATTTTGGTTATAAAAATGAGTTTTAAAACCCCAAGTTGTACCACTTGTGTTATAACCACTCAAAATTAAGAAGATATCACATCTAATTAATCACTTTAAAATAATTTTTGTATAATTATTAATTTATTAAAAATAAAAACGAGTTTTAGAACTATCATGATTTAACAATTTATATCCACACATAACTTGAAGCAAGATTTTATTCGATTTTATTTTTTACAAGAATTTTTTATAAAATTTAATGATTTAATAGAAAGTAAATGCAAGTTGTGCCTACTCTGCGTGAAAAAACTGAAACCTACCCCTGCTATCTAACGTGATAGAGACGTGTCTCTATAACTCACGTTTCAATACATCATTTTAACAATAATCTCTATAACTAAAGTTTCAATACATCACTTTAACAATAATTACTCAACTTTAAACAAATAAAAGTATCATTGTTAAACATGAGATCAGAAATTTTAGCAAGCAATCAACAAATAAAAGACATCATTTTTAAGAGTGAAATCAAAAATGTCAACAAACAAATAGCAAAAGGAAGTGCAATATTAAAAAGATAGAGAACACATGAGAGATGCGGATATGTCTATAACAGCGAAGAAGAAGGAAGTGGTAGTGTAACGGTGGTCGGCGATGGTTACTGGCGGTAGCTGAATCATGAAAAAACGATACTCTCTGTTTTTTTTTTCTCTTTTAATTTTGAAATATATGATTTTGAGGATGCAGTTGGTTGTTGTTTCTACTCTACTCAACTTCATTCTTGTTCCAGAGTCTACTCTTTTTGTTCCTCACTTTTTATCAAGAAAATTTTATCTTTTCCTTTTCTTCTCTGATTTTATTTTTTCAGCCAAATTTTTCTACTGAGTACAATTTTTTTCTCTCCTTTTGATGAATTTTTGTCTCCATTTATAGGCTAAAATGATGAATGTGTGTGTCCATAAGATAAAATTAAGATCTGATTTTTTTATTATCTTGGAGCAAACCTCAAGAAATCTTTAGATAATTAAGGAAAAAAGTGGCTCGCCTTTTTGATTGAGTGTACTATGAGTGAAGATTTTAGAAGTAAAAAAAGGGTAACATGAAAAGAAGGAGAAGGGGACCGAATAGAAACGAGGGTGTTGGACAAGAGAGCACATTTATTTATTTATTTTTATTTTTGTACTAAGGGTAATGTAATAGGAATAAGGTAAATATGTACTCAAAATTTGGTCAGATTTTTATTAAATTATGATTTTTTTTGGATTTACTAATAATAATTGGGAAATTTTTATTAAACATATTATTACTCTTTTTTGAATTAATTTTAATTTGTCGGACAAAATTGAAGTATTACAACATTGACTCCTAATCTAACATGATTAGATTGATTTCTAAATTGACTTAGTTATATATCCGGTTCAACCTGTCTCTAACATTGACTTTTAAGATAGCTTCATTAGATATCCAGTTCAATCCATTTATCACATTGACATTTAATATGAAGGTATCTAGTAACATCCAACGGTCAAAATGAATTCTAATTATTCATATGATAATTAATTAATTAATTAATTAATTAAGAAATTAATAAGTTTAAAAAGATAACTAATAAAATTTAATTAATTATTTTTTTGGGTATAATTAGTTAATATTAATTAATTACTTGATACTAAAGACCACAAAAGATTTCAGTTCAACACAAATTTCATGTATCACATTGTGGACTAGGGTTCACTTAGTGTCTAATACTAGAGACCACAAAAGAATTCAGTTTGACAAGAACGATTTCATGTGATAGGGTTCACCTATTATCTGATACTAAAGACCACGAAAGATATTTTCAGTTCGGAACGTAAGACTTCATGTATTATAGTGCGAACTAAGGTTCACTTACTGATTTAACCCATTTATCGTTCATTTGACTAAAAATATTTGACTTTTCCACTGGGTCGAATAAACTACATCGACGATTCACTTACGATCAATTGAACTATAGTTAATTCTTTTGACTACAAAGATTCAGCATTTAGTAAATAGTTTAATTAAAATTCATTTTTTATACAATTAAATTTCTTTTTTTTTTAAAAAAATGTCGGTGAAAAAGAGTATACCTAAAACCGATTTCCCACTATTAAAAAAATAAATTTATTATGTTAGAGAATTCAGTGTTTCTAAAATTGATTTCTAAATTGCATGATTGCGTCACAAAAAAGTTTAGTATTTTAGTAATTTTTTATACCACAAAAAAAGTCAGAAATTTTCCATTTCAAACAAAATATAAAATAAAACAGTCAGACCTATTGTAAGAAATTTTCCATTTCATGTTTTTATTTTGGAATTGTGTGTTAAGATTTTCCATTACCTGTTGTAAGAAGGTAAGAGATCTTATGAAGTGAACAATTGTCTCTATTTTCAAAAACAATAAAAATGTCAAACAAGTATTTTCACTATTGTCAAAAACTTTTCTTCATTAATTGATATTTCATCTTTTTTCCATAACAATGTTTCACTTAAAGAATCTTTAAAATAAACACACATATTAAAAAATGAAAACACAAATGTTTTTACAAAGTAAACATGGCCTTAGTTTTCTAGATAGACGGTGAATTGGAATGGTAGTGATTATACTAGTGGAGAATATACTCATTGGAAAGATACAAACCATTAATGGAAATGAGGTCAATGTGAAAAAAAAAATATATTACTATAAAATAATATTAATAAGCGTGAGAGATAATTAATTTTAGGTGTCAGATTTTAATTGTTCCACATCATGATGGTAACTTATCCATATTTTTCTAAAGTGTAATTGTTGCAACCTAAAATTTCGAGTGTTTCTCGAATTCAATGGAGTCGCTACTAAAATTTATTTTAAAATAGGGAAAATATTAGGAAACCCTTAAAAAAAATGATCTTTAAAACCAAATTTTGAGTTCGAGAGTCGATTATGCGTAGGGAAGGTATTAGCACCATACGACATCCCTTAAAATACAGTTACCTATAATTAATTGTGCAAAATTAATACTAACTTAAATATATTTATTTCTCCTTATTATTAAACATGAATATCAATTTTTTGAATGTGATTTCGAAATAAAAGTGCTTACGAAAAAGAGGGAAAAAAAAAAGAAATTTTTATTAAAGTGTTTGACAAGAGTGTGATCTTGCTCCTACGTATCTCCCGGTGCGATGGAGAAATCAAAGCTACGTAGTTGTTGATTAAAAAATACAGATGTGTTGATTATTTTTTAAAGAAATTTGTTTTGTTGTTGATAAATAAAATTATTTTGACGAAAGAAATAAGTTTATTTAATTTGAATAATTATTCTAAAACACGAATTTTAAGACTATCCAGTTGTACAACCCGTGTCTCGAAAATTCAAGGATTAAAAAGATGTCTCATCTAGTTAATTTGTTTAAGAATATTTTTATTATTTTGGTTATAGACACGAGCTTCGAAACCCCAAGTTGTACTACTTGTGTTATAACCACACAAAGATTAAGAAGATGTCGCATCTAATTAATCATTTTAAAAGAATTTTGGTATAATTAATAATTCATTAAAAAATAAAACGAGTTTTAGAACTATCGTGATATAACAATTTATATCCACACATAATTTGAAACAAGATTGTATTTAACTTTTATTTTTGGCAAGAGATTTTTTTATAAAATTTAATGATTTAATAAAAAAAAACAACCATGCAAGTTGTACGGTGCCTGAGTAAAGGAAAAAAAAAGAGCCTAGGATGCAAATTGTACGTGTCTGAGTAAAGGAAAAAAAACGCCTAGGATGCAAGCTATACATGCCTACTCTGTGTAAAGGGCCTAGGATGCAAGCTGTATGTGATAGAGAAGTGTCTCAATGAGTTTTCAATGCATTATTTTGATAATAACTTTTCAATTTCAATCAAATAAAAATGTATTCTTCTTAAACATGAAATCAGACTTCAGCCAGTAATCAACAAATACGAAGTATCATTCTTGAGGTGAAATAAAAAATGTCAGCAAGCAAACAACAAAATGAAGCGCAATATTAAAGAGGCAGAGAACGAAACAAACATGAGAGACACGTATATGGTTATAACAGCGAAAAAGAAGGCAGCGGTAGTGTAACGGTGGTCGACGATGGTTACCAGTGGTAGCTGAATCGTGAAAGGACGATACTATCTGTTTTTTTTTTTTTTAAAATATATGGTTTTGAGAATGCACTTGGATTGTTGTTTCTTCTCAACTCAACTTCATTCTTGTTCCAGAATGTACTCTCTTTGTTTGTCACTCTCTCTCAAGAAAAATTACTCTTTTCCTTTTCTTCACTATTTTATTTTTCAGCCAAATTTCTACTCTGTTAATTTTTTCTCCCCCCTCTTTTTGACGATTTTTTGTCTCAATTTATAGGTTAAAATGATTAATCTTTATATTCATGAGATAAAATTATGTTCTGGATTTTTTTTATTGTTTTGTAGCAAAATCAAGAAACCTCATATAATTAAAGAAATAAGTGATTGATCTTTTTTATTAAGTGTACAAATGGTGAACATATAATCTTATTTGTATAAAAAATTAAAATTAAAATGGAAATGAGCTTGCTTGAGCAAAGAAAAAGGCATAAGAGAGTGTCCTTGCAGCAAGGAAAGAAGACATAAGGACATTGTAGCGCAACAGTGTACTTCTAATTGTTTTTTTGTTTGTTTTTATTTCTTCTTTTTTTTTTTGTTGCTAAATATAATGTAATGGGAACTCATATAAATATAGATTCAAAATTGGACCAAATTTATAAAACGACAATTTTTATACATAATAATAATAAGTGTAAAATGTTTATTAAACATATTATTACTTATTTTTGTTGAAGTTATTTTTAATTGGTCGAACAAAATTGGAGTACTATAACTGCCCTATTTAATTATATTTACTAGAGAATATGAATATTACCGTTGTAAAAAATAATTAAATATAAATACCTAAATTTTGTCTAAATAAATTGTGAAAGTAGCAGATGAGATGTGACAACATGTTTGGCAAAGATGAAAAATCACCGTCTTCAGATTGGTTACTGGTGCGTAGATTGACAAAAATATAAATGATCGTCTTCGGATTGGTTACCGATGCGTAGATCGACAAAAATATAATGATCGTTTTCGGATTGGTTACCAATGCGTAGATCGACAAGAATGTAAATGATCGTCTTTTGATTGGTTACCGATGCGTATATCGACAAGGATGTAAATGATCGTCTTCGGATTGGTTACCGATGCGTAGATCGACAAGAATGTAAATGATCGTCTTCGGATTGGTAACACAAGGTAGTTTAGAAGATAAATAAAGAGAGAGAATATAAACACATAATAATGAGCAATGTAACACAAGGTTGTTGAGTATAAATTTAGTAAAAATATGAATGATTCATGCTTGTTATGCATTATGCAAGGTTGTTGAGTATAGGTAAAGTATGAATGAAGATGCATGGTTCGTGTGAGTATAAGTAAGTATTGAATTTAAGATGCATGATTTATGTGCATTATAGATAAATTCTTGTTCATTTCTTTGTATCCCCGATCCTTATTATCTTCTACGCCCACAAGACTTAATGGATGAAATGAGATAACAATCGTTTTCGCATGATGACTCATCATACATCTCGTGTGACTCCTTTTTTCGAGGCGAAACAAAGTGAATTGTTTAAGATGATTACCTTCCCTTTTTTTTACACACCCATATAATTTGAGAATCTATCAAGATCCCGTGTATTTATTTTTCAAGTGTCAAAATAATTAAAACATTTTTTATATTTACACATATTTCAAATTTCAACATTTATTATTATAAAACACTTTTTAAAATGCTAGGGCAAACAACATGAAACTAAATTAGCTTAAAAAGAGGGTAAGGTACAACATTGAAACAAGTACTTTTATTACATTGGGAACAAAATAATTAAGGTATGGGTTACAATGTAGGGATGGGTGTGTTTATCTTTAGTTGGAAGGATAACAAACGCTAGTCATTCTTCTAATTTAGAAGTTCCTATTGGTCAATTTCCAAGAATAATAATTGCTCTAGTTTGAACTGCTTGAACTTTTTTTTTGGTCCCTTACTTTTGCATGGACCGCTCTTCCAAGTTTTCAATCCATCGGGATGCTCTAATTTTTGTCTAGGTTGCCTTTTTAGGTTTTCAACCCAGCGAGCCCACTTTTCAATCATTTTTTTGTTTTTTTTTTCAAGCATAATATTTTTTGACTTCATTTGAATTTACTGGAAGTGAAAACTCCTCTCCATCCATTTCTATGAGTATTAGAGCTCCCCCAGAGAAAGCCTTTTTCACAACATATGGTCCCTCGTAGTTCGGGGTCCATTTTCATGAGAATCCTTTTTTATAGGTAATATTTTCATTAACACTAGTCTCCTTTTTGAAACTCTCGAGGACATACTTTTTTCTCGTAGGCTTTTTTAAGTCTTTTTTGATACTACTGACCATGGCATAGAGCTATCATTCTTTTTTCTTCTATGAGATTCAATTGGTCAAATCGTGATTGAACCCACTCTACCTCTTTTATTTTTTTTTTTCCATCAAGACTCTGATCGAGGGGATTTCAACTTCAATAGGAAGTACCGCTTCCATTCCATACACCAATGAAAAAGGAGTTGCCCCTACTGAGTTGTGAACAAATGTGCTATAGCCATATAATGCAAAGGGAAGCATTTCATGTCATTCCTTATATGTTTCTACCATCTTTTGTATTATTTTCTTGATAAGGCGAGGAATTATGGTACTCAATTAAGGGGAGCATGCTATTTATGATTTCCTTTGATAGTCTTTTGTGTAACATACACCAAATCGTATTCTGATAACAACATCTGCCAACGGGAAATCCTTCCAGTAAGAGCAGGTTTCTCAAATATATACTTAATTGCTTCTAGTTTAGACACTAACCAGGCTGTATGACATAACATGTACTGCCTCAACCAACGAGCAGCCCATGTTAATGCGCAATATGTTTGTTCTAGCAGTGAATACCTTGTTTCACAGTTGGTAAACTTTTTTCTCAAATAATAAATAACATGCTCTTTCTTACCAGATTCATCATGTTGCCCCAGTACACAACCCATTGACTCGTCAAGTACTGTTAAGTACATAATAAGTTGTTTCCCAGGAACAGGAGGCACCAAGATTGGAGGTTTTGACAAGTACTGCTTAATCTTCTCAAAAGCTATTTCACAATTCTCATTCCATTCAACCTTTTGGTTTTTGCGCAACAACTTGAAAATTGGCTCGCATGTGGCGGTGATATGTGATATGAACCTGGCAATGTAATTCAATCTACCCAAAAATCCACGAACTTCTTTTTCCGTGCGTGGAGTCGATATTTCTTGTATTGCTTTTACTTTATTTGGGTCCACCTTTATCCCTTTTTGACTAATGATAAACCCAAGTTACTTTCTTGATCTCACACCAAATATGCATTTAGCAGGGTTGAAACGGAGTTTGAACTTCCTTAGTCGGACAAATAATTTTTGAAGGTTAACAACATGGTCTTCTTCGGTCCGAGACTTTGCAATCATATCATCCACATAAACCTCTATCTCCTTATGCATCATATCGTGAAACAAAGTTACCATTGCTCTTTGATAGGTTGCCCCAACATTCTTCAGTCCAAATGGCATCACTTTATAACAAAAAGTTCCCCATTGTGTGATGAATGTAGTTTTCTCCATATCCTCGGGAGCCATCTTGACTTGATTGTACCCTGAGAAACCATCCATGAAGGAGAAAATAGAATATTGAGCAGTGCTATCTACTAGGACATCAATATGAGGTAAAGGGAAATCTTCTTTAGGACTGGCTTTATTTAAATCCCGATAATCAACGCACATTCGAACCTTTCCATCTTCTTTTGGAACTGGGACAATATTAGCAACCCATTGAGGATATTTTGCGACTGCTAGGAAACTAGCATCAAATTGCTTCTTGACCTCTTCTCTAATTTTAAGTGACATATCATGCCTTATTCTCCTCAATTTTTGTTTAATTGGAGCACATTCAGGCTTGAGCGATAGCTTGTGTTCAACCATGTTAGTATCTAGCCTAGGTATATCCTAATATGACCATGCAAAGACGTCCACATAGTCAAGTAAAATGCAAAGACGTCCACATAGCCTAAGTTGGATTTATACCTTTTGGATAAGTTACGATTGATTAACCAAAGGAGAGAACCTGATTTTAAAATGGGTGTGGATGGAATTTTGAGGTTTAAGGATAGAATTTGTGTAACCGATGTAGATGAGTTAAGAAAGTTGATCTTAGAGGAAGGACATAGGATTTGTCTAAGTATCCACCTTGAAGCCACAAAAATGTATAAGGACCTCAAGAAGATATTTTGGTGGCCTAGAATGAAAAAAGATGTTGCTGAGTTTGTGTATGCTTGTTTAACCTGTCAAAAGTCTAAGGTAGAACACCAGAAACCTTTAGGCTTGATGCAACGTTTGAGTATTCCCGAGTGGAAGTGGGATAGCATCTATATGGACTTTGTTGTAGACTTACCTCGAACTCCAAAAAGGTATGATAGTATTTGGGTTAGCCAAGCTATCATTTCCCAAGCTCAACTTATCCTTCTCCAACAGAGGGTAGCCAAGCTATCTCAGAGCTACCGTCGGATTGTAATTAATACATCCTTTCGTTCCCATGAGAGGTACATTTCGAAAATCTCTGCATTGGCATATTACTTCTTCCACCCCTTGTTCTCTATGTTACCATGAAATTGTGTCCCCAATAAGGCTAGCTATACACTGAGCCCATTCACGATTACTCTTAACTCCAACATGATACCCTTTCTTGTTCCCCCTTTCTTCTCGTGTGGCATATGCAGATAGTAGTATACATCAACAAGAATTGCAGGAACCAGATTTTGTTTACTTTTATTAAAAGCCAGGAAGACATTGATGGCAACAAAATCTACAAAATTATCAAGGTTTAGGAATAAAACAATACAATAGATAATGAGAGCCAAAACATCTATAAAAGTACCCCCATTCTTTTTTAACGGCTAAATCATGGCACTTTTGCTCTAGATATTTTCTTGAAAAACAATGAATAACTTATTTTTCCTTTTTTTACTTGCCAACTCTCTTATGTCAATTTTCAACAATTTAGCAATTGTGCTCAAATTTGGTGGTTGCCCAGTATATCTATAAGGATTTCCTTTCTCTAGGGAGTAACCCAATATTCATTCAAATTCTTCTAATGTCGAGGCCAACTGAAATTCTTGAAAGGTGAAACATCTTAAAAGAGGGTCGTAATACTGAGCTAGTGCCGTGACGGCCCCTGCTTGCACATTTACTACCAAGAGGTTTAGGATCTTCCCATATTTATTAAAGAAACTCTCACGTTGTATGGTTTTTATTTGATTGCTAATGTCCCTTAAACTTTTCAAATCAGGTTGCTTGAACTTTAAATGTAAAGTTTTTCTTTTTTCCGATCCCATTATCCACTTAACTAACACGTGACTAAAGTTTGTATGATTTCCCAAAAATCCTGAAAATTTATGCAAAATGCCATTATGTTTTATTTTCCTTATAAACAGAAAAAATATATCATCATATATGAATGAAATTGTAAGACCCTTAATTTTAATTTGTACTTTTTGTATTTTGATATGTTTGGTGTTGAATTTTGAGGCTTTTTAGCCAATTTTAATGGTATGTTGTGTGTTAAATGTCAATGATATTTTTATGAGACCCGTTTAAAATTATTTGGTGAGAAATAATTTAATTACTTTGCGGAAAATTTATTACCGGACTATTTTGTTAAAAATATCTTTAATTGTTAAAAATTTTACTTGTCAATTATTGCAATGAGAATAGATATTTTTATCAAAATAGTTGAGGTGTGTGTAAGAATATTTAGATATTTATTGATTTGATTTAATTATAATATATATATATATATAATATTATTATTGTAAGTAATAATATATATATATATATATATATATATATATATTAGTTAGCATAGTATATATATGTTAGTAAGTAGTATAAGTAATAATATATATATTATATTAGTTAGATGTTAGTATATATATACATATATAGTATAAGTCACATATATGTATATAGTTATTATATATAGATAGAGAGAGAAAGGAAATCAGAACTCACGCCTTTCTGCTTCTCACTCACGCTGCATCCTTTTCCTTTTCTTTCTCCACTGCTTCCTTTTCCTTTTCTTTCTCCAGCTTTCAAAACAAAAACATAAAAACCAAAACCCACAAACACAAAATCTCCATTTTCACTTAAATCTAAGCTCCATCTCGCGAAGTGGCAGAAGGGAAAGTTGCTCACCTCCACGCTGCGATGCTAGTGAGCTAGTTTTCAAAGTGACGTGCGAACAAAATATTTTACCGGAATTTATCGCGGTACCGTAATCGGCTGTTAAAGCTGCCATTAAGGTAAGGGCTCCTTCCAAACTTTTAGTTTGCATTTAGGACATTATATGTGATCTTATGGAAAAGAGATTTGGTGTATTTGATGTGTAAAATGGTTAAAATGAATTTAATTCGTTTATGCGTGAATTAGTGGAATTTAAAATTGACGCGGTTGAGATGTAGTTTGATGTGAATTGTGTGCGATTTGCTGAGATTGAATTAATGTGATTAATGTGGTCGATTTTGTTAGTAATGGTTAACAAAAAAAAAGAAATTGATTTTGACGTGTTTGAGTTACGAAATGAGTTATTTTCAAATAAATGAGTTTGAACTAAAGTTGAAATTTTAAAAAGAAAAAGTTTAGAGTATTTTATTAACTCAAAATTTTGGTGCTTTAATAGTCGAGTGTGCGTACGTGTGATTTGGACAATATTTGTCTATTTAATTTTAACTAAATAATGTAGATTATTTGGTTGTAAAAGTTTGGTGTGTGAAAAAAAAATAATTTTAGAATTTTGTTGTGGTTGGATAAACTTTAGTTGTGAACAAATTGTTACAAATATTTATGTTTATGTAGTTAGCTCCTTGAGTCTCTAAAAGGAATCGAGGTTGTTGGCACCGAGTTAGCGGTGGGGAGAACTCTGAGATATTAATGTTGTTGTGGTGATTCATGTTTGGTGTGATTGATGTGTTCACAATTAATATTATTTCATGTTTGGTGTGTTGTTGTGGTGATTCATGTTTGGTGTGATTGATGTGTTCACAATTAATATTATGAATTTTGAGATGTATTTTATGTGTAGATTGGAGGAAAACGAATTTAATGTGTTTATGGGTGAAATGGTGGAAGTTGAATTTAATGTGTTTGAAATGTGGAGTTGTGAACACGGATGAGTCACGATTAAATTTGGCGTGAAATTTTGGAAGTCGAATTGATCGAATTTGTCGTGTTTGATGTGTGGATTTGTAGAAAATGAATTTAAGGTGTTTTATGTGAAATTGTTTTGATGTGTTTGAGGAGTGATTTGAGGAAATAAATTTGGTGCAAATGCATGTTTGCAATTATGGAAATTAATGGGTGTATTGAGGTTGAAATATGACGAGTTTTGAAAATGAGTAATTTGTAGTGATTTGGTGTGGATTTGTGGAATTTGGATTGTTGTATTTAATGTGGTTTGTAGATTGAATTTGATGTGGATTTGTTGGATTATGAATTAATATGTCTGAGTATGCTCTGTGAAAAGTTTTGAAAAATCATTAGTGTTAAATGAGTATTAAAAAAGGGGAATCTTTTAATAGCTGCATTTACTTAATGGTTGTGGTGAAAAGAGTTAGAGTATGCTCATGCATTTCATAGTACATGGTGACCGCGATGGGCCATAGTGATAGTGGTAACCGTGATGGGCCACGAGATGATGCCATGTGAATAGTTGGTTCATCTTATCCTTGCGGGGATTTTCGCGTCGTGCTGATCTGTGAGAGACTGCACTCTTGTAAGTCGTGCTGATCTGTGAGCGATTGCACAGATAGAAAATTAGTACTGGTCTGTGAGAGGTTGTACGATAGTGAATTATGCTGATCCGTGAGAGATTGCACCTTGATAATTAGTACTGGTCTGTGAGAGACTGTATAATTATGATTTACGCCCTTTCGAGGAGGGTGTTGGTTTGGAATTTCGGAATCATGTGCATTGGCATATACGCATTTCATTAGGGTGCTTGACACGCGAGTCATGTTTGATATACTGTGATGGTTGTATATACATACTTGATTGTGGTTTGTAATTGTGCCGTATTTGATGAGTGTTATTGATTGACCTTATGTGGTAAGCGTTGAATGATATCGAAACATTTTCAAAACTGAAAATTATGCCATTTTCACAGTTGTATTTGGATACAAGGATGCTGTATTCGAATATGACAGTACAGTTTGTTAAAAACTTCATTTTTCAACTTTGATTATGCATGTGTGGCATATGAAAACCCTTTCTAGATGTATGCTAAGTTGAAAGGTTATTTTGTGCATTTAAAATTTAAATGCTATGTGATGTTTGTTAATTTCGGTTGGTGACCTTTACAATTGTTGTGGAAATCTGGGCTTTGCCCTCAGATGAGAATCAGGATCGTCCTACCAGTTAGTACTCTAGAGATGGGAACGGAGTTAGACTTACCTGACCACTGCTGTATCAGAAGGATTTCTGCGGGGCGCGTGGAGATCACTTGGGTTATAGTTTTTTTGTAGCATGATCAGATTAGATGGCTGTATAGGGGCTAGATGTCTATCTGTTGTGGTTGTATTTATTTCATTCTGGAAGACTGTACCTATACCATATATTGTCAGTATGACTTTTATTTTGATGGGTCCTTGTACCACTTTTTGATGTGACGTGGGGAAGTTAAAATTCTTGGGGCAGTGCTTTTGTACAGGTGTCTGCCGAGAATACCCCAGGGGTATGAGCTACGTTGGATAGGTCTCATAGCCCCGGTGTATTTTTCTATTTTAAATATTTTGGATTTTCATTTCAAAACCGTTTCCGCTGTTTGTAATTATTGTTGACTTTTGTCGTTGTGATACGACTTAAATATTTTATCCAAAGGTATTTCTCTCTTTATTATGAATTTGAATTTGTTTAAAAAAAAAATCGGGATGTTACAATTGTGGTATCAGAGCTTTGGTTATAGATTGTAGGTTAACCTGTAGGTTGGGGGTTGTCATCTGATCATGCGTCGGGGTGAGTTGTCTGAGTGTCGGGTTCAGTGTAGTGTTGAGTTGTTGAGGTCGAAAGATGTCTTTTGGAATTCTTCTAAAGGGTGTTAAAATTTCTTATTGATGTTGGTTTTATAGGAAACAATGCCTCCAAGAAGGAACGATGCTGCAAGAGTCAACGTCAACAGGGATCATCAAATGGCTGAAGCAATGAATAACATGGCAGCTTCTGTTGCTCCACAGACAGCTGCAAAGACTCTGCGGGATCTGGAGAAGAGGAAAAGAGAGATCCGTGCTGCTGAGTCAAAGGGATTAGAGGACTTTCATCGTTACAATCCTCCCAAGTTTAGGGGTGATGAGAATTCAGAGAAAGCGGATCAGTGGATCCAAGAAGTGGAAAAGATCTTTGAGATGATTAACTGTCAGGCGGCAGTGAAGGTCAACTATGCCACTTATCTGCTGTTAGGGGATGCTGAGTATTGGTGGAGGAGTACAAGATTGTTGATGGGACCAGCTCATGAGGAGGTGAACTGGGAGTCGTTCAAAAGGAAGTTTTTAGACAAATACTTCCCGATGAGTACCAGGACTAAGCTGGGCGATGATTTTCTAAAACTTCATCAGGGTAATATGACTGTGGGCGAATATGCCGCTAAGTTTGAATCGTTGTCGAGGCATTTCAGGTTTTTCCGTGAAGAGGTTGATGAACCATTCATGTGTCATCGTTTCCAAGCTGGATTGAAGTATGAGAATTAGGATTCTGTCTTACCCTTGGGAATTCAACGTTTCCAAGTTCTTGTGGAAAAATGTAGAGAAGTGGAAGATATGAAGAATAAGAGAGCTAGCCGAGGAGGGAACTTTAGTTCAGGGGGGCCTAGTCGAGTGAGTTATCAGGGCAACAAAGGGAAACAAGTTGCTAAGCCTTATAACCGACCGCAGAACAACAACAGGGGTCAGAATCACCCGGGGAACCAAAACCTTGGAAGACAAGTGGGGCAAGTGACTCGATGTTTCCGATATGGGGAAGAGGGGCATTATGCTAATGCTTGTACTTCCAAAAGTCTTACTTGCTACAATTGCCAGAAACCAGGGCACATTGCAAGGGATTGCAGAGCTCCGAAGATGGAACCAGTTATGAATGCAACTAGGGCTACTCGTCCTACTGCTAGAGGACGCGTTTATTGCGTGAGTGCTGAAGCTGGAAATCCATCTAGCAATCTGATTCAGCGTGACTGTGAGATTGCAGGTAACACTCTAAATGCACTTTTTGATTCGGGGGCAACCCATTCCTTCATTGCTATGGATTGTGTGAATCGTTTGAAGTTATCTGTGTCGCCTCTACCTTTTGATTTGGTTGTTTCCACACCTGCTAAGACGTTGACAGTAAATACTGCATGTCTACAGTGTCAAGTGACTATTCAGAATAGGGATTTCTTGATTAATTTGATTTGTTTACCTCTACAATCACTCGAGGTCATTCTCGAAATGGATTGGATGTCGTATCATTATGTGATCTTGGATTGTGCTCGCAAACTGGTTCTTTTTCCCATACCAGAAGTTGTTAAGTATCTAGCTGCTAACAAACTCGGAGTGTCCCTAAGAGAAGGAACTCACGAGTTTTTGTCTTTGGCTAACGTGGGGGCAAAGATAAATGTGAAAATAGAAGACGTGGTGCTTGTTCAGAAGTACCCGGACGTATTTCCAACAGAAATTCTAGGATTACCATCGGTAAGAGAAGTGGAGTTTTCATTGATTTGCATCCAGGAACCAGACCAATTTTGATTGCACCGTATCGAATGTCGCCATTGGAATTAAATGAGCTCAAAAGCCAAATTGAAGATTTGTTGGAGAAGAAATTTATTAGACCAAGTGTATCACCATGGGGAGCTCCGGTATTGCTAGTTAAGAAGAAGGATGGAAGCTCACGCTTATGTGTGGATTATCGGCAACTTAATAAGGTGACTATTAAGAATCATTATCCTTTGCCGCGTATTGATGATTTGAAGGATCAGTTGAGAGGAGCCGCAGTGTTTTCAAAGATTGACTTGAAGTCGGGTTACCATCAGATCCGAGTAAGAGAAGGAGATATTCAGAAAACTGCTTTCAGAACTCGTTATGGGCATTATGAATATCTGGTTATGCCATTTGGAGTTACCAATGCACCAACAAATTTTATGGATTACATGAACAGAATCTTTAGTCCATTTCTGGATAAATTTGTTGTGGTGTTCATTGATGATATTTTGATTTATTCAAGGACTGAGGAAGAACATGAAGAGCATTTGCGCCAAGTTCTTGAAATCTTGCGCGAGAAGCAATTGTATGCCAATTTGTCGAAGTGTGAGTTTTGGCTGGAGGAAGTGAATTTCTTAGGTCATGCGATAACTAAGGAAGGAATCGTTGTAGATCCAGCAAAGATTGAGTCAGTTCTTGCTTGGAAACAGCCTCAGACTGTCACTAACATACGAAGTTTTGTAGGGCTAGCAGGTTACTACAAGAGGTTTATTGAAGGTTTCGCGAAGATTGTAGCTCAATTGACACAACTTACTAGAAAAGATCAACCGTTTGCATGGACGGAGAAGTGTGAGGAGAATTTTCAGTTACTAAAGAAGAAGTTGACAACCTCACCAGTTTTGATCTTACCGCAACCAGAAGAACTGTATGAAGTTTATTGTGATGCGTCTCACCAAGGCTTGGGATGTGTTCTGATGCAACACAAGAAAGCTGTAGCTTACGCCTCAAGGCAATTGAAGATTCATGAAAGGAACTATCCTACTCATTATTTAGAGCTTGCTGCTGTAGTTTTTGCATTGAAGATCTAGAGGCACTATTTATATGGATGCACGTTCACAGTGTTCAGTGACCATAAAAGTTTGAAATATTTGTTTGATCAGGAAGAATTGAACATGCGTCAGAGGAGATGGATGGAGACTCTCAAGGATTTTGATTTCACATTGCAGTACCACCCTGGAAAGGCCAATGTAGTGGCGGATGCGTTGAGTAGAAGAAGTGTATCAGTGTCTTCAATAGTGATGGCTAGACAACAAGAGTTGTGGGAAGCATTCAGAGATTTACACTTGAATGTAGAGGTTGCACCGGGAATTTTGAAATTCGGAATGATTAAAATTTCGAGTGGACTACTTGAAGACATTGCGAATTTTCAAAATGACACTTTAATTCAAGAGAAGAGGAACCTAATAGTGCAAGGGAAAACGACTGAGTTCAAGATTGGGCCAGGTAATATTTTGAGATGTAATGGGAGAATTTGTGTACCAGAAGTTGCAAATCTGAGGAAAACAATTTTAAATGAGGCTCATAAGAGTAAATTGAGTATTCATCCTGGAGCGACAAAGATGTATCAGGATTTGAGGCAGAATTATTAGTGGCCAGGAATGAAGAGGCATGTCGCGGAGTATGTATCAACTTGTCTAACTTGCCAGAAAGCAAAGGTGGAACATCAGCGGCCTGCAGGAATGTTGCAACCTTTAGATATACCTGAGTGGAAGTGGGATAGCATTTCCATGGATTTTATAACTGGATTGCCAAAAACAAGGAGGAAGAATGATTCTATATGGGTGATAGTGGATCGATTGACTAAATCCGCACACTTTTTACCAGTGAATACCACATATAAGGTAGATAAGCTAACTGAGATCTACATTGCTGCGATTGTGAGATTACATGGAGTACCGTCGAGTATTGTATCAGATCGTGATCCGAAATTCACGTCACACTTTTGGGGAGCATTGCATGATGCCTTGGGAACAAAGCTAAGGTTGAGTTCAGCTTACCATCCGCAAACTGACGGACAGACTGAGAGAACAAATCAGTCCTTGGAAGATCTTTTCAGAGCTTGTGTACTAGATGATAGAGGAAGTTGGGATGATGTACTACCGTTGGTTGAGTTTACCTACAACAATAGTTTTCACGCAAGTATTGGAATGGCACCATATGAGGCTTTATGTGGGCGCAAGTGTCAGACGCCTTTGTGTTGGTATAAGGACGATGAAAGTATGATTGTAGGACCTGAGATGGTGCAACATACTACAGATAAGGTAAAGAAGATAAACGAGAAAATGAAGATTTCACAAGATCGTCAGAAGAGTTATGCGGACAAGCGTCGCAGACTTCTAGAATTCGAGCAGGGTGACCATGTGTTTCTGAGAGTCACGCCTACGACTGGAGTTGGTAGAGCCTTGAAATCGAAGAAATTGACTCCTAAATTTATTGGACCATATCAGATCTCTGCACGAATTGGACCGGTAGCTTATCAGATTGCTTTACCTCCAATACTGTCCAATATTCATGACGTGATTCATGTGTCACAATTAAGGAAATATCTTGCAGATCCGTCGCATGTGATTGAACCGGACACAATACAACTAAAGGAGAATTTGTCATTCGAAGTACTACCTGTGAGAATTGATGACAGGAAGATTAAGCGATTAAGGAACAAGGATGTTTCGTTGGTCAAAGTGATTTGGAACCCAACTACCGGAGATGCAGCGTGGGAATTGGAGAGCAAGATGAGGGAACAACACCCAGAGTTGTTTATCGACGCGTAGTTTCAAGGACGAAACTAATTTTAGGGGGGTAGAATGTAAGACCCTTAATTTTAATTTGTACTTTTTGAGGCTTTTTAGCCAATTTTAATGGTATGTTGTGTGTCAAATGTCAATGATATTTTTATGAGACCCGTTTAAAATTATTTGGCGAGAAATAATTTAATTACGTTGCGAAAAATTTATTACCGGACTATTTTTGTTAAAAATATCTTTAATTGCTAAAAATTTTACTTGTCAATTGAGTTGCAATGAGAATAGATATTTTTATCAAAATAGTTGAGGTGTGTGTAAGAATATTTAGATATTTATTGATTTGATTTAATTATAATATATATATATATATATATATATATAATATTATAATATTATTATTGTAAGTAATAATATACAGATATATATATATTAGTTAGCATAGTATATATATGTTAGTAAGTAGTATAAGTAATAATATATATATTATATTAGTTAGATGTTAGTATATATATACATATATAGTATAAGTCACATATATGTATATAGTTATTATATATAGATAGAGAGAGAAAGGAAATCAGAACTCACGCCTTTCTGCTTCTCACTCACGCTGCATCCTTTTCCTTTTCTTTCTCCACTGCTTCCTTTTCCTTTTCTTTCTCCAGCTTTCAAAACAAAAACATAAAAACCAAAACCCACAAACACAAAATCTCCATTTTCACTTAAATCTAAGCTCCATCTCGCGAAGTGGCAGAAGGGAAAGTTGCTCACCTCCACGCTGCGATGCTAGTGAGCTAGTTTTCAAAGTGACGTGCGAACAAAATATTTTACCGGAATTTATCGCGGTACCGTAATCGGCTGTTAAAGCTGCCATTAAGGTAAGGGCTCCTTCCAAACTTTTAGTTTGCATTTAGGACATTATATGTGATTTTATGGAAAAGAAATTTGGTGTATTTGATGTGTAAAATGGTGAAAATAAATTTAATTCGTTTATGCGTGAATTAACGGAATTTAAAATTGACGCGGTAGAGATGTAGTTTGATGTGAATTGTGTGCGATTTGCTGAGATTGAATTAATGTGATTAATGTGGTTGATTTTGTTAGTAATGGTTAACAAAAAAAAAAGAAATTGATTTTGACGTGTTTGAGTTACGAAATGAGTTATTTTCAAATAAATGAGTTTGAACTAAAGTTGAAATTTTAAAAAAAAAAGTTTAGAGTACTTTATTAACTCAAAATTTTGGTGCTTTAATAGTCGAGTGTGCGTACGTGTGATTTGGATTATATTTGTTTTATTTAATTTTAACTAAATAATGTAGATTATTTGGTTATAAAGTTTGGTGTGTGAAAAAAATATAATTTTAGAATTTTGTTGTGGTTGGATAAACTTTAGTTGTGAACAAATTGTTACAAATATTTATGTTTATGTAGTTAGCTACTTGAGTCTCAAAAAGGAATCGAGGCTGTTGGCACCGAGTTAGCGGTGGGGAGAACTCTGAGATATTAATGTTGTTGTGGTGATTCATGTTTGGTGTGATTGATGTTCACAATTAATATTATGAATTTTGAGATGTATTTTATGTGTAGATTGGAGGAAAATGAATTTAATGTGTTTATGGGTGAAATTGTGGAAGTTGAATTTAATGTGTTTGAAATGTGGAGTTGTGAACACGGATGAGTCACGATTAAATTTGGCGTGAAATTTTGGAAGTCGAATTGATCGAATTTGTCGTGTTTGATGTGTGGATTTGTAGAAAATGAATTTAAGGTGTTTTATGTGAAATTGTTTTGATGTGTTTGAGGAGTGATTTGAGGAAATAAATTTGGTGCAAATGCATGTTTGCAATTATGGAAATTAATGGGTGTATTGAGGTTGAAATATGACGAGTTTTGAAAATGAGTAATTTGTAGTGATTTGGTGTGGATTTGTGGAATTTGGATTGTTGTATTTAATGTGGTTTGTAGATTGAATTTGATGTGGATTTGTTGGATTATGAATTAATATGTCTGAGTATGCTCTGTGAAAAGTTTTGAAAAATCATTAGTGTTAAATGAGTATTAAAAAAGGGGAATCTTTTAATAGCTGCATTTACTTAATGGTTGTGGTGAAAAGAGTTAGAGTATGCTCATGCATTTCATAGTACATGGTGACCGCGATGGGCCATAGTGATAGTGGTAACCGTGATGGGCCACGAGATGATGCCATGTGAATAGTTGGTTCATCTTATCCTTGCGGGGATTTTCGCGTCGTGCTGATCTGTGAGAGACTGCACTCTTGTAAGTCGTGCTGATCTGTGAGCGATTGCACAGATAGAAAATTAGTACTGGTCTGTGAGAGGTTGTACGATAGTGAATTATGCTGATCCGTGAGAGATTGCACCTTGATAATTAGTACTGGTCTGTGAGAGACTGTATAATTATGATTTACGCCCTTTCGAGGAGGGTGTTGGTTTGGAATTTCGGAATCATGTGCATTGGCATATACGCATTTCATTAGGGTGCTTGACACGCGAGTCATGTTTGATATACTGTGATGGTTGTATATACATACTTGATTGTGGTTTGTAATTGTGCCGTATTTGATGAGTGTTATTGATTGACCTTATGTGGTAAGCGTTGAATGATATCGAAACATTTTCAAAACTGAAAATTATGCCATTTTCACAGTTGTATTTGGATACAAGGATGCTGTATTCGAATATGACAGTACAGTTTGTTAAAAACTTCATTTTTCAACTTTGATTATGCATGTGTGGCATATGAAAACCCTTTCTAGATGTATGCTAAGTTGAAAGGTTATTTTGTGCATTTAAAATTTAAATGCTATGTGATGTTTGTTAATTTCGGTTGGTGACCTTTACAATTGTTGTGGAAATCTGGGCTTTGCCCTCAGATGAGAATCAGGATCGTCCTACCAGTTAGTACTCTAGAGATGGGAACGGAGTTAGACTTACCTGACCACTGCTGTATCAGAAGGATTTCTGCGGGGCGCGTGGAGATCACTTGGGTTATAGTTTTTTTGTAGCATGATCAGATTAGATGGCTGTATAGGGGCTAGATGTCTATCTGTTGTGGTTGTATTTATTTCATTCTGGAAGACTGTACCTATACCATATATTGTCAGTATGACTTTTATTTTGATGGGTCCTTGTACCACTTTTTGATGTGACGTGGGGAAGTTAAAATTCTTGGGGCAGTGCTTTTGTACAGGTGTCTGCCGAGAATACCCCAGGGGTATGAGCTACGTTGGATAGGTCTCATAGCCCCGGTGTATTTTTCTATTTTAAATATTTTGGATTTTCATTTCAAAACCGTTTCCGCTGTTTGTAATTATTGTTGACTTTTGTCGTTGTGATACGACTTAAATATTTTATCCAAAGGTATTTCTCTCTTTATTATGAATTTGAATTTGTTTAAAAAAAAAATCGGGATGTTACAATTGTGGTATCAGAGCTTTGGTTATAGATTGTAGGTTAACCTGTAGGTTGGGGGTTGTCATCTGATCATGCGTCGGGGTGAGTTGTCTGAGTGTCGGGTTCAGTGTAGTGTTGAGTTGTTGAGGTCGAAAGATGTCTTTTGGAATTCTTCTAAAGGGTGTTAAAATTTCTTATTGATGTTGGTTTTATAGGAAACAATGCCTCCAAGAAGGAACGATGCTGCAAGAGTCAACGTCAACAAGGATGATCAAATGGCTGAAGCAATGAATAACATGGCAGCTTCTGTTGCTGCACAGACAACTGCAAAGACTCTGCGGGATCTGGAGAAGAGGGAAAGAGAGATCCGTGCTGCTGAGTCAAGGGGATTAGAGGACTTTCGTCGTTACAATCCTCCCAAGTTTAGGGGTGATGAGAATTCAGAGAAAGCGGATCAGTGGATCCAAGAAGTGGAAAAGATCTTTGAGATGATTAACTGTCAGGCGGGAGTGAAGGTCAACTATGCCACTTATCTGCTACTAGGGGATGCTGAGTATTGGTGGAGGAGTACAAGGTTGTTGATGGGACCAACTCATGAGGAGGTGAACTGGGAGTCGTTCAAAAGGAAGTTTTTAGACAAATACTTCTCGACAAGTACCAGGACTAAGCTGGGTGATGATTTTCTAAAACTTCATCAGGGTAATATGACCGTGGGCGAATATGCCGCTAAGTTTGAATCGTTATCGAGGCATTTCAGGTTTTTCCGTGAAGAGGTTGATGAACCATTCATGTGTCATCGTTTCAAAGCCGGATTGAAGTATGAGATTCAAGATTCTGTCTTACCCTTGAGAATTCAACGTTTCCAAGTTCTTGTGGAAAAATGTAGAGAAGTGGAGGATATGAAGAATAGGAGGGCCAACCGTGGAGGGAACTTTAGTTCAGAGGGGCCTAGTAGGGTGAGTTATCAGGGCAACATAGGGAAACATGTTGCTAAGCCCTATAACCAAGCGCAAAACAACAACAGGGGTCAGAATCACCTGGGGAACCAGAACTTTGGAAGACAAGTGGGGCAAGTGACTCGATGTTTCCGATGTGGGGAAGAGGGGCATTATGCTAATGCTTGTACTTCTAAAAGTCTTACTTGCTACAATTGCCAGAAACCAGGGCACATTGCAAGGGATTGCAGAGCTCCGAAGGCGGAACCAGTTGTGAATGCAACTAGGGCTACTCGTCCTACTGCTAGAGGACGCGTTTATTGCGTGAGTGCTGAAGCTAGAAATCCATCTAGCAATCTGATTCAACGTGACTGTGAGATTGCAGGTAACACTTTATGATCTTATCATTATGTGATCTTGGATTGTGCTCGCAAACTGGTTCTTTTTCCCGAACCAGAAGTTGTTAAGTATCTAGCTGCTAACAAACTCGGAGTGTCACTAAGAGAAGAAACTCATGAGTTTTTGTCTTTGGCTAACGTGGGGTCAAAGATAAATGTGAAAATAGAAGATGTGGTGCTTGTTCAGGAGTACCCGGACGTATTTCCAACAGAAATTCCAGGATTACCATCGTTAAGAGAAGTGGAGTTTTTCATTGATTTGAATCCAGGAACCGGACCAATTCCAATTGTACCGTATCGAATGTCACCATTGGAATTAAATGAGCTCAAAGGCCAAATTGAAGATTTGTTGGAGAAGAAATTTATTAGACCAATTGTATCACCATGGGGAGCTCCGATATTGCTAGTTAAGAAGAAGGACGGAAGCTCTCGCTTATATGTGGATTATCGGCAGCTTAATAAGGCGACTATTAAAAATTGTTATCCTTTGCCGCGTATTGATGATTGGATGGATTAGTTGAGAGGAGCCGCGGTGTTTTCAAAGATTGACATGAAGTCGGGTTACCATCAGATACGAGTAAAAGAAGGAGATATTAAGAAAACTTCTTTCAGAACTCGTTATGGGCATTATGAATATCGGGTTATGCCATTTGGACCGAGGAAGAACATGAAGAGAATTTGCGCCAAGTTCTTGAAATCTTGCTTGAGAAGCAATTGTATGCCAATTTGTCGAAGTGTGAGTTTTGGCTGGAGGAAGTGAATTTCTTAGGTCATGTGATAACTAAGGAAGGAATCGTTGTGGATCCAGCAAAGATTGAGTAAGTTCTTGCTTGGAAACAGCCTCAGACTGTCACTGACATACGAAGTTTTGTAGGGCTAGCAGGTTACTACAGAAGGTTTATTAAAGGTTTTGCGAAGATTGTAGCTCCATTGACGCAACTTACTAGAAAAGATCAACCGTTTGCATGGACGGAGAAGTGTGAGGAGAATTTTCAGTTACTAAAGAAGAAGTTGACAACCTCACCAGTTTTGATCTTACCGCAACCAGAAGAACCGTATGAAGTTTATTGTGATGCGTCTCACCAAGGCTTGGGATGTGTTCTGATGCAACACAAGAAAGCTGTAGCTTACGCCTCAAGGCAATTGAAGATTCATGAAAGGAACTATCCTACTCATGATTTAGAGCTTGCTGCTGTAGTTTTTGCATTGAAGATCTGGAGGCACTATTTATATGGATGCACGTTCACAATGTTCAGTGACCATAAAAGTTTGAAATATTTGTTTGATCAGAAGGAATTGAACATGCGTCAGAGGAGATGGATGGAGACTCTCAAGGATTTTGATTTCACATTGCAGTACCACCCTGGGAAGGCCAATGTAGTGGCTGATGCGTTGAGTAGACGGAGTGTATCAGTGTCTTCAATAGTGATGGCTAGACAACAAGAGTTGTGGGAAGCATTCAGAGATTTACACTTGAATGTAGAGGTTGCACCGGGAATTTTGAAATTCGGAATGATTAAAATTTCGAGTGGACTACTTGAAGACATTGCGAATTTTCAAAATGACACTTTAATTCAAGAGAAGAGGAACCTAATAGTGCAAGGGAAAACGACTGAGTTCAAGATTGGGCCAGGTAATATTTTGAGATGTAATGGGAGAATTTGTGTACCAGAAGTTGCAAATCTGAGGAAAACAATTTTAAATGAGGCTCATAAGAGTAAATTGAGTATTCATCCTGGAGCGACAAAGATGTATCAGGATTTGAGGCAGAATTATTAGTGGCCAGGAATGAAGAGGCATGTCGCGGAGTATGTATCAACTTGTCTAACTTGCCAGAAAGCAAAGGTGGAACATCAGCGGCCTGCAGGAATGTTGCAACCTTTAGATATACCTGAGTGGAAGTGGGATAGCATTTCCATGGATTTTATAACTGGATTGCCAAAAACAAGGAGGAAGAATGATTCTATATGGGTGATAGTGGATCGATTGACTAAATCCGCACACTTTTTACCAGTGAATACCACATATAAGGTAGATAAGCTAACTGAGATCTACATTGCTGCGATTGTGAGATTACATGGAGTACCGTCGAGTATTGTATCAGATCGTGATCCGAAATTCACGTCACACTTTTGGGGAGCATTGCATGATGCCTTGGGAACAAAGCTAAGGTTGAGTTCAGCTTACCATCCGCAAACTGACGGACAGACTGAGAGAACAAATCAGTCCTTGGAAGATCTTTTCAGAGCTTGTGTACTAGATGATAGAGGAAGTTGGGATGATGTACTACCGTTGGTTGAGTTTACCTACAACAATAGTTTTCACGCAAGTATTGGAATGGCACCATATGAGGCTTTATGTGGGCGCAAGTGTCAGACGCCTTTGTGTTGGTATAAGGACGATGAAAGTATGATTGTAGGACCTGAGATGGTGCAACATACTACAGATAAGGTAAAGAAGATAAACGAGAAAATGAAGATTTCACAAGATCGTCAGAAGAGTTATGCGGACAAGCGTCGCAGACTTCTAGAATTCGAGCAGGGTGACCATGTGTTTCTGAGAGTCACGCCTACGACTGGAGTTGGTAGAGCCTTGAAATCGAAGAAATTGACTCCTAAATTTATTGGACCATATCAGATCTCTGCACGAATTGGACCGGTAGCTTATCAGATTGCTTTACCTCCAATACTGTCCAATATTCATGACGTGATTCATGTGTCACAATTAAGGAAATATCTTGCAGATCCGTCGCATGTGATTGAACCGGACACAATACAACTAAAGGAGAATTTGTCATTCGAAGTACTACCTGTGAGAATTGATGACAGGAAGATTAAGCGATTAAGGAACAAGGATGTTTCGTTGGTCAAAGTGATTTGGAACCCAACTACCGGAGATGCAGCGTGGGAATTGGAGAGCAAGATGAGGGAACAACACCCAGAGTTGTTTATCGACGCGTAGTTTCAAGGACGAAACTAATTTTAGGGGGGTAGAATGTAAGACCCTTAATTTTAATTTGTACTTTTTGAGGCTTTTTAGCCAATTTTAATGGTATGTTGTGTGTCAAATGTCAATGATATTTTTATGAGACCCGTTTAAAATTATTTGGCGAGAAATAATTTAATTACGTTGCGAAAAATTTATTACCGGACTATTTTTGTTAAAAATATCTTTAATTGCTAAAAATTTTACTTGTCAATTGAGTTGCAATGAGAATAGATATTTTTATCAAAATAGTTGAGGTGTGTGTAAGAATATTTAGATATTTATTGATTTGATTTAATTATAATATATATATATATATATATATATATAATATTATAATATTATTATTGTAAGTAATAATATACAGATATATATATATTAGTTAGCATAGTATATATATGTTAGTAAGTAGTATAAGTAATAATATATATATTATATTAGTTAGATGTTAGTATATATATACATATATAGTATAAGTCACATATATGTATATAGTTATTATATATAGATAGAGAGAGAAAGGAAATCAGAACCCACGCCTTTCTGCTTCTCGCTCACGCTGCATCCTTTTCCTTTTCTTTCTCCACTGCTTCCTTTTCCTTTTCTTTCTCCAGCTTTCAAAACAAAAACATAAAAACCAAAACCCACAAACACAAAATCTCCATTTTCACTTAAATCTAAGCTCCATCTCGCGAAGTGGCAGAAGGGAAAGTTGCTCACCTCCACGCTGCGGTGCTAGTGAGCTAGTTTTCAAAGTGACGTGCGAACAAAATATTTTACCGGAATTTATCGCGGTACCGTAATCGGCTGTTAAAGCTGCCATTAAGGTAAGGGATCCTTCCAAACTTTTAGTTTGCATTTAGGACATTATATGTGATTTTATGGAAAAGAGATTTGGTGTATTTGATGTGTAAAATGGTGAAACTGAATTTAATTCGTTTATGCATGAATTAGTGGAATTTAAAATTGACGCGGTTGAGATGTAGTTTGATGTGAATTGTGTGCGATTTGCTGAGATTGAATTAATGTGATTAATGTGGTCGATTTTGTTAGTAATGGTTAACAAAAAAAAAAAAGAAATTGATTTTGACGTGTTTGAGTTACGAAATGAGTTATTTTCAAATAAATGAGTTTGAACTAAAGTTGAAATTTTAAAAAGAAAAAGTTTAGAGTATTTTATTAACTCAAAATTTTGGTGCTTTAATAGTCGAGTGTGCGTACGTGTGATTTGACCATATTTGTCTATTTAATTTTAACTAAATAATGTAGATTATTTGGTTGTAAAAGTTTGGTGTGTGAAAAAAATATAATTTTAGAATTTTGTTGTGGTTGGATAAACTTTAGTTGTGAACAAATTGTTACAAATATTTATGTTTATGTAGTTAGCTCCTTGAGTCTCGAAAAGGAATCGAGGCTGTTGGCACCGAGTTAGCGGTGGGGAGAACTCTGAGATATTAATGTTGTTGTGGTGATTCATGTTTGGTGTGATTGATGTGTTCACAATTAATATTATTTCATGTTTGGTGTGTTGTTGTGGTGATTCATGTTTGGTGTGATTGATGTGTTCACAATTCATGTTTTGGATTGTTGTATTTAATGTGGTTTGTAGATTGAATTTGATGTGGATTTGTTGGATTATGAATTAATATGTCTGAGTATGCTCTGTGAAAAGTTTTGAAAAATCATTAGTGTTAAATGAGTATTAAAAAAGGGGAATCTTTTAATAGCTGCATTTACTTAATGGTTGTGGTGAAAAGAGTTAGAGTATGCTCATGCATTTCATAGTACATGGTGACCGCGATGGGCCATAGTGATAGTGGTAACCGTGATGGGCCACGAGATGATGCCATGTGAATAGTTGGTTCATCTTATCCTTGCGGGGATTTTCGCGTCGTGCTGATCTTTGAAAGATTGCACTCTTGTAAGTCGTGCTGATCTGTGAACAATTGCACGCATAGAAAATTATTACTGGTCTGTGAGAGGCTGTACGATAGTGAATTGTGCTGATCCGTGAGAGATTGCACCTTGATAATTAGTACTGGTCTGTGAGAGACTGTACAATTATGATTTACGCCCTTTCGAGGAGGGTGTTGGTTTGGAATTCCGGAATCATGTGCATTGGCATATACGCATTTCATTAGGGTGCTTGACACGCGAGTCATGTTTGATATACTGTGATGGTTGTATATACATACTTCATTGTTGTTTGTAATTGTGCTGTATTTGATGAGTGTTATTGATTGACCTTATGTGGTAAGCGTTGAATGATATCGAAACATTTTCAAAACTGAAAATTATGCCATTTTCACAGTTGTATTTGGATACAAGGATGCTATATTCGAATATGACAGTACAGTTTGTTAAAAACTTCATTTTTCAACTTTGATTATGCATGTGTGGCATATGAAAACCCTTTCTAGATGTATGCTAAGTTGAAAGGTTATTTTTCCCTCAGATGAGAATCAGGATCGTCCTACCAGTTAGTACTCTGGAGATGGGAACGGAGTTAGACTTACCTGACCACTGCTGTGTTAGAAGGATTTCTGCGGGGCGCGTGGAGATCACTTGGGTTATAGTTTTTTTGTAGCATGATCAGATTAGATGGCTGTATAGGGGCTAGATGTCTATCTGTTGTGGTTGTATTTATTTCATTCTGGAAGACTGTACCTATACCATATATTGTCAGTATGACTTTTATTTTGATGGGTCCTTGTACCACTTTTTGATGTGACGTGGGGAAGTTAAAATTCTTGGGGCAGTGCTTTTGTACAGGTGTCTGCCGAGAATACCCCAGGGGTATGAGCTACGTTGGATAGGTCTCATAGCCCCGGTGTATTTTTCTATTTTAAATATTTTGGATTTTCATTTCAAAACCGTTTCCGCTGTTTGTAATTATTGTTGACTTTTGTCGTTGTGATACGACTTAAATATTTTATCCAAAGGTATTTCTCTCTTTATTATGAATTTGAATTTGTTTAAAAAAAAAATCGGTTTATGTAGTGAAACTATCACAAGGATGGCTCTATGGTTCTAAACACGGTTCCAAGAGCCCATAATCCTATTTTGGATATTATAAACAACAATAGGTAAACTATTTGAAGTGAAAATAACCTCAACAGGATCAAACACTAGGTGACATCTTCATGCTAACCAAACAGGATGTACATTCAGAAGGCTACCACTACGCAACCTCGAAACTAAGCTTAAGTTTTGTTCAAACCCGGGTAGAAGGTTTCACTCATTAGTGTGTCTTAGTAAAAGTATAGGGTGTGAAATAAGCATAATTCAATAGCTCCATAATGCAAATAAAACATAAATACATATACAAAATTAAATCAATAAAATAATTAAAAAAAATAATCTACTAGCTTAAAAGAATATTATAATGACAGTTAATACTAATTAAGAAATAATAAACACATAAAGTAAAAGAAAATGAAAAACAAACCAGGGTCTATCAGTCCTCGTTTTCATCTGGACTTTTCGGGCAATTTTCGTACCATCCAACAAAATGGACCGAAATCCGTATTTTCGGACAAGACGATGTGTAGTGTTTCAAATCTGACCCAGAACCCAAAACACATTTATTAATTTAATAGAAGAATGCTACAAGGGTCTCCCGTTCCTCGATTTCATCTGGACGTTTCGAGTGATTTTCGTAACATCCGACAAAATGGACCGAAATCCATATTTTCGTACCAGACGATGGCTAATGTTTGAAATCTGACCCAGAACCCGAAACACTATTGTAAATTTAAAAGAAGAATGCTACAAGGGTCTTCTGGCCCTCGATTTCATCTGGACTTTTCGGGCGATTTTTGTACTATCCGACAAAATGGACCGAAATCTGTATTTTCAAACCAACCGATGTCTAGTGTTTCAAATCTGACCTAGAACCCAAAATACAGTTATAAATTTAAGAGAAGAATGCTACTAGCATCTCTCGATCCTTGATTTCATCTAGACGTTTCGAGCGATTTTCGTATCATTCGACAAAATGGACCGAAATCCGTATTTTCGTACCATTCAGAGAATTATACAAGGGTCTATCGGTCCTCGTTTGCATATTGACTATTCGGGCGATTTACATACCATCCGACAAAATGCATCAAATCTGTATTTTCAGACCAGACGATGTCTAATGAATCAAAGCTGACCTAGAACCCAAAACATAGTTATAAATTTAGGAGAAGAATGCTACAAACGTCTCCCGGTCCACAATTTCATCTGGACTTCTCGAGCGATTTTATTACCATCCGACAAAATGGATTGAATTCCGAATTTTCATACCAAACGATGGCTAGTGTTTGAAATCTGACCTAGAATATGAAACACAATTATAAATTTAAAAGAAGAATTCTAATAGGGTTTCCGGGCCCTCGATTTCATCTAGACTTTTCGGGAAATTTTCATACACTCCAACAAAATGGACCGAAATTCGTATTTTTGAACCAGACGATGGCTTGTATTTGAAAACTGACCTAGATCCCGAAACACAGTTATAAATTTAAGAGAATAATGCTACTAGGGTCTCCCGGTCCTCGATTTCATATGGACTTTTCGAACAATTTTCCTACCATCCAACAAAATGGACCAAAATCCGTATTTTCGTACCAGCCGATGGCTAGTGTTTAAAATCTGACCCGGAACACGAAAAATAGTAATAAATGAAAGAGAAGAATTCTACAGGGGTTTCCCCGCCCGCAATTTCATCTGGACTTTTCGGGCAATTTTCTACCATTCAACAAAATGGATCGAAATCCGTATTTTCGGACAAAACAATGGCTAGTGTTTGAAAATTGACCCGGATGCCGAAACACATTTAAATTTAAGAGGAGAATGCTAAAAGGGTTTATCGGTCCTCGTTTTCATCTAGACTATTTGGGTTATTTACGTACCATCCGAAAAAATAGAAAGAAATCCGGATTTTCAGACCAGACGATGTCTAGTGTTTCAAATCTTACCCCGAACACACTGATTTTCGTACCATCCGAAAAAATGGACTGAATTTTGAATTTTTGGACCAAACGATGGCTAGTGTTTGAAATCAGACCCGGAACATGAAACACCGTTATAAATTTAAGAAAAGAATGCTGCAAGGGTCTACAGGCCCTCGATTTCATTTGGACTTTTCGGGTAATTTTCATACGATCCGACAAAATGGACCGAAATTCGTAGTTTCGGACTAGACGATGGCTAGTGTTTGAAAACTGACCCTGATCCCAAAACACATTTATTAATTTAAGAGGAGAATGCTACAAGGGTCTATCGGTCCTCGTTTTCATATAAACTATTCGGGCGATTTTTGTACCATTTGATAAAATGGACCGAAATCCCTATTTTTGGATCAGACAATGGCTAGAGTTTGAAAGCAGACCCGGATCCCTAAACACAGATTTAAATTTAAGAGGAGCATGCTACAAGGGTCTATCGGTCCTCGTTTTCATCTAGACTATTCAGGCGATTTTCGTACAATCCGAAGAAATAGACTAAAATCCGGATTTCGGACCAGACGATGTCTAGTGTTTCAAATCTGACCCCGAAACCAAAACAAAATGATAAAATTTAAGAGAGGAATGCTATAAGGGTTTCCCGATCCTCAATTTCTTTGGACTTTTCAAGCGATTTTTGTACCATCCGAATAAATGGACAGAAATCCGTATTTTCATACCAGACGATGGCAAGTGTTTGAAATTTGACCAGGAATCGAAACACAATTATAAATTTAAGAAAAGAATGCTACAAGGGTCTCCTTGCCCTCGATTTCATCTGGACTTTTCGGGCAATTTTCTACCTTTGACAAAATGGACCGAAATTCGTATTTTCAGACCAGACAATGGATGGTGTTTGAAAACTGACCCGGATCCTGAAACACAGTTATAAATTTAAGAGGACAATGCTACAAGGGTCTACCGGTCCTCGTTTTCATCTAGACTATTCGGGTGATTTTCGTACCAATTGAAAATATGGACCGAAATCCATTTTTTTGGACCAATCTGTGGCTAGTGTTTTAAATTTAACCTGGAACCCGAAACAAAATTATGAATTTAAGAGAAGTATGCAACAAATGTCTCCCGATCCTCGATTTCATCTGGGAATTTAGAGCCATTTTTGTACCATACGACAAAATGGACGGAAATCTGCATTTTTGAGCCAAACGATGTCTAGTGTTTAAAATCTGACCCAAAATCCAAAACACGGTTATAAATTTAAGAGAAGAATGCTACAAGGGTCTCCCTGTCCTCAATTTTCACAGTACTTTTCAGGCGATTTTTGGACCATCTGCCAAAATGGACCGAAATCCGTATTTGCGTACTAGATGGTGGCTAGTGTTTGATATCTGACTCGAAACCCGAAACACATTTATAAATTTAAGAGAAGATTGCTACAAGGGTCTCCCGGCCGTCAATTTCATCTGCACTTTTCAGGCAATTTTCTACAATTCGACAAAATGGACCGTAATCCGTATTTTCGGACGAGACAATGGCTAGTGTTTAAAAACTGACCCAGATCATGAAACACAGATTTAAATTTAAGAGGAGAATGCTGCAATGTTCTATCGGTCCTCGTTTTCATCTAGACTATTCGAACGATTTCCGTACCATCCGAAAAAATTTAGCGAAATCCGTATTTTCGGACCAGAAGATGTCTAGTGTTTCAAAGATGACCCAGAATCCAAAACACAGCTATAAATTTCAGAGAAGAATGCTACAATGGTCTCCCGGCCCTCGATTTCATCTGGACATTTCGAGCGATATTCTTACCATCCGATAAAATGGACCGAAATTCGTATTTTCGTACCAGATGATGGCTATTGTTCGATATCTGACGAAGAACCTGAAGCACAGCTATAAATTTAAGAGAAGAATGCTACAAGCGTCTCCTGGCCTTCGATTTAATCTGGACTTTTCGGGTGATTTTCTACCGTTCGACAAAATGGAATGAAATCCGTATTTTCGGACGAGACAATGGCTAGTTTTTGAAAACTTACCCGGATCCCGAAACATAGATTTAATTTTAAGAGGAGAATCCTACAAGGGTTTACCGGTCCTCGTTTTCATCTAAACTGATCAGGTGATTTTCGTAGCATCTGAAAAATAGACCGAAATCCGTTTTTTGGGACCAGACGATGGCTAGTGTTTGAAATCTGACCTGGAGCCCGAAACACTATCATGAATTTAAGAGAATAATGCTATAAATGTCTCCCGGTCCTCGATTTCATTTGGGAATTTAGAGCGATTTTCGTACTATATGATAAAAATGGACCGAAATCCGTATTTTCGGAGCACACGATTTTTAGTGTTTGAAATCTTACCGAGAACCCAAAATACAATTATAAATTTAAGAGAAGAATGCTACAAGGGTTTCCTAGACATCGAATTCATCTAGACTTTTTGAGCGATTTTCGTACAATCCGACAAAATAGACCGAAATCTGTTTTTTTGGAGCAGATGATGGCTACTGTTTGAAATCATATCGGGGAGCCCATAACACAATTATAAATTTAAAAGAAGAATGTTACAAGGGTCTCTTGGACCTCGATTTCATCTTCACTTTTCAACAGATTTTCGTACCAATCGACAAAATGGACTGAAATTCGTATTTTCGTACCAGATGATGGCTAGTGTTTGAAACCTGACCCGGACTTCGAAACACAGTTATAAATTTAAGAGAAGAATGTTACAAATGTCTCTCGGTCCTCAATTTCATCTGGACTTTTCGAGCGATTTTCGTACCATCTAACCAAATAGACCAAGTTTTGTATTTTCGAACCTAACGACAGCTAGTGTTTGAAATCTGACCTGGAACACGAAACACAGTTATAAATTTAAGAGAAGAATGCTACAAGGGTCCCCCGGCCATCAATTTCATCTGGACCATACGGGCGATTTTCATACCATCCGGCAAAATGAACCGAAATCCATATTTTCGGGCCAAACAATGGCTAGTGTTTTAAAACTGAAACTAATCCCGAAACACAATTATAAATTTAAGAGGAGAATGCTACAAGGGTGTATCGGTCCTCGTTTTCATCTAGATTATTCGGGCGATTTTCGTACTAACCTCAAAATGGACCGAAATCCGTATTTTCATACCAGACTATGGCTAGTGTTTGAAATCTAACCCAGAACCCGAAACACGTTTATAAATTTCAGAGAAGAATGCTACAAGGGTCTCCCGACCTTCGATTTAATCTAGACTCTTCAGACAATTTTCTACAATTCGACAAAATGGACCGAAATCCCTATTTTCGGACTAGACAATGGCTAGTGTTTGAAAACTGACTCGGATCTCGAAACAAAGATTTAAATTTAAGAGGAGAGTGCTACAAGGGTCTATCGGTCCTCGTTTTAATCTAGACTATTCAGGCGATTTTCGTACCATCCGACAAAATGCACCGAAATCCGTATTTTTGGACCAGATGATGTCTAGTGTGTTTTTAAATCTGAACCAAAACCCAAAACAATGTTATAAATTTAAGAGAAGAATGCTACAAGGGTCTCCCGGTCCTCGATTTGATCTGGACTTTTCGAGCAATTTTTGTACCATCCGATAAATTGTAACGAAATTCGTATTTTCGTACTAGATGATGGCTAGTGTTTGAAACTTGACCCAGAACCCGAAACATAGTTATAAATTTAAAAGGAGAATGCTACAAGGGTCTCCCGGCCCTCGATTTCATCTGGACTTTTCGGTCGATTTTCTACCATTTGACAAAATGGACTGAAATTCGTATTTTCTGACCAGACAATGGCTGGTGTTTGAAAACTGACCCGGATCCTGAAACGTAGTTATAAATTCAAGACGAGAATGCTACAAGGGTCTATCAGTCCTCGTTTTCAACTAGACAATTTGAGCAATTTTCGTACCATACGACAAACTGGATCGAAATCCATATTTCCGGACTAGACGATGTCTAGTGATTCAAATCTGACCCAGAACCCAAAACACAGTTATAAATTTAAGAGAAGAATGCTACAAGGGTTTCCCGGTCCTCAATTTTATCTGGACTTTTCAAGCGATTTTCGTACTATCCGTCAAAATGGACCGAAATACGTACTTTCGTACCAAATCATGGCTAGTGTTTGAAATCTGACCCGGAACCTGAAACACATACATAAATTTAAGAGAAGAATGCTAGAAGGGAGTCCTAGCCCTCAATTTCTTCTAGACTTTTCAGGCGATTTTCTACCATTCGACAAAAAGGACTGAAATTCATATTTTCGGACCAGACAACGGCTAGTGTTTGAAAACTGACTCGGATCCTGAAATACAGTTATAAATTTAAGAGGACAATGCTAGAAGGGTGTATAGGTCCTCGTTTTCATCAAGACTATTTGGGCTATTTTTGTAGCATAAGAAAAAATGGACCGAAATCCGTTTTTTGGGACCAAACGATGACTAGTGTTTGAAATCTGACCTGGAACCAGAAACACAGTCATAAATTTAAGAGAATAATACTACAAGGGTCTCCCGATCCTCAATTTCATCTGAAGTTTTCGAGCGATTTTCGTATCATCCGGCAAAATGGACTGAAAACCGTATTCTCGGACCACACGATAGCTAGTGTTTGAAATCTGACCTGGAACACGAAACACAGTTATAAATTTAAGAGAAGAATGCTACATAGGTCCCCTGGCCATCAATTTCAACTGGACCTTACGGGTGATTTTCATACCATCCGGCAAAATGAACCGAAATCCGTATTTTCGGGCCAGACAATGGCTAGTGTTTTCAAACTGAAACTAATCCCGAAACACAATTATAAATTTAAGAGGAGAATGCTACAAGGGTGTATCGGTCCTCGTTTTCATCTAGATTATTCGGGCGATTTTCGTACTAACCTCAAAATGGACCGAAATCCGTATTTTCATACCAGACTATGGCTAGTGTTTGAAATCTAACCCAGAACCCGAAACACGTTTATAAATTTAAGAGAAGAATGCTACAAGGGTCTCCCGACCTTCGATTTAATCTAGACTCTTCAGACAATTTTCTACAATTCGACAAAATAGACCGAAATCCCTATTTTCGGACTAGACAATGGCTAGTGTTTGAAAACTGACTCGGATCCCGAAACAAAGATTTAAATATAAGAGGAGAGTGCTACAAGGGTGTATCGGTCCTCGTTTTAATCTAGACTATTCAGGCGATTTTCGTACCATCCGACAAAATGCACCGAAATCCGTATTTTTGGACCAGATGATGTTTAGTGTGTTTTTAAATCTGGACCAAAACCCAAAACAATGTTATAAATTTAAGAGAAGAATGCTACAAGGGTCTCCCGGTCCTCGATTTGATCTGGACTTTTCGAGCAATTTTTGTACCATCCGATAAATTGTACCGAAATTCGTATTTTCGTACTAGATGATGGCTATTGTTTGAAACTTGACCCAGAACCCGAAACATAGTTATAAATTTAATAGGAGAATGCTACAAGGGTCTCCCGGCCCTCGATTTCATCTGGACTTTTCGGTCGATTTTCTACCATTTGACAAAATGGACTGAAATTCGTATTTTCTTACCAGACAATGGCTAGTGTTTGAAAACTGACCCGGATCCTGAAACGTAGTTATAAATTCAAGAGGAGAATGCTACAAGGGTCTATCAGTCCTCGTTTTCAACTAGACAATTTGAGCGATTTTCGTACCATACGACAAACTGGATCGAAATCCATATTTTCGGACTAGACGATGTCTAGTGATTCAAATCTGACCCAGAACCCAAAACACAGTTATAAATTTAAGAGAAGAATGCTACAAGGGTTTCCCGGTCCTCAATTTTATCTGGACTTTTCAAGCGATTTTCGTACTATCCGACAAAATGGACCGAAATACGTATTTTCGTACCAAATGATGGCTAGTGTTTGAAATCTGGCCCGGAACCTGAAACACATATATAAATTTAAGAGAAGAATGCTACAAGGGAGTCCTGGCCCTCAATTTCTTCTAAACTTTTCAGGCGATTTTCTACCATTCGACAAAATGGACTGAATTCATATTTTCGGACCAGACAACGGCTAGTGTTTGAAAACTGACTCGGTCCCTGAAATACTGTTATAAATTTAAGAGGAGAATGCTAGAAGGGTCTACAGGTCCTCGTTTTCATCAAGACTATTTGGGCTATTTTTGTAGCATAAGAAAAAATGGACCGAAATCCATTTTTTTGGACCAGACGATGACTAGTGTTTGAAATCTGACCTGGAACCAGAAACACAGTCATAAATTTAAGAGAATAATACTACAAGGGTCTCCCGATTCTCAATTTCATCTGGAGTTTTCGAGCGACTTTCGTATCATCCGACAAAATGGACTGAAAACCGTATTCTCGGACCACACGATAGCTAGTGTTTGAAATCTGACCCATAACTCGAAACACTGTAATAAATTTAAGAGAAGAATGCTACAAGGGTCTCCCAAGATCTCATAGTCATAAATAACATAGAAGAGTGCTACCAAGATCTCATAGTCCTCGATTTCATATGCACTATTCAGTCCATTTTCGTACCATCCAACAAAATGGATCGAAATCCTTATTTTCCGACCAGACGATGGGTATTGTTTGAAATCATACCTGAAACTTAAACCTGAAATACATTCATAAATTTAAGAGGAGAATGCTACAATGGTCTATCAGTCCTGGAATTGATCTGGACTTTTCGGGCAATTTTCGTACCATCCGACAAACTTGACCAAAATCCGTATTTTCGGACTAGACAGTAGCTAGTGTTTGAAATCTGACCTACAACCCGAAACGCCATTATAAATTTAAGAGAAGAATGCTACAAGGGTCTTCTAGTCCTTGATTTAATCTAGGCGATTTTCGTACCATCCGACAAACGAGACTAAAATCCGTATTTTCGGACCAGACAAAGTCTAGTGTTTGAAATTTGACCTGGAACCCAAAACACAGTCATAAACTTTAGAGAAAAATGCTACAAGGGTCTCCCAATCCTCGATTTCATGTGGACTTTTCAGGGGATTTTTGTACTATCCGACAAACTTGACCGAAATCTGTATTTTCAAACGAGACGATGGCTAGTGTTTGAAATCTAACCTGGAACCTGAAATGCAGTTATAAATTTAAGAGAAGATTGCTACAATGGTCTCCTGGTCGTCGATTTCATCTAGACTCTTCGAGCGATTTTCGTACCATTCGTCAAAATGGAACGAAATCCGTATTTTCGGACCAGATGATGGCTAGTGTTTGAAATCTTACCCGGGACGTGAAACACAGTTTTAAATCTAAGAGATTAATGTTACAACAGTCTCCCGATCTTCGATTTCATCTGGACTTTCAAGGCGATTTTTGTACAATCCGACAAATTTGACCGAAATCCGTATTTTCGTTCCAGACGTTGAAATCTGACCCAGGAGCCCGAAACACAATTATAAATTTTAGAGAAGAAGGTTAAAAGGGTCTCCCAGTCTGATGACTCTTCATCATATGCATAGTTTTCATTGTTTTCAGTCATATTTATCTTTTATTCATTAGTTAATTTAAGGATTTATTTGATATATTTTGTTGATTTTAGTTCTTTGATTTAATGAAATATTTATGTTCTTATTTCCTTGATTAAGTAGATACTTTTTCGTAGTTTTGCGTTGTTTCTTTGTTTTAGTGCAGTGCTGAATTTTGGTGAGAAATCAACATGACCTATGTGGCGTATTTCAGCCATATTCGGAGTTGTAAATGTCCTATTTAAGTCAAACCAAGTGCAAATGAAAGCTAAGATCTATAGCTTCAACTTTCATGAAGACATAAAAACCAAATTTCATGAAGACATAAAAACCAAATTCGAACATAAAAACGCCTGACAGAAGATGTTGTGCGCTTGCAGCGCGCCCGAAGCGCATTTCGCGCTGATGCTACTGTCATTTCACGCCTGAAGCGCGTGACGCGCAGGAGAACATATAAAAACGTGTTTTTATCACTTTTTATGGATCTTTTTTTACTATTGGGAAGTGGGGAGACTTGTACCCTAGCAGAGAAACTCAAAGACGACCGTTTCTAACCCCATTGGAGCATTTTTATCAAGAATAATTCATGAATGCTTCTTGTAATTCTTCTCTAATCTCTATCTTGTATACCTCTGTCATGAGTAACTAAACCCTATTTGTTAGGGATGAGTGTAACAAGATGAAACCCTTATTTTTCTGATTTGATTTCTAGTTATATGAATGAGTTTATTGAATTATTTTTCTCATCTCTGTGCTTAATGCTTTTTATTGCTTGATCAACATTAAAATGTTCTACGATTCGTATTTTGAAACGGAAGTGGACTTTACAAATGCTTGAGATGAGAAATTCATGAATTTGTAGTCTAGGGATAGATGCAGATCATCAAACCAATTAAATTAGTTTCAAAGGCAATAGTTTAACAAGAGAATTCCTGTACGGTAAGGCTTAATTCTAATCTTAAATCTACTAAGGAATTAGGGGTTACTTTGGAATTAAAGGTTCTGTCACTAAGACATTAGGGCAAGAATAATAAAGAGAATTCGGTAATAATTCAATAAAGGAATTCAGTAACTAGGATCAAATTAGACACCAAGGTTGATTCGAAGTAAAAGTCATCCCTGACATTTTTCTCATTATAAATGATCAATTTTATTACTGTTGTTAATTTTAAATATTACTTCAATCAATTTGGGAACTTTTTGTTCAATTTTAGTAATTAAATATAATTCGATAGTAAAACGCAATCCTTGAGTTCGACACTCGGTACTACCGTTTTATTATTACTTGCAACGATTCAGTACATTTGCTGAAACGCTACCAAGTTTTTGGTGCCGTTGCCAGGGATTGCCATATCACTATTGAATGTAATTTATTTACTTAATTGAAATTTTTTGCTCTGCAATAAAATTTTTGCTTTTATTTTATTTTTAATTATGAAAAAAAAATTGTTTTTCTTTTATTTCCTATTTTTTTTTGTTGAGCTTGCTAATGTCATGTGCTAGTGGTTTGTCTCTTCTTTGTTTGAGATAACTATTCCCTGTAGAGCATGGAAGATTATAATGATGATACTCTACTACAATTATATGAAGAGTGTGATACTTGTCTTATATCTGGTATATGTCGCATGATTGAGGGACAAATCTTGAGAGATACATTTTTAAAACATCACCCTTAAATCCCTCAGATACGGCCTCTTAGGTGTGACTTTTGCGGAGAAGGACATAGGAATGGAACTTGTTTTGATGACTTTGTCGAACTAATGGAATATGAAGATTTTTTTGTCAAAGACACAGAAAAAGACGAGTGTTATATTAAAAAGATCAATTGGGAACAAATTCTACCTCCTAAAATTCTATCCAATGAATCAGATGACAAAGACTTTCACATTATGGACGTTTTGGTTGAATTCATGAAGAATAACATGGTTTCAATTGAAAGATTTGAAAGTCAATGTGAGAGGTTATTTGAGCAAGTGGTTAATTTTGAGAAGATGGAGGAGAAGTTGAAGATTGAAGATGATTTCATTGTTGTGGTAGAAGAAGATAAGCAAGAGGAAAAGATGAACAAGGAAAAGAAAAAAGAAGAGATAGATGAAGTTCGAGATTCAATCTAAGCCTTGTTCATAAATGTCCAATTGAAAAGGACATGGAAGCAACATCATTTATTTCTCAAGTTCATGGAATTTTTACCAAACATAAAGAAGAAGAAGGATGATGTGTTCTTCCTGTCATATAATACACCTTGACAATGTTTGAGGCGTCAAGCTAATGACCATAAAGAAGCGCTTCGTGGGAGGCAACCCATAGGTAGAGGTAACTTTTATTTTTGCAATCTTATTTTCGTTATTTGAATTTGTTTCTTTTTAATTGTGTGTTAACGCGCACTATGATGAAGAATTTTTAACAACTTGAAGTGGGTCTTAAGCTTTTGTTTGGGATTTTGAAAATTAAATTCTATTTCTTGACTCATGTCATTCTTGGCTCAATTCAACGAGTTTCACTAATACATACATTGTTGATTACTTTGTGGTTGTAGAAGTCTAACTTGCCATCAATTTTTCAAAAAAAAAAATTAAACTTTTCAGTGACATGTTTGGCATTATTTCGACAGTTCATACTCTCTCTTATTATCCTAGATGTGATCTTTCGGGCCTAAACACTTTAATTCTTTGTTGTGTAATTATCTAGACATGTGTTATCCCTTCAGAACTTGCACTAATTCTTACTTGCATCACTTGTGATTTATGCATACACTGAGGCAATTTTGTTTGGTCGTTTGAGCCTTTCTAACTATCCTATGCAAATTTTATCCTTTGCTAGCTCCTTTGAGCCTTGCCCTTTTATTTCAGTTACTAGCCACATTACAAGCCAAAGACCTAACTTTAATTAAATCACCTTACTTGAAGTTAGGTAGAAAAAAAAAATTCTCATCTTGGTAAAGTTCTAAGTTTGGGGTTGCTCATGGGATAGCAACCTTTTAAGTTTGGGGTGGTGGTTCTCAAAAAATCAAAAAAAATCAAAATCAAAACAAAAAGAAAAAAAAAAAAAAAAAAAAAAAAAAAAAAAAAAAAAAAAAAAAAAAAAAAAAAACCAGTTTATCTTGGTTTTTTGTCAATGTTTGAGAATCTCCACAATGAAAAGGTGAAGAAAAAAAAAGTGGTAGAATAATTTGAAAATGTGTACCTAACTCCAAGTAGTAAAGCCTACTATCCCAAAATATCCTACCCTTACCTATGCCCCATTACAACCCGAAAGTCGTCCAAAAGTGTATGTGTTTGTTGCATTTTGTTTGCTAACTAGAATTTTTTCAAGCCTATGGCACCGTGATGCATGTTCTAGGATTTGAGTGATAAATTCAAAACCCTTCTAAACACTTGAGAGAAATTTTGGTCAGATTTTGTGAAGACAGAGTTGAACTTGATGAATGAATGCTAAAGTGTACAAATTGTGTTTTTTTTTTTTTTTTGTAAGCAACCATGGAGCATGATGAATGTTTGGTAGTAGCTAATACTTTGAGAATTGAGTTTGATTTTATTTGAGAAATTGAGTTTAAGTTTTATTTTAACTGTACCAAATCTGAAATTAATTGTTGCTTGTGGACAAGCAATAGATTAAGTTTGGGGCGATTTTTCGTACCATCTGACAAAATGGACCAAACTCCGTATTTTCAAACCAGAAGATGGCTAGTGTTTGAAATATGACCTGGAACGAGAAACATAGCTATAAATTTCAGAGAAGAAGGTTACAAGGGTCTCCCGATCCACAATTTCTCTAAATTTGGGGCGATTTTTCGTACCATTCAACAAAACGGACCGAAATCCGTATTTTTGGACCAGACGATGACTAGTGTTTGAAATCTGACCCGGATTTTGAAACACAATTATAAATTTTAGAGAAGAATGCTACAAGGGAGCTTGGTCCTGTATTTCATCGGGACTTTTCAGGCGATTTTCGTACCATCCGACAAAATAGAATGAAATCTATTTTTTCGGACCAAAAGATAGCTAGTATTTGAAATTTGACCCAGAACACGAAACAGTTATAAATTTAAAAGAAGAATGCTACAATGGTCGCCCGATCATGGATTTCATCTGGACTTTTCAAGCAATTTTCATACTATTCGATAAAATGCACCGAAATCCGTTTTCTCGAACAAGACGACGGCTGGTGTTTGAAATCTGACCTGGAACCTAAAACGCAACTATAGATTTAAGAGAAGAGTCTTACAAGGGTCTCATGATCCTAGATTTCATCTGGACTTTTTGGGTGATTTATGTACCATCCAACAAAATGGACCGAAATCCGTATTTTACGACCAGACGATGGCTAGTGTTTGAAATCTTACCCGGAACCTGAAAAACACTTAAAAATTAAAAAGGAGAATGATATAGGGGTCTTCGGTCCTCGAATTCAGCTGGACTTTTCGGGTGATTTTCGTACCATCCAACAAAATAGACCGAAATCCGTATTTTCGGACCAAACGATTGGAAGTGATAGAAATCTGACCCAGATTTCATCTAGACTGCTAGGGCGATTTTCATATTATCCAACAAAACGGACCGAAATATGTATTTTCGGACCAGACAATGGCTAGTATGTAAAATCTGACCCAGAACCCAAAACAAAGTTATAAATTTAAGAGAAGAATGCTACAAGGGTCTCCCGGTCCTCGATTTCATCTCGACTTTTCGGGCAATTTTTGTACCATTTGACATAATGGACCGAAATATGTATTTTGAAATTTGACTCGGAACCCTAAACACAGTTATAAATTAAAGACAAGAATGCTACAAGGGTATACCGGTACTCGATTTCATCTAGACTTTTCGAGCGATTTTCCAACCATCCGATAAATTGGACCGAATTTCGTATTCTCGGACCAAACAATGGCTAGTGTTTGAAATCTGACCCAGAACCCGAAACGCAATTATAAATTTATGAGAAGAGAGCTGCAAAGGTCTCCCGATCCTGTATTTCATTTGGACTTTTTGGGCGATTTTCGTACGATTTGACAAAATGGACCGAAATCCTTATTTTCGATCTGACTCAGAACGCGAAACAAAATCATAAACTTAAGAGAATCTGACTCAGAACGAAATCCTTATTTACTTCTAGTGTTTGGAATCTGACTCAGAACGCGAAACACAAAAACTAAAGAGAAGAAGGATACAAGGGTTTCCCGATATCCATATTTTCGTAGAAAATGGACCGATATCGTTATTTTCGTACCAGACGATGACTAGTGTTTCAAATCTTACCCGGAACCCAAAACACGGTTATAAATTTAAGAGAAGAAGGATACAAGTGTGTCTCGGTCCTCGATTTCATTTGGACTTTTAAGGCGATTTTCGTACCATCTTTCAAAATGGACCAAAATCCCTATTTTCAGACGAACCCGGAACCCAAAACACTGTTATAAATTTAAAAGAAGATTGTTACAAAATGGACAGAAATCCATATTTTTGGACTAGACGATGGTTAGTGTTTGAAATCTTACCTGGAACCCGTTACACAGTTATAAATTTAAAAGAATAATGCTACAACGGTCTCCTAGAACTCAATTACATCAGGACTTTTTGGGGGATTTTCGTACCATCCAACAAACTGGACAAAAATCCTTATTTTCGATCCAGACGATGGCTAGTGTTTGAAATCTCACACAGAACCCGAAACAAAGTCCTTGAATTGATCTATGCTATTCTGGCGATTTTCGTACCATCTGACAAACTGGACTGAAATCCGAATTTTCGGACCAAATCATGTCTAGTGTTTGAAATCTGACCCGGAACCCGAAACACTGTTATAAGAAATCTACAAATGTATCCCGATCCTCGATTTCATCTGGAAATTTAGGGGGATTTTCGTATTATCTGACAAAATAAACCGAAATCCGTATTTTCGGACCAGACGATGGCTAGTGTTTGAAATTTGAGCCGAAACCCAGGTATAAACTAAAGAGAAGAATTCTACAAGGGTCTCCCAATCCTTAATTTCATATGGACTTTTCGGGCGATTTTTGTACCATCCGACAAAATTTTTCGAAATCTGTATCTTCGGACAAGATGATGAGTAGTGTTGAAAATCTAACTTGGAACCCAAAACAAAGTTAAAAATATAAGGGAAGAATGAAAAAATGGATCGATTTCAGCTAGACTTTTTTGGCAATTTGTGTACGATCCGACAAAATGGACCGAAATCTGTATTTTCGGACCAGACAACCGTTAGTGTTTATAATCTGACCTGTATCCCAAAATACAGTTATAAATTTAAGAGGAGAATGCTACAAGGGTCTATCGATCGTCGATTTCATCTAGACTATTCATGTGATTGTCGTACCATCCGACAAAATGGATCGAAATTTGTATTTTCATACCAGATGATGTCTAGTGTTTGAAATCTGACGTGGAACCCGAAACACAGTCATAAACTTAAGAGAATAAGGATACAAGAGTCTCCCAGTCCTCGATTTCATCTGGACTTTTCGGCCAATTTTTGTACCATTTACAAAATGGACTAAAATCTGTATTTTTGGACTAGACGATGGCTAATGTTTGAAATCTGACCCGGAACTCGAAACACTGTTATAAACTTAAGAGGAAAATGCTACAAGGGTCTATTGATCCTTGATTTGATCTAGACTATTCGGGCGATTTTCGTACCATCTTACAAACTAGACAGAAATTCGAACTTTCGACCCAAACGATGTCTAGTGTTTGAAATCTGACCCGAAACACAGTCATAAACTTAAGAGAAGAAGAATACTAGGGTCTCCCGGTCCTCGATTTCATCTAGAATATTTAGGCGATTTTCGTACCATAAAAGAAAATAGACCAAAATCGATTTCATCTAGAAATTTAGGGCGATGTTTGTATTTTCTCACAAAATAAACTGAAATCTGTATTTTCAAACAAGACCATGGCTAGTGTTTGAAATCTGACCCAGAACCCAAAACACAGTTACAAATTTAAAAGAAGATTGAATCAAACGTCTCCCGGTCCTCGATTTCATGTAGAAATTTAGGGTGATTTTCGTACTATCCGACAAAATGGACTAAAATCCATATATTCAGACTAGACGATTACTACTGTTTGAAATCTGAACCGAGACCCGAAACACAAATATAAATTTAAGAGGAGAATGCCACAAGGGACTATCGATCCTTCATTTAATCTAGACTATTCGGGCGATTTTCGTACCATTTGACAAACTGGACCGAATCAGAATTTCGGACCAAACCATGTCTAGGGTTTGAAATCTAACTCAGAACATGAAAAACAGTCATAAACTTAAGAGAAGAATGATACAGGGGTCTCCTGGTCCTCAATTTCATATGGACTTTTCAAGTGATTTTCGTACCATCCAACAAAATGGATCGATATTCTTATTTTCGTACCCGAAATACAGTTAAAAATTTAAGAGAAGAATGCTACAAGGGTCTCGCGGATATTCTTAATTTCGGGCGATTTTCTTACCATCCAAAAAAGCACCGAAATCCGTATTTTCGGACCAAACGATGGCTACTGTTTATAATCTGACCGGGATCCCAAAACACAATTATAAATTTAAGAGAATAATGCTACAAAGGTCTATCGATCCTCGATTTCATCAAGACTATTCGTGCATTAGTCGTACCATCCAAAAAAATGGATCGAAATTCATATTTTCGGATCAGATGATGTCTTGTGTTTGAAATCTGACGTGGAACCCGAAACACAGTCATAAACTTAAGAGAAGAATGCTACAAGGTCTTCGGTCCTCGATTTCATCTGGACTTTTCGGGTGATTATTGTACCATTCGACCAAATGGACCGAAATTTGTATTTTCAAACCAGACGATGGCTAGTGTTTGACATCTGACCCGGAAACCGGAAACATAGTTATAACTTTAAGAGGAGAATGCTACAAGGGTTTATCAGTCCTTGATTTCATCTAGACTATTCCGGCGATTTTCGTACCATGTGCCAAACTGGACCGAAATCCTTATTTTCGGACCAAATGATGTCTAGTGTTTGAAATCTGACCCGGTACCTAAAACACAGTCATACACTTAAGAGAAGAAGAATACAAGGGTCTCCCGGTCCTCGATTTAATCTGGACTTTTCAAACGATTTTTGTACCATTCGAAAAAATGGACTAAAATCCGTATTTTTGGGCTAGATGATGGCTAGTGTTTGAAATCTGACCCGAGTCTATCGATATAAGAGGAGAATGCTACAAGGGTCTATCGATCCTTGATTTGATCTAGACTATTCAGGCGATTTTCGTACCATCTAACAAACTAGACCGAAATCCGACTTTTTGGACCAAACAATGTCTAGTGTTTGGAATCTGACCTGAAACCCGTAACACAGTCATAAACTTAAGAGAAGAAGCATACAAGGGTCTCCCTGTCCTTGATTTCATCTGGACTTTTAGGGCGATTTTCGTACCATCCGACAAAATGGACAGATATCAGTATTTTCTGACCAAACGATGTCTAGTGGTTAAAATCTAACCCAAATCCCAGAACACAGTTATCAATTTAAGAGAAGAATGCTACAAGGGTCTCCCGGTCCTTGATTTCATCTGGACATTTTAGGCGATTTTCGTACCATCAAACAAAATGAACCGAAATCCGTATTTTCAGACTAGACGACGGCGGATTTTTGAAAACTGATCTGTAACCAAAATACTGTTATAAATTTAAGAGAAGAAAGTTACAAATGTCTCCCGGTCCTCGATTTCATCTGGAAATTTAAGGCGATTTTCGTATTATCCGGAAAAAAAAAAAAACCAAAATCCGTATTTTTAGACTAGACGATGGCTAGTGTTTGAAATCTCACTTGGTACCCAAAACACAGTTATAAATTTAAGTGAAGAATGCTACAAAGGTCTCCTGGGTCTCAATTTCATATGGACTTTTCTGGCAATTTTTGTACCATCCAACAAAATGGACCGAAATCCGTATTTTTGGACCAAACAATGTCTAAGGTTTGAAATTTGACCTAGAACTCGAAACACCGTCATAAACTAAAGAGAAAAAGGATACAAGGGTCTCCTGGGTCTCGATTTCATATGGACTTTTCGGGCTATTTTCGTACCATCCGACAAAATGGACCGATATCCGTATTTTCCGACCAGACGATGTCTAGTGTTTGAAATCTAACGCAGAACCTAAAACACAATTATAAATTTAAGAGAAGAATGCTACAATGGCATCCGACAAAATGGACTTAAATTCATATTTTTGGACTAAACGATAGCTAATGCTTGAAATCTGACACGGAACCCGAAAAAAACTCTTATAAATTTAAGAGAAGAATGCTATAAACGTCTCCTGGTCCTCGAAATCCGTATTTCGTATTATCAGACAAAATGGACCGAAATCTGTATTTCCAACTAGACCATGTCTAGTGTTTCAAATCTGACCAGGAACCTGAAACACGCTTATAAATTTAAGAGAAGAATGCTACAAGGGTGTTCTGGTCGTTGATTTCATCTAGACTTTTCAGGCTATTTTCGTACCATCAATCAAAATGGACCGAAACCCGTATTTTCCAACCAGACCATGGCTAGTGTTTGAATTTTGACCCAGAATTCGAAATACAATTATAAGTTTAAGAGAAGAATGCTACAAGTGTCTCCCGGTCCTCCATTTTATTTGGATTTTCAGACGATTTTCGAAGCATCCTTAAAAATGGACCGAGATCCGTACTTTCAGACTGGACAATGTCTAATGTTTGAAATCAGACCCGGAACCCAAAACATAGTTATAAATTTGAGAGAAGAATGCTACAAGGGTCTCCCGGTCCTCAATTTCAATTGGACTTTTATGGCGATTTTTCTACAATCCGTCAAAATGGACCGAAATCCGTACAAGGGTCTATCGTTCCTTAATTTCATCTAGACTTTTTGGGCGATTTTCGTACCAACCGAAAAATGGACCGAAATTCGTATTTTTGGACCAAACGATAGCTACTATTTGAAATCTGACCCGGAACCCAAAACACAGTTATAAATTTAAGTAAAGAATGCTACAAGTGTCTCCCAGTCCTCGATTTCATCTGGATTTTTTCGCGATTTTCGTACCATCCAAAAAAATGGACCGAAATCCTTATTTTCGGATCGGCGATGTCTAGTGTTTGAAATCAGACCCGGAACCTGAAAGACCGTTATAAATTTGAGAAAAGAATGCTACAAGGGTCTTTCGGTCCATCCGACAAAATAGACCAAAATCCGTAATTTCAGACTAGGCGATCTATAGAATTTGCAATCTGACTCGGAACCCGAAACACATTCATAAACTTAAGAGAAGAATGTTATAGGGGTTTCGGTCCTCGATTTCATCTGGACTTTTCAGGCGATTTTTGGTACCATCCGAAAAAATGGACCGAAATTTGTATTTTCGTACCAAACGATATCTAATGATTGAAATCTAACCCAAAACCCGAAACTCAGTCATAAACTTAAAAGTAGAAGGATACAAGGGTCTCTCAGTCCTCAATTTCATTTGGACTTTTCGGGCGATTTTCGTACCATCTGATAAAATAAACCGAAATCTATATTTTCGGACCAAATGATGGCTAGTGTTTGAAATATGACTCGGAGCCCCAATCACATTTATAAATTTAAGAGAATAATGCTACAAACATTTCCCGGACCTCGATTTCAGTTGGAAATTTAGGACGATTTTCGTACTATCTGACAAAATGGACCGCAATTCGTATTTTTGAACCGGACGATACCTAGTGTTTGAAATCTAACCCAAAACATGAAACTCACTTCTAAATGAAAGTCATGAATGCTACAAGGTTCTCTCGGCCCTCGATTTCGTACAAACTTTTCAAGCGATTTTCTACCATCCAACAAAATGGACCGAAATCTATATTTTCAAACAATACGATGGCTAGTGTTTGAAATCTGACTTGAAACCCGAAACACAGCCATAAACTTAAGAGAATAATGCTACAAGGGTATCCCGGTCCTCAATTTCATCTAGACTTTTCAAACAGTTTTTGGTACCATCCAAAAAAATAGCCCGAAATCCGTATTTTCGGACCAAACAATGGCTAGTGTTTGAAATCTGACCCGGAACCCAAAATACAATTATAAATTTAAGAGGAGAATGCTACAAAGGTCTATCGGTCATGTATTTCTTTACGACATTTCGAGCGATTTTGGTACCATCTGACAAAATAGAATGAGATCCGTATTTTCGGACCTAACGAAACACATTCATAAACTTAAGAGAAGAAGGATACAAGGGTCTCCCACTCCTCGATTTCATCTAGACTTTTCGAGCGATTTTCGTACAATCCAACAAAATGGACCGAAATCTGTATTTTCGGACCAAACAATGGCTAGTGTTTGAAATCTAACCTGAAACCAGAAACACTGTTATAAATTTCATAGAATAAGGATACAAGGGTCTCTCAGACCTCAATTTCATCTAGAAATTTAGACAGTTTTAAATTTAAGAAAAGAATGCTATAAGGGTATCCCGGTCTTCAATTTCATCTAGATTTTTCGGACGATTTTCGTACTATCCGACAAAATGGGCCGAAATCTGTATTTTCATAGCAAACGATGGCTAGTGTTTGCAATCTGAACTGGAACTGAAACATAGTTATAAATTAAAGAGAAGAATGCTACAGGAGTCCGCGGCCATCGATTTCATCTAGACTTTTCGGGCGATTTTCTACCATTTAGCAAAATGGAATGAAATCCGTAATTTCAGACCAGACAATGGCTAGTGTCTAAAAACTGACTATGAACCCGAAACACAATTATAAATTTACGAGAAGAATTCTATAAGGGTCTATCGGTCCTTTATTTCATTTGGACTTTTCTAACAATTTTCGTACCATCAGACAAAATGTATCGAAATCCGTATTTTATGACCATACGATGGCTAGTGTTTGAAATCTGACTCGGAACCCGAAACACAATCATAAACATAAGAAAGAATGCTACCAGGGTCTTCGGTCGTCGATTTCTTCTGCACTTTTCAGGCGATTTTTGTACCATCCTACAAAATGGAACGAAATCCATATTTCAGACCAAACGATGACTAGTGTTTGAAATCTAAACCGGAACCCAAAATACAGATATAAATTTAAAAGAAGAAGGATACAAGGGTCTCTCGGTCCTCCATTTCGTCTGGAAATTTAGGGCGATTTTCATTATATCCGACAAAATAGACAGAAATCTGTATTTTAGGACTAGACAATGGCTAGTGTTTGAAGACTGACTAGGAACCCAAAACGCAGTTACAAATTTAAGGAAAAATGCTATAAGGGTCTATCGGTCCTAGATTTCATCAGGACTTTTCCAGTGATTTTTGTACCATAATACAAAATAGACCGAAATCCGTATTTTAGGACCATACGATGGCTAGTGTTTGAAATGTGACTCAGAACCCTAAACACAATTATAAATTTAAGAGAAGAATTCTACAAGGGTCTCCTGGCCCTCGATTTCATTTAGACTTTTTGGGTGATTTTCTACCAATCGACAAAATGTACCGAAACCCGTATTTTTGGACTAGACGATGGATAGTGTTTGAAAACTGACTAAGAACCCAAAACACAATTATAAATTTAAGAGAAGAATGGTATAAGGGTCTATCGATCCTTGTATCATTTGATGAATCTAACCCATTGAAAGAGGATAAAATTGTCTCTTGTGATGATGATGATTTTATAAGTGATGATATCAACAAAGACAATCAAGTTGATCAAACAATTCATGAGAATGAAGTCAGCATTGAGCAGCAAGATCAACATGATAATCTTTCTAAGGAATGGAGAACCCATAGAGATCACCCAATTGACAACATTATAGGCGATGTCAACAAAGGTGTTACTACAAGGCTCAAACTCCAAGTTGCTTGCTTGAATATGGCATTTGTTTCTCAAATAGAACCTTCCAAGATTGGTGAAGCACTTAAAGATGATCAATGGATACTTGCCATGCAAGAAGAACTAAACCAGAAGAAGGGATCGACTTTGATGAAACATTTGCTCCGGTAGCAAGGTTAAAAGCAATCCGTTTATTACTTGCTTATGCTTGCTCTATGAATTTTGAATTATTTCAGATGGATGTCAATAGTGCTTTCCTCAATGGATACATTAATGAAGAAGTATATGTCAAACAGCCACCCGGCTTGAAGACTTCAAGAATCCTTCACATGTTTTCAAATTAAAGAAAGCTCTTTATGGTTTGAAACAAGCTCCAAGATCTTGGTATGATAGGCTAAGTAACTTCCTATGTGAACAAGGATTTGAGAAGGGTAAAGTTGATAAGACATTATTCATTAAAAGAACTAATGATCACACTTTACTTGTTGAAATCTACGTTGATGATATTATATTTGGATCAACCAATAATGAAATATGTGAAGAATTCTCATTAATGATGCAAGGAAAATTTGAAATGTCTATGATGGGAAAGTTAAATTATTTTCTTGGACTCCACATCAAGCAACTAAAGAATGGCATTTTCATAAATCAAGCAAAGTATTGTAAGGAATTGTTAAAGAGATTTGAGATGGACAACAGCAAAGAAAGTGCAACTCCTATGAGCTTCAGAACTTAAGTAGATAAAGATGAATCTAGAAATTCAATAGACATATCAAAGTATCGAGGTATGATTGGGTCTCTTTTATATCTAACGACCAGCCGGCCAGATATTATGTTCAGTGTTTGTTTATGTGCAAGATTTCAGGCAGATCCTAAGGAATCACATCTTGTAGCAGTGAAGCAAATAATGAAATATTTGAAAGGAACAACCAATGTGGGCTTATGGTATCCAAAAGGCAGTATATGCAGTCTAGTTGGTTATTCATATTCTAACTATGTAGGATATAAAACGGATCGAAAAAGTACAAGCGGAACTTGCCATATCTTAGGTAATGCATTAGTATCATGGTCCTGTAAAAAGCAAGCTTGTGTGGCCCTAAGCACTGCTGAAGCAAAATACATAGCCACAGGCAGTTGCTGTGCGCAGATTTTATGGCTCAAGCAGCAGTTATATGACTATGGACTTGATCTCAGATGCATCCCACTAAGATGTGACAATACTAGTGCTATCAACATCTCCAAGAACCCAATCATGCACTCTTGGACTAAACACATTGATATACGTCATCACTTTCTGCGAGATCATGTGATCAAAGACAATGTTGAAGTAACATTTGTGGATACACATAATCAACTAGCAGATATCATCACAAAGCCATTGCCTAAAGACTCATTCTATAAGATATGAAGAGAACGTGGCATTTTAAATGAAAATTATCTCTAATGCAAGGTATCTATACTTTGTAAGTCACTTCTCTTCAAAATCTAAAATCTTCACTTGATATGTTGATAAAATTGATTTTTTGATGTTTATGTGCTTTACATATTGTCTTGTTCGTGAAAATTCAGCTTAAAAACAAAAATTTTGATATCGTAGTCGAATACACATTGCCTGTATTTGAATACATGTTTCTAGAAAATCGTGTATTCGAATACAATCAGTGTGTATTCGAATACAATTAGTTTATAGTCGAATACAGATTTGCGATTTTCCCTTTATATAAGCTTTTTCACGTTTTAGGTCATTTTTCACAATTTCAATAGCCGAATACATATTTTCTTCACTTCCATTTCTTCCAAAATCTCATCCCATCTTACATGCAACCGTTACCAAATCACTATACCCTCATACATTGCATCTAAGATCACTCAAAACTAACAAGTTACACTTCAAACTCAAATTTCCCAAACCCAAAATCCCCATTTTTCCCCAAAATCCGAAAACCTTCACTTTTACCATGGATGCTCGGAAAAGAGGTTCAAGAACAAAGCATGCTGCAGTGGGTCATTCGAAAAGGAGGGATAGAAATGATAATGTAGCAGACTTATCCCGATTGGTTCACTCACCGGAATAAATCGACCGGTTCCGAACCTAAGTTTAGTACTCTTGATTCTTTCTTTGCTTTTAAGTTTCCTGAGTTACTTAAGTCCCAAAATTTAGAAGCATTCATTGGTTATAACGGCCCCATCTATTCTGATTTAGTTAGGGTATTTTACTGTAATCTTAAGAGGGAAGGGTCTAAGTTGGTGTCTCGGGTAAAGGGCAAACACATTAAGTTAGAAACTAAAACTATTGGAGAAATATTGCAGCTACCCTTTGAGGGTTAGAAACTTAGGCCCGACAATTTGTGTGAATGGGTAAATATTACCAAATCTGATGCTTATGTTTCATTGTGCCGGTTTGACAAAGACACCATGGAATGTAAACGAACACAAGCTGGTTCCGAATTTGCTAGGCTACAGTACAGAGTTGGAAATCTGACCGTTGACCACAAGTTACTGCATTATTTTCTAAGTTACATTCTAGTCCCTAAGGCTGACAATTACTCTCAAATATCCGAATTTGAGCTTTAGATCAGGTTTTTCATGATAGAATGATGTGATCTCAACTGGTCTTACTTTGTCCGCTCTGTCCTATTTGCTTCCAAGGATGCTATTGATTTACCTTATGCAAAAGAGGTCACTAGAATCTTGGATCATTTTAAAGTGGGTTTTTCAGGAGAAGTTATGTATAAACTATCCAAAGACAATTTGCTCGATTTGAACGTGCTTCCAAGTATGAAAATAGTGTGGAACGAACAGCTTTAGGCCTATGTCCATAAAGGCGATCTTGGCCAAACATCTACTACTGCTCAAGATGAAGAAGACGCTGAAGAAATGGCATCTGATGATGATCATGTTTCAAACCGCATAGTCATGGACAAACTCAACTCTCTACAAACCTTCATCACTACAAAATTTCAGAATATGGACACCTCCATCAACAACCGATTTCAAACCATGGAGACCACCATTGCCCAAAACCCTGAAACTTTGTTGCATGAACTCAATGGCCTATCCATCAAAATTGACCACCTTCACCTTCCACCAGATGATGATATGTAGTTCGATATTGAAATTGAATTTGCAGTAGTTTGTTTGTCTTTAAAAGCTTTATGTTGGTTTTTGGTTGTAACTCTATGACGATGGTTTTTGCATCTTGATGTAAAACATGAACATGTTTAATTTCAATTATGTGATGTTTTTATTTCCCTACCTTGTGTGATGTTTTTATTCCCTATATTTCTTTTATGCTTGGTATTTTGTTTGTTTTTTATTCCTTCTTTTTGATCATGTCCAAAGGGGAGAAAATTGGTATGTTGTTGTTGTTAATAACTTTTGTAGGTCTTCAAAATGTTTAAAACATGATGACATGAACTCAAGCTCAAAGGGGGAGTAAGAATGTATTCCGGGGGAGAAAAATTAAAATGATCAAATACTTTGAAGTCTCACCAACAACAAGGTTTTGTAATTATCAAAAAGGGGGAGAATGTAAAAGACTTATGTTTTAGATGAAGACAAAGACCATGGAAAGTGATCAAGTTGCAAGCTCAAAAAGAAGTCAACAATCAAAGTCAACTATGATCAATATGCTAGAAGTCTTATAATGTAAGGTGCATGATGCAATCTAATATTAATATATTTCAAATGCACATGAGAACCTTTCATTTTAGCATATGCATCAAAAGAATTTTCAAAGTGTCAAAATGCATGAACAATGTTTTAAAATAATGTTTTTGACAAAAATCAATGTTGTATTCAACTACAGCATGTTGTAGCTGAATACAGACTCAAGTCAGTAGCTAAAACTAAACATCTGTATTCGACTACGAGATGGTGTAGCTGAATACAAGTGCTAAGTCAGTAGCTAAAACTGCACATTTGTATTCGACTACAACATGGTGTAGCCAAATACAAAATCAAGTTAGTGGCCAAATTCACTCTTTTGTATCCGACTACAAGGTGTCTTATTCGAATACGACGTTGAATTTTGAATAAAAACTACGTTACAGAGGTGTATTCGACTACACACAAGCTATATTCGAATACAACTGCGAAGCAATGCAATTTTTCAGTTCTGAAATGGTTTTGGATCATTGTATATGTTCATCAAACCTCTAGGAACGATTGCCACTGATCTGAAGTGATGTCTATGGAGTATAAATACCTCATAGCTTCAGTTTTAACGCATCAATCCCACTATCAAACTTATAACAACTTTGAATAATTTTCTGAAATATTCTCAAAGTTATATTTTCATATTTCAAGTACATGCACTACATTTTCATATCATTGAGAAAGGTTCTCTAACATACTTGAAATTATGTTGGATTGATATCATTGTACAAACTGTTATACTTTTGTTCTTAGTCAAGAATATTGCTGAAAAATCATTGAAGTTATTGTATTGTTTTGAAGAAAGTGGTGTATTTTCTTCAAGTGTTGTAAACTAAGATAGTGGTGTGCTATCTTAGGCAGTGTGTTAGAAGTTTGTAGCAGAGGTTCTAGGGTGGAACTTGTACTTATTCTAACAATAGTGGAAAAATCTCTTGTGGTGTGCAAGAGGACTGGATGTACCCTTTGTTGTAAGGGGAACTAGGATAAATTGTTGTGTTCTTTATTTATTTGCCATTTACCTTTTACCATACACTATCCTAATCAGAAAAATAATCCATTAAATCTCTAAAAACCAGAAAATTACTAAACACCTAATTCACCCCCCCCCCTCTCTTAGGTGCACCTTTGTACTAACAAATAAAAATCTAACTGAAAAAGTTAATGCTTTAAAGAATCAAAGTGTTGAATTTAAAACAGAAAATGCAACTCTAAAAACTGATATTACTTAACTTAAAATAGAGAACGCAAATTTGAAAAATGATATTGCTGAACATAAGGCTAATAATATAACTCTAAAAAGCAATCATAGTTCAACATCAATTGAAAATGCCACATGTAACTCTGATAAGCATGAAAAAGTATTTCAAGATTTTCTTGCTAATGGATTGGAAAGAAGCAAATATGCTTCTATGATTTCTCGAGTTAGTAGAAACGGTAAAAGAGGTAAAGGATTTGAAGAAACTGTAACTGAACCTAAACCTATTCCCTCTGATATCTTGTGTACTGTTTGCTCTAAGAAAGGTCACTCCAAATTATCTTGTCCCATGTTAAATACAAGGAAATACAAGAAACCTTTCAAGACTAACAAACCAGGACTCAACCAAATTTGGGTACCTAAGAACAAAATTATCTTAGTTGCAGACGTCTTCAGCAATCAAGTTAAAACACCAATCATGCTACCTGGACAGTGGATGCTCGCGACATATGATGGGAGAAAAGTCTATGTTCCAAGAACTAACTTTGAACAAAGGAGGCACAGTGACTTTTGGAGGAAAGCAAAAAGGTCAGATCATTGGTCAAGGTACAGTTGGTAATGGTACTTCCACTTATATTAAAGATGTCTTGTTTGTTAAAGGCATTAACCATAATTTATTAAGTATTAGTCAGTTAAGTGATAATAATTATGATATTATATTCAATCAAAAAACATGCAAGGCAATTAGTCAGAAGGATGGATCTCTATACTTTTTACAGGTCAGAGGCAAAACAACATTTATAAGATAAATCTGTTTAGTCTAGAGAAACAAGAGGTTAAGTGTCTTATGTTAGTAAGTGAAGAGAAACTAATTTGGCACAAAAGATTAGGTCATGCAAACCTTAGATTAATTTCAAACAAAAAACTCCTTTACCCCTATGAACTCAGTCTCTACCTCAAAGCCCCTAGAGCTCTTACATATAGATCTTTTTGGGTCAGTGAAAACAGCCTCTCTAAGTGGAAAGGTAAAAAGCCTAACATCTCTTATTTTAAACAATTTAGTTGTACTTGTTATGTGTTAAATACTAAGGATAACCTTGGTAAATTTGATTCTAGATCTCAAAAGTGTACCTTCATTGGATACTCTAAAAGATCCAAGGCTTATAGAGTGTTTAATAGAGAAACTCATATTGTGGAAGAATCCATACATGTTAAATTTGATGACAAATAGCTTGACCTTGAAAAGTCAAAGCAAGATGATGATAGTGCAGGTTTATCGGAACCAAAGGAAGCAAATGGAGACAAACAAGAAAAACATGAAAAATTAGAGGATAAAAGCAAATCAGAAAAATATGACAAATCTTCAAAGGATGAATTTGATCAAGTCAGAAATAGTCACGATAAGTCAGAAGAAAGATCTAGATGGAAGTACCAGTCATCTCATCCTGAAACTCTAATCATTGAAAGTGCAAGTGATCCTTTGAGGACCAAATCATCACTTAAAGATACCAGTTTGTTTGGCTTACTCTCATGAATTGAGCCTACCTTTATTGATGAAGCATTGGCAGATGATGGATGGATTCTTGCAATGCAAGAAGATTTAATTGAATTTGAGAGGAATGATGTTTGGGATCTAGTACCTAGACCAAAGAAGAACATCATTGGAACCAAATGGGTTTTCATAAACAAGCTAAATGAAAAAGGTGAAGTGGTTAGAAACAAGGCAAGACTTGTCGCACAAGGCTACAATCAGCAAGAGGGCATTGATTACACTGAGACATTTGCTCTAGTGGTCAGGTTAGAAGCTATTCGTATCCTACTTTCTTTTGCTGCAAATAATAACATCATTATTTCGAATGGATGTTAAAAGTGCTTTTCTAAATGGCTATATAAGTGAAGAAGTCTATGTTAAACAATCAACAGGTTTTGAAAGTTCTAAATTTCCAAATCATGTTTTTAAACTTAGGAAATCTTTCTATGGTCTAAAACAAGCACCTAGGGCATGGTATGATACACTTAGTAACTTCTTGCTTAAAAATAACTTTGAAAGAGGACAAGTAGATAATACACTTTTTAGAAAATCAATAAGAGATAACATTCTTATTATTCAAATTTATGTTGATGACATTATTTTTGGATCTACTAATGGCACTCTTTGTCAAGAATTTTCTAAATTGATGAGTATGATGGGAGAACTTAAGTTCTTCTTAGGGATACAAATTCAGCAAAGTCAAAAAGGTATATACATTCATCAAACTAAATATACAAACCTATGGCTACACCAATGCACCCTACTTGTTCACTTGAAAAAGATGATTCAGGTGAAAAAGTTGAAAAAGTTGACCATAAGCATCTATCTTCACCTTCAAGATAATACTAAATACTAACATTTGTTATTTTAACAAAAAAATAAAAATAAAATAAAAAAAAAAAAAAAAAAAAAAAAAAAAAAAAAAAAAAAAACTAATTGACATTTTTAACACCAACCTGTCACTTTGACTATAGAAATAGTTTATATGATCACTACTTATTCAATAGATGTTTACCTCCAAGTCAAAGAAAGCAACTAAAGAATATAATAGAGTGTAGAAATAGATAGAAATGTTAAACACTGATAGCATAAACAAAAATGGGTTGAAAATAAAAAGGTACCATACCATTTTGAGAAGATGGAATTGTTGGTTAATGGTTCTGAAACCCCCATGGACAGTGATGAAGTAGATATCATCGTGAAGAAGAAGTTCATAATCATTTTTGTTGAGCAATGTCTGAGGGTGACCGAAGTTGAGAGAGAGTAATGCAAAGACACACTTGAGTGATAACAGTGCACGCCCATGATGTTTTCTTCATTTGGTGAAGCACTTTCCAAATAATATAAGGAAGTTGATTGAATTTGATGTTAGATTAGATCTCAAATACAAATATTAGCATTATCAGCATAGAAAGGTATGTTAGATTCAAGTTTGTTTAATATTGAAAAAAGTGATTAATACATTATATAGACAAATTTGTTTTATAGATATTTTTACTAAAATAATGATTAATGTGCTCAGCTCACTTATCTATATGATTATGTAAGCTTCTTTTTTTTTTAACTGCAACTCATTCATTCCATAACACCAGAAACAGAATTACAAAGGGAAGGGATAGTAGACCAGTTTGACAGACCCCATCCAAATTCTATTTCTAGCATGTTTTGCCACCTCAACCTGAGGAGATTTCTTTCTCAACCAATAAAACAAACATTAATAAACTTAAAACTAGATATAAGTTCAATATAGTCGGCAAAAATGTGTTCAATAGATGCAATACACCTTTTCTTCATTATGCAGTCCACTGTGTTTAAATAAAACTTATTTTCTCACTCTAAGTCGTTTTAAAAGCCTTCAAATTTTGTTATTAATTCAAAGGTATATTTTACAATTTTAAATTGGTCAATCCAAACGTATATTTTCGTATATTTGAAAATATTGAAAGTAAAAAAGAAACATTTTATTTAAAGCATCAGTTTGAACTTCAATACTTCAGATATTCTGATTCCAAACCATCTAGAGGCACCAACGAATTCCTAGACACGGTTCTATTACTACTTCTATTTAATTTTTTTAATAAACCGAAGTATCTTCAAGTGAGATCTAATTAAGAAATGAACTTTTCCCTAGAGTAAATTTTTCATACGCCCCTACCAAAAAGTAACTCCCAACTAAATGTTGAAGACACTTTAGCATATATCATTCAATCCTCACCGTTAAACCGGGCATTTTCTTTAAAGCAGTTATACAGGTTTATTTTTTTACGTTATTTCAGTCAAGGTATATATCAAGATAGAATTATAATAAAAACCTAAGATTGTAAGACTTGAAAATGGTAAACAAAATATTCCTCAGACTTCTTTTATTTCTTTTGTAATCCCTAACCTAACTACATGTCATTTGATATCTAGACTAAGATACAACAAAGACTCATCACTTTAGCGTCATGGTTCCCGCGTAAAAAAAAAAAAAAGGTAGAAAAGGTGTAGGAAAAATGAGTAATGAGTACATGCTTAAAGTCTACAACAACAAAAAAATGATACATGGCAGATAATTCAATTAAAATTAACACATGGCTAGGAAGCAAGCAGCATTTCTTTGGATCATCGCCACAGGATGAAGCTGCCAGTATCAGTCTCAGTTTCACCACCAGCCATGCCATGACAATGGCTTCTAATGCTATATTGCATCCAGCCTTGGTCACGTTCACCACACAATGCTGCTGCTCATAACCCGGATCATCCAGGTAAGAGCTATATATTGACACCCAAAATGTGTCCCCTGTAATAACCAGTTCATGTTTTACATTTTACGTGTATATACAGTGTACAATAAATTTATAGGTAGTGTGGTTACAGTATAACATAACTGAAGTACAAATTATCCCAAATCCTAACATGAGATGGCTGGCTTGCAAGGATTCTAGATTTTTAAAACGTCATGCCAAGTGGAATTTTTCCAAGGCTTTACTATATCAGATTTCCCACCATTAAACTATAGCCCAAGATTTCATTTAGTTACTGATCCATCTCCTTTTTCGGGCAGGTCGCTCTTGTTTGACCTCTGACTCAACTGGATTTTCACTTTTTCCAGAAGGCAGAGGTTCACTCTCTAGCTTCTTGATAACAAGGGCTTCTTTTTCACTTGGCATTGGGAGCTTGAACCGCTCACTCCGTTTTTTCAGCCTCTCAACTGTGTCAATGTGCCGATCCCCTGATTCCTTGGAATCAGCATCCCTACTCTCCATGTCTACAGAATCCCTGGTTTCGGTCAACGAGGGTTGTTGGTTATCAACACCAACTGCTTTAGCAGATTCATCCACAGGTTTCCCAACTTCAGAAGACCCACCATTACTTTCCTTATCAATGTCTTTGAACTTCAAGGAAGAAGAGGACTTGTTGATACTGAAATCTCTTTCCTTATGACTTGTCCAGCGCTCCAATTTAGAACGTCCTCTGTGAGAATCTTGCTGTTCATCATCAGACGAAATGCCATCCTGGTGTTGTTTCCTGGACAGACGATACCCTGGAATTTCATGCTCAGCACGTTCTTGGTCACCGGAATCTTTCAAGCCCTTCACAATAGAAACTTACTATTATAGAAAACAAGATCATATATCTAACGATGATTTTCCAACATCAGTATGAGTTTGCAAGCAGAACAAAATCTTGAAAAACAACAGAGGATGGGGGCAGACCAAATGGAAAATGCAATGAATGAGATAGAATTCCAAGTTTACTTGTTAATGATAAAACACACTAGTTTGAAACAAAAAACAAATTAATTTACTAAGTGAATGAAGAGAACCCTAACACATCTGTCAACATAATGAAACACCAAGAAAATTAATGTGAGTCTTGGGTCCAATTGCAGATTAAAAAAAAATCCTAAGCATTAGCCTATCAGGCGAGAGGCTTCATAAATGAAATGATATCATTAAAATCTTACAAAAAAGATTAAATTTTCAATAAATCAATTTAGAGCAGGATCATTTTGACAACATCTCCCGAGTGCATTGCTTGAATCATTATCAAATGTCAAAAAAATTGAATCATTATCTAGAATCATTATCAAATGTCAAAAAAATTGACAGTTTTATGCTAATTGCTCTACGCATTGCTCCTTCTTTATCAGGTCCAACTAGCTATACAAAAAATTATAAGCAAGAGGTGAGAAAGCTTATCAGTTATAACCAGATGAAACCCAACAAAAATCAAATTACCATGTTTACAAGGTTTCTTCCAATCACATGGATGGTATATCCCATTGTCCCAATTATGGAGAAATGATGAAGGTTGTGTTAGGCAATCGATAATTACCATAAAACTGTCAGATCATTATGGCATAGACCAACATGCAGTCAAATAATGTCACAACAATAACCTCTCATCCAAAACATCAAAGATAGACAAGAATACCTAATTATTTAGTGAATATTCATATAAATTCTTATTAACACTGTTGGATTTATCCTCATCAAACATTTTGTTTCAAAACCATCCACCTACTTTCCACAAGTTGGGTCTTAAATGTTGGTTATCCTAACAGGACAAAAAGGACAAAACCATGCCTCAAAAGGACACATCTTCTAATTTCTACCTCCTCCGATGAAACAATGACAATTCAAAACCTAGTTAGATATTCACAATCAAGCCTGCCTTGCCGTACATTATGTGGCCTGAACCAAAATCCAAATGTTACCAGGAACTAAATTGCCAACTCACCATAACTCCCAACCTTCATGATTGGTTCTAGGAGTAGGAAGTACATATGGATAATGCTTATTTTCAAGAAAGAAAGTATGTAAGTCTCCATAGAGTCAGATTTTACATGCTACTGTAAAGCATACCTTCTCATTGGATGGATCACTTGGATTTTCTAGACTTTTCTTGGACAGTACTAAACTATTAAGGTCACCAATCTCACGCTCTTTGCTTTTCCTTGAGCCCTCTTTATGTTTCCTCTCTTGCAGTCTTTGGCTATTTGAAGCATTAGCAACACGATCACTACGACTACTTGACCTTTCCTGCCTGGATCGTCTTTCATCAGCCGTATATTGATTCCCACGGGCATAAGCATCATCACGCCCCTTATGATGTGGACTTCCTTCCTGAATTCGATCCCTTCTCTTCAGTTGGTCATTGTGTCGCACTGCTTCTCTAGATTGGTATTCTTTCTCAGAAAGTTTATGTTCATCTTTAGCACTAACATGGCCGACCCATGCTTTTTCTTCAGCTCCTCGTACACTTCTTCCAGAACTCCGTCCTTCTTCTCTTTCACGCTTGGGTATGTGTCCATCATGGGACTGTTTCATCCGATGCCACTCCTCCCTGTCTCTTTGCCTATCACCCCTCTCCCTCAATAGCCAGGTATCATCTTTCTGCCTGGTGGTGTATTGATCATCAGGGTAATCTCTACTTCTTTGTAGGTCATCTCTCTTACGTGGATCCAATACTTCATCTCTTTCTCGCCTGCGCCGACTAGCATTTTCTCTGTAGCCATGTGAAATTTCTTCGTTGTCAATATGTTCCCTCCTAAGATATTCCTCATCCTTCCTTCTCTTGATATGGTAATCCTCCACCGTTTCATACCTAACCCTCACGCCCTCGTCTCTTTCCCTGTGCCTTGAGTCTCTTGACCCAACATCCTTATCATAAGGAATCCTGTAGCTACCATTATCCAACTGTTTTCTAGAGTGAAGGCTGTCTTCTTTGTCGATTCTCTCAATTTCTCGAACCTTTGCCCTATCCCTCTTTCTAGGCTCATTAGTTCTAACCTTTCTGCTATAGACATCATCATCTCTCCTTGCCCAATCCATGTCAGAACTGTCCCTATCTTTTTGCCTATCAAAACCGTCAGAATTTGCATTCAATTGATGGGCTGAGCCACGATGCCGGTCCTTGTAAGGGTATGATCCCTCTCTACCTCTAAGTACTATCCGATTTCTTTCAGGCTCTTGTTTTCCATCATGCTCTTTTCTATAGAAACCCTGATCATTTTCATCTGGGTGCTGTCTAATGCTACCCAGATGTGTTGATCGTGGATCCTGAACTACTTCTTCCTCAAGACCCTCTCGTCGCTTCTGGTTATCTCTGCTGCTTGCTGATCTTGCTTTGCTGTTATCGCTGCTTCTGGTAGCTTTCAAGTCCTCCCAATCATCAACTTCATCATGCAAAGGTTGCTCAACTTGAGATGTCAAATTCTGTTGCTTTTCTATCCCATCCTTGAGGGAATCTACTTTGTCTACTGTATTTAAATCAATTTCTTCCTTTCCCAATCTGGGACTTCCATCAGCAGTCCCAGTATCCTCAAGTTCAGCATCTTTGTTCTCCAAACTGGACTCCCTTACATCCTTAATGACAGGAGATGGCAAACGTGTGCTATCTCTTCCTTCCATGCTTTCAACTGAATCTTCTTTTCTATTGTCATCTGTATTCCATTTTCTAATAGGACTAATAGGAGATTGACTACGCACTCCTTTTTGCATCTTCCTGTAAATACAAAAGCAAAGATACTATTCATAAACTGCAGATGGAGTTTATTACCATTACTTAACAAAAAAGATGAATGAAAATGCAACAAAATGAGATTTCGAACAAGGACAGCACAAGAATGTACACATGAAAAAATTCCAAAGTGCAAGAAAATGTTTCTAAGTAACTAACAAACCATTTTTATCTCCATAAAAATTTGATTCAAGTAAAACTATTTTTTTAATACATATCTTTTCTCCAACTGAAGATATGTACATTTCATTATGATCTACACTAAGCTCATAATTTGCTTCTCTCATTTAACAGTTCAATGAACATAATAAATTAATTAAAGGCAACATCAATGTAGCCTATTGTCAGTCGTAATCAAGCTGTGATGGTTCAGAAAATCCCTTCCTATTACAACAACCTAACATGAATTAATCAGTTAATACTGAATTAAATCATAACTAGTTCATAGTGCATGGATACGACTTGCAAAGACCCACAGTTGGATACATTACTGAGAATTTTAGACTTGCCTCATTCGCTGATTTCTCAATGGCTATCAAATGAAACAAAAATTATAGAACAAAGCACAACAGAGATGAAAACACAAGCATACAATATAGATAAGGATAAATTTCCTCTTTTGGGGAATATACACTGTTCAATACCTTTCCTCATGAGGGGAGCTGAAATTGCCACCATAAGACCTAGGATTTTGGCCCCTTGACCCAGAGTATTCGATTGGCTCATCCTGTGGGAAGAACGAACTTTCATCTTCATTAGGTTCATTAGAAGAAACGGAATTCAGAAATGGCATTCTTCTTCCTCCAAGCTCTTTCTTTTGTCGATTATAATCCTGCAGAATACCATCCGAGTACTCAGGCTCCAAACTTGGAATTTCATCTCCAGCTACATGGTCTTCTCTAAAATTCTCGCTCTGCGGTTCTCCATCCTCAGGTTGATCTTGGACACCTACTCCCACAGAGGAATCATCATCTTCAGTATCCTGTAAAACAATCTGTTCACAAAAAATACTTAATAAATATACCATAAAAAGAGTTATCTCAAGATCCTGTATGTTTTAACTGAAAAAATCATCAAATACCTCAATGATTGCATCTGAATCACGCATTCGAGGAGGGCGGGTATCAATGGAAGGAAGACGTTCACCATAGCCACCTTCTACCTGTATTGCTCTACCAGTTGGCTGGTAGGAAATAAAATTATTTGAGTATGGAGACAGAAGTGGAGAGGCAAATTACCTACCACAAACATGTTATAGTATAATATTGGCCAGCATCAAGCAGGCCAAGAAGCAAAGATAGTTTTTATGGAAAAAACAAAGTATTTCGACAAATACATACTATCGGTGGTCGCCCATGTCCAGAACCTTTCATAACATCACTTTGTCCCACATTGGATTTTAAAGAATTTGCATTTTCAACTGGAGTGTCGTGTAAACCAGTAGCTGCAGCCAATTCAGGGGGCAAATCTGGATCATACTCCTGGAGTGAAATCAACTAGATAATTAATTTAATAAATAAATAAATCATTGCTCCAAGACACCTCAGTAAAATAAGGAAGTAATTTAATATGAAGATCTTATACATGCTCTGCTCGACCACTCTCGTAAACACGGATCTTGCTTTGCATTGTAGACTCCAGGCGTAGTTGCTCCTAAAAAATGACATACAAGGATTTTCAGTCTACACTAAATTTGTGGAGAGTATTGAATGATATTAATAATTTTACCAGCTGTTTGCAATAATCTTTCCAGCTCTCCTCATTCAAACCAAAGTTGAAAAAATCTGATACATCAACACTCGGATATTTCCATGGTTTCTCCTCAAAACTCTCAATATCAACATCAAATATAGTCCTGAAAAATAAGGAGATTTATATAAGCATTAACCACGCACATAACTGAGATTTAGTTATACATCAACAGAAACATCAAAACAATGGAAATAAAAGTATCCTGCATATAACATAAAAGATCTCATGTATGTTCATTTGTCGGAAAAACTCTAACTAAAATATAGATTTGTGCATGGTATGCAAGCTTCAAATATCAAAATGTTCAGCTAGTTTTTAAGGGAAGGTTCAGTTAGAAACCCTAAACCCAAGAATTGGATTCCAAAATAATTTGAGGGAACAACACTAATATTTAAAAAAAGGTAAGAAATAATAGGAGAGAATCTCTCCAAACAAGATACACAAGAGCGGATACGCTCCTCAAGGGCGAATACACCCTTCAACCGGAATAAAAAAGTCCAGGTGGTAGTCTTCCCCTTTGATAGCTAGTTATTAAGGTAGCATTACCCAAGTGCTTAACTTATCAAGATTCAAATAAATAAAAAAGCCATACATGAGCTAACCTCTTTCTTTTCATTAATCATGTTTTTAGGATTTGAAACAATAAATTGCATTGCTACTCTACCATTTCAAAAAGAACTTTTATATTAAGAATATGTTTGGGAAACAACAGCTTTTTTTTCTTTCAGAAGTTTCCAAAAAGGCGACTATTTCCCCAAAATAAGCTAATCCAAACATACATTAACAACTAATAACAGTCACAAGAAACCTAGTGTCTTGATACAACTAAAGACATAAAAATACGGGTTCATAATTAAGTATTACTTGTGAGAAGGAAGCGTGAACTCCAATCCACCACCGAAACCCCGCCCTGTGGCATTGTTGCCCCAGCTAGGTAGTCCAGGTGGTCTTTGCATACCAATAGCTCCTTTTATTCCAGGTGGTCTCCAATCTCCTCTACCACGACCAATCATGTTGGCAAGTGGACGAATCTGACCAGGAGGCCCTCCTTGAGCAGCAACAGTGGCTCCAGGCAATGTTGCACCAGGCCTAATATACTAAACAACAATAAAAGAAACAAATTATTAGATCTTTTCCATTTCAGAAAGCCATAATTACCATATATCTATATGCAGACCATGGAAAGAACTACCGCAGATCTAAAACAAATGAAAGATTCCATAGTACTCAGAAAAAAGAGCTTTTCCGTTCTCTTCATGTAAAATTAAAATTTGTAGCTTTAAGATCAAAATTAATCTCAGCAAAACTGAAAAGTAGAAAAAACTTTCCCTCAAGTAAGGGTTAAACCACTGCTATTGAAAGGCTTAGGTTAAATTCGAACTATTAGCAATCCCCCTTGATTGGTAATTTTGTAAACATTGCTGTAAGTCCTCACTGGGGCCTGTGGTACACACCAGCCTCTTGAATGGGTTAGCCTCCCTAATCCTTACCCCCTTAACTATTTAATTCCTGAGTCATGAAAAAATATAGCATTCAACCAAGATAAGGTTATCTATTTATTGATACACAAACAATAGATTAATGCTAGAAATATATACAAGCATAACCCAGTTGAAGAGGGAATAAACCTTTAAGTGGAATTAAATTTTTATTGGGTTTAAATATAAATATTTCCATGGAGGCACAGCCACTGAAAAGTAGGCAACGAATAATTCATAACATGAATAAAATAATATAGACAGAAGTAAATCAAATATTCAATAACTTAAGCAGTTTTACTGAACCATTAAGCTTAAATAAGAATCCAAAATCAACTACATATATATATCTCCAGTAGTACAAGAAAAAGGAAACATACATAAAAATGATTATCAATGTTAGTAGCATCTATGTATATACACAAAATAGAGGGAACATACTTGCATGCATGCGTAGACACACATGCACACACAAATAAACAAATACACATGCATATATATACTCAAACTGTGGAGATGAATTCCAGAAGTTTGGGGAAAGAATTAATTCACTATTCTCTTTGTCCCATTATGAAATTCATATTAGTAAAAAATGTCCCAAAATTAGTGTCACTTTTACCTTTTAATTAATATTAAATACTTTTTCCAATCCAAACCTCTAAGTAATACTATGTCCATTACTCTCAAGTCATAATCCTCCACTTAGCCTTTATGAAAATGGTGAATATACCTATGAATAAGGTTAATTTTGTAAAATTGCTGTTCTCTTTAGTTCATTTATAGCTTCTCCTTAATTTGTATGGAATAATCTAGTGTGACACTGATAATAGGATAGAGGGAGTATATAATATGAGGCACATCTTTAACAGCAATGGATAGCGGCCGATAGTAAAAAACACTATAGCAGGATAGCACATAGCACGATGACCTCTCTGTAGCAGCCACTGGGCATTCTGCTCTGCTCTACCACTAAAGCGTGCTACTGAAAACACTTCCAACAAATATGTTTCGGTGGCATCAAAAATTGAAAGAGGCATTGCCTTGTTCTTTTATTTATCCTTTTTGAATGTTTTGTTGATCATAAGTTAGCTGTAAAACTAACATGCCTCTACATTTTGTAAGGTATCAAAATGTGTCGATTCCCCACAACCAAAAACCCAATGGATGTACCATAAAATAATACTTATGTAGCAAAAAAGCTCCACACTCCTCTAATAAGGAGATTTGAAACTTTATTAGAATCAATAAGGAAACCCATTAAAAATTCAAATTGGTTTGGATTTGAAATATAACAAATCTGAAACAACAATCATTAGGTCTAGAATCAACTTTCACAAGCACCTATAACTCCTCCCTCCAAAAGGAAACATAAGAACAAGAGTAGACAGAAGGTAAAGATTAACAGCATGTTAGTTACAAATTCATTAACCATTAAAATCGATTCTTGAGGAAGCAAGAGATCCCTTGCTTTGGAAAAAATTGTAAATCGTACCATTAAAATCGTGTTTTCTCGGTTTGCAGGAAAAACAATTTGAAACAAACAATCTAAACAGCGTGCTTGGTGGTTACACATTTTACTAGACAATCTGGTATCCCAAAGTAAAAACCACCATGATTTTGTGAAGCAAGGAATCCCAGCTTCTGTTCACCGCACGGTGACACTGCGGGAACAAACGGTCACTAAGTCTCCTCACAAGAATCACAAAATGCAGAGCCAGGTGATTACCAACAATCAGGGAACACTAAGTCTATCACATTCATAATCCCACAGAAGAATCAGGAAGAAAATAATAATGATTTTATGACTCAAATGTTATTTTAGGAGGAAGGGGTGTTCAACATTAGTAAATACCACCTCTTATGGGCTTGCTTCACCCCGAGGACCCTTCAATAAATTCTGTTCAACAAGAAAAGAAAGCAACGAAGGTTCCAAGCGATGACACCAAACTAATTTTTTTCCGCATAGTTTTATCAATAGCTGATTGCAGAAAATAGCGAAAAAGCAAAAATCCGCTATGACAAATAGCAGATAGCGTTGCGGGAAAATAGCGGAATCCGCATTGCGGTTGAAATAAATCAATTATATATATAAATAAAGTAGTGCTGCATACAAATAAAAAAGCTGCATAAACATAATTTTTTTAAAAGTGACATAATTTAACTCAAAGGGTTGAAATAATAAAATAAAAAAACAGGCTGAAAAAATCACTGAGGAACAGAAGAAGATTATGTACGTTTGACAACCAACTAATTGAGTGCAAGTGGTTAATGAGCTTCAATTAAGGATGAATCATTCAGGAGAACCTGAGTTCAGATCCTGGATGGAACAATTCTTGGTCAGGCTTTACTTACCTCCAGGCCAAACTCTAGATTACTAGGGCCCCATTCCCCTAGGAACCAAAGGGTTAAAAACAAAAATTAAATAGGGGAGATAAATGAGAGAAAATGATAAAATTTAGAAGAGAAGACAGAAAAAAAATAAAAGAAAGGAGATAAACAAAAATAAAACAATGAAAAAGAGGTGAAAGAAAGTGAGAAATAAAAAAGCTGAAGAATAGATGAAAAATGAAACCAAAAAAACGTATCTTTGTTACATGAGAAGGAACTCACTAGAGTCGATCCTCAACGCCTCTACAATTATCCTTTTTAAATATTTATAAGTGGTCACATGCTTCTTTTTTCCGTTATCTTTAATAGTCATAGAGTATCGGATTTCAGTGTTTTTCCCAAATTCCGCTATGTAATAGCGCTATAGCGCCGCTATTGGGGTTATTTAACAACAACAACAACAACATTTTCACCACGCAAACATTTGACTGTGCTCATTTGGTCCTCGAACCCAAGCCTCAGTACACCATTAAACCAAGTAGAAAGTGCATTACTGCTTGCAAAACTATTACGAACTGAAAACACAATGAATTTCAACGATTTCAATTTTGGATAAGCCCCCCCAAAAAAATTCAACAGAATGCAACTAAAATCACTCACATCTTACCAGGAATCAAATAAATTTCAACACATAGCCATCCAAATCAATAGAGATTTTTTTGGGTGTACAATACTAGCAACGAGGTTTAATCCAATCAAACCATGCAAACTACCAAAGCTCCTCTTTACTAACTAGCCCAATCTTAAGGCTTTCATCATTATAAAAATTTTAGTTGATAAACAAATCCAGTTAGCTCTTCATACTTGTTTTTCAGCTTTTCACAACAGAGGCTCACCAAAGAAACATAAATCGATATAATTTAAATAATCAAATTTCAATTTAAAATGGACTACAAATTACAAAGCCAATCATATACAATTCAACTCAACTGATTCATAATATAAAAAGAAAACCATAAATGGGCAAATACCCTTACAAGAAACTGACCTTGAACTGGGAATGAAACGGATGATACCCATGAACATGATTGCCATAACCAATTTTGGGCACAACGGGCACGCCACCCGGACCGGTGACTGCCTTGCCGGGTTCCGCCGCATCTTTCCTCTCACCATCTGCCAGAACATTAGCAGTCTCCCCCCACTCTTGCTCCTCCAAACCCTGATTAGGTTCACCAGCTACAATCACAAGCCCACCATCTTCATCTTCGTTGTCGTCGTCATCCACCACCCCACCCTTTTCCATCACCATATGATTGTCATCGTTCAACACTATCTGCAAATCATCGTCACTGTCACTGTCCCAATCATCGTTCCCACCATCGAAACCTCCTCCGTCATCGTCCGCCCTCCGGAAAGCCTCATCCACACCTTCGCCGCCAGATAATCCTGGAATAATAGGCTCTGAGCCTCCGCCATCTTCATCCTCGATGTCAAATTTAACGTCTTCTCGATCCATCGGATCGTTGCCATCAACCACAACATCACCGCCATCGTCAACCGCGACTGGTTTTGAATCTAGCGAAGCTTTATCCGAAGGTTGCAGAAGAACCCTAAAGCCTTCGGGTGATTCCGTTTTCTTAAGAACAGGCGGCACATGTTCTGTTGGGTCGGGAGGGGCGATTTGATCGGGTGCATCGTTGTTAGAGTGGGACGAGGCGCAGGGGATCTGATTGAGATCGATGGAGGAAGTGTGGCTCTGGTGAGGCGCAGAGGGTGAGGATTCGGTGGCAAAGGGACGGAGAACGTCGGTGTACAAATCTCCGAACTCGTCGTCGTCTTCCATGGCAAATAGAAGAGTTTTGGACAGAGGAAGAGAGAGGGATTTGTGTGTGTTTTGTTGAGGAGGGTTTTGAGGTTCGGCAACTAGTGCCGAAGCTGGCTAGTTCAATGGCCCAACATGCCCTTCCTCTCTTTTTTTTTTTTTTTTTTTTCTT